>JBAMHV010000015.1:16831391-16848392 GCA_037177535.1 Pseudomugil gertrudae | reverse complement strand
CTAGCAGAAGAGATCATATTTCTCCAGTTTTAGCATCTCTTCATTGGCTTCCTGTTAAATTTAGGATAGAGTTTAAATGATGATGCTCCATCATATATCAAAGATCTCATAGTTCCACATATCCCAAACAAAGCACTTCGTTACTTGTGATTCAGTCTTTAAGATAACAATGGGAGGAAGAGCTTTTGGCTATCAGGCTCCTCTCTTATGGAACCAGCTCCCAGTATGGGTTCAGGAGGCAAACACTCACCCTACCTTTAAGATCAGGCTCACAACCTTCCTTTATAACAAATCTTATATAGTTAGATGTAGTCTAGCCATCCATTAGTTATAGAGCCATAGAGACATCCCTTGCTGCACTGAGCACTTCCTTTACATTTCCATGCTCTGGCAGATGGCTGCCTCTTCCTGAGCCGGGTTCTGCTAGAGGTTCTGCTTCCTGTTAAAAGGGAGTTTTCTTTCCACTGGTCGCCTCATGCAGCCCAGGATGGGAGATTGGATCAAAGTCAAGTTTCGGTACAATCTTTTGGTTTTCCTAACTAGGTTTTTATTATGAATTGGCTTAAATTGGTATGTCTGTAAGGTGCCCTGAGATGACACTGTTAAATGGGTTTATATAAATAAAGCTGAATTGAATTTACCTGAGCAATCTTCAGTCAGTAAAGGTCTATCTGATGTTGACTCTTCTCTTAACTCTTTTATCTCTGTTTCCTATTTCCTTTAATGAAGTCTTGTTGAGTTTTTTGGCTGAATAAGCCATTATCCAAGTCAAAACTAGCCAGTGTGTTGCTGCATGACATGCAGAAAAACGCTGCTGTTAACGTAAGGCTTCAGGCTGGAACGTAAATTTATCAGCAGTTTATCAGCCTCAAGATGCTGCTGGGAAATGATGGCCCATGTAATGTTCATAAATAATGATAAGTTTGCCATCAAAAAAGGCAGAAGCACAGAGTTTCATGGTTGTAAGCTTTTGCAGCATTGGTTTAAAGTATTAGAGTATGAGAGGTTTTGTTTATCTTATAGTTGTTTACTTGTCAGATACAATTAAGATCATTCAAAATGTAAAAAAATGACAATATTTCTTCCAACAAACAGCAACAGAGCATCTATAGCAATGAAACATCACAATGTGACGAATTATAGAAAATGGACTAATCTGAATGAACTGCTCGGTATAACGTACTTGTAAGTTTGCCACAGTATAGGAAGTTGAAGGCTGGTCCAATAATGGGGCACAGCAGCACATCGATGTTGCATTTCCTCCAGTGTGCAATTGTCTCACCAATGTAGTCCTAATGAACACACAGCAGAATTCAATTTCCTCTTTGTGCATTCATATATGTCCAAGCATCATTAGCTGACAGCTAACAGTACCTCAACAGCAGCGTGCTGCTTCCACAGATCTGGAATAGAACTTTAAAAAAAAAGGGAAGAAAGACATTTTGTTCATCACATATAATAACTGGTAACAAACCATCAACCACCTTAAAGCACCACGAGATGACTTGGCAGAATAGAAATAAAGCTGAGTTGAATTCGATTGAATTAAGTCAAGCAAGATACTTTCTCACCTCAGTCCACAGAGAGCTTTGAGGACAACAGGGATACGAGGAGACTGCAAAAGAAATGGAGCAAAATACACAATGCATCATCGCAGACATTCACGGGTTTAATCAAATAACTGCAAAGATCAGTTCAAAGGGACATCGTACTAAAACGATGCATGCTCTAAGCTTTATTTACACACATCTGTCATATAAGGAGAAACTCACAAAGGGTTTGAGGAAGAACGCAAGTGTTTTCTTCAGCCACTTGGGGAGACGGTACATTAAAACCTGAGATCTGAGACATGGATCTAGGGGCCCACCCTTCCTATAAAAACAGATGCAATAAGACATTGCTGACACACAGGAGAAATTGTGCTATATGTGCCTCAGAAAAGTGTGAGATAGTTTGAAACTTAAAAATAATATAGCTCTGACTGACATGTCAGCACATAATCATGTGATGAACATGTTTGTAATGACAGTGTGTATTATGGAGCTTTCTTATCTATTGCATCACAGTAAGAGTTAACAAATACCCTTTGTGTCCCCATTACACAGATGGCACAATTTATGTCTACCCACCTAATAGTTGTTATATTTCACTGTAGACTGAGGCTGAATAAATGTGTTATCATCTTTTAATACATTTTTCTATTTTAAAAATGCAACTTTGAGGCCTCCTAAATGTTTTAAACATGACCAGTGCTTAGATAATCAAGAACAACTTACAGTTTCTGTAACATGCTGGTGGTTCCATCTGCAAATACTCCCTTTACCATGAGTTCAGAGGCAATTTCATTTAACCTCACAGGACGGTAAGGCACAAGCTGAGAGCAGAAATGACATTTGGTTCATGTTCCATATTTCATGTAATGGTGATGTGTAATGTGAGGCCTGGTCTTACAGTGTGTCCTGCTTTCTCTAACAGAGCTTTAACCTCTCTGATGGCACGAGTCATGCTCGGAGAAGGCTGCGAGTAGCCATCACTTTCCATGTAACCAATCCTAAGAGGTTTGAAGCTCTGGTATATCTACAGAAAAGAGATTCCCAATAATGTTAGATATATTACAAAAAAAATATCACAGAGTTAAATATTAAAAGTAGAATTTTGTTTAAATGATATATGGCAACTTCATCTGGTTATGATCCAAAAAATACTCCTCTCGTGGAAAATTCTTCCAATATGTGATGTACCCTCCTCACATGAGCAAAATACTATGATGTATCAGTTAATGCACACATGTCAAATGTTTTTTGTTCCATCATGATGTTAGATCAGTGCCCAAATGGGAAATAAGCATTTATTCCCTTCACATTGTGTAAACGATCCAGTTATTATTAGAGTTCTACCTGTTCTACCCTAAAGAAAGACTAGCTAAGCACAGCTCAAGTGAAGTGTTTAAAGTTAGTCTACTTAAAGGCAAAGTAAACGATTAATTTCATCTAAAAGAACTGTTATATAACAACTTGGAAATTTATAATACATGTTCTTCAATGATTACATTAAAATTCTTGGAAAATGATGTCAATACCCTCCTCCTTACACGAAGAGCTCATTTAGCAAGTGAGTTAATGAGTAACTTATTTCTTTATCTATATAGCACACTTCAAGCACAGCTGTATTTCAAAGTGCTTTTATGTAAAGAAAGAAGAAAAATAAGCTAATAAACACATAAAAATGAGTTAGGAAACAAAGTCCTACAACACAGTTCATTAAAATGCTTTAAAAGTGCAAAGTGAGAAAGTCTAACAGAATAAAATGAACTGATCACAACACAATGATGTACGATACACTTTGAACTGGCTAAGCTGAACCATCAATCTTCTTAAAAAAATGTTTTATGTGTTCTCTTAAAAGTAAAGACGATTCCACATCCCGAACACTGAAAGAGAGCTGGTTCCACAGGAGAGGAGCACAAAAGCTAAAGGCTCTGCCTCCCCATCTACTACAAACACAAGGAACAAAGGTTGGCCTGACGCGTAAGAACAGTGTGTTATATGGAAGAAGTAAACCTTTAAAGTCAGTTCAGTGGATTTCATGGAAAGCCAATGAATGACTGGGGGAGTATGATCGGGAATTCTTGCTGTAGCATTTTGGATCTGTTGGAGGCCGTTTAGGGAAGCTTTAGGACAACCAAACTCCTACAGTAGTCTAATCTGGAAGTGACAAATGCAACTAAAATAGGTTTTTAGTTTTTCTACAGATCAAAGTAAGATCATAAAGAGAAATAAATGACTTTTTCTTAGGTTCTCAGGTCCAAGGACAACCATCTCCATATTGTTTGAGTTTAACAGGTTTCTCCTCATCTAGTTCCTTTTTTTACACACACATGCAGAGCAAATAACCTATTTATGTTGCACTGCTGTAAGAGGGAACTTTGAACTCAGTCTGAAATCTGAGTTGTCAAATTGAGTTCCTTCACACCCGTCTTCATTCACAGACACACACCTGCTTATTAAAAGGTAACGGTGGCACAGTGGGGTCCAAAGAAAACATATGATCGCAGAGAAGAGCTTCCATACACAGAGCCAGGCTGTCCACATCTCTGGCCAGGGGTCCAGGAGAGGACGGCACTAATTCAACAAGACAGTAACACAGTCACCCACATGTTCCAGATGCACATCTGTATATACTGTACGTCACCTTACCAGACTTTTGTCCCCGGTAAATGGGAACCATACCCTGTGAACTGAGCATGACAAAGAAAAGCTGCACTCATACACAGTTGCAACACAGGACTGTATTCATATAACGTACTGAAGCAGACTCACCTCAGCCGACCTGTTGTTGGCTTAAAACCACAGATCCCACAGAATGAAGCGGGAATACGGATACTGCCCCCTATGTCGGAGCCTATGCCAAGGATGGAGCCCCCTCCCCCGATGAGAGCCCCCTCCCCACCAGATGAACCACCAGAGGTTTTCTGGGGATTGTGGGGGTTCACTGTCTGCCCATAAATGGGGTTACTGCAATCATAGCTACACATAAGGCAAAAAAAAAAAACTGGAGTTATGATCATAGAGGATAAACTAAATGATGAGTTTGCTGGTTTAATTGTTTTGGTAACATTACTTTAATAGTGCTTGGGGTAGGTTGGTCTTCACAAAGGGAATCGCTCCTTGTTTCTTCAGAACGTCAACAATCACACAGTTATTCTGCAAAGGCTGCTCCAGATTAATGACCACACCGCAGGAGCAGTCGTGATTCTGTGTTGTAAAGCAAAAACAGTCCAAGAAAGCAGAAAAGGGGGCAGTGTTATAATATGACACGTCATTGTTCTAAAACTGGCCTTTATCATGAAAGCGCAGTAGTGTGAAAAGTACATTCAAGCTTGATTACATGTCATTTACTGAACCATATATACCTTATATGCAAAGTTTTCTTTGATGCTGACTGGAACTCCATACAGGACACCATCCTTGTTGGACTCAACTGTTTTCAGCTGGTCAAAACTCTCAAGTAATATCTCTGTGCAGCAATTCAGCTTTTTGTGTACGTCCAGAGTCTGTTGACATGAAAAGCAGACAGACTCAGATTAACAGCTCTAAATAAGTCTAAATAGATTATTTTATTTGGGATTTTATTGTAATATATTATACACGTCTGCACTAAAATTCTGCATCAATACAAAAAGCCAAATGAAATAACAAGCAAATATTTCAGCATAGGGAATATTGGTGACTTTGCATCTGTTCCCTGGTAAATCTGATGGGATTTAGCAGTGATGCACAAACAGGGAAGTTGTCATATGTGAGGAGGTGAAATTATGCATCCTTCTGGATACTGGACCTTTTCCATGTAAGCATAAAACACATCCTCAGGGTTCAGCGAGCCATCCTGCAGCTGTTTGGTCAATTCAGACAATGATAGTGACAAGATGAAAGCAGAGTCTGTAGACGGATGCTAGAATGACCAGAAAACACAGAAAATATGATATGCCACAGTCCAAATGCAACAAAGAAACTTACATTTCAACAGTTTCTTAGTTAGTATGAAATTTTCTTTTCAAAAGGTGGAAAAAATAAATAAATAATTTATCGGTTTTACAATAAAACACTAAAGGCAGCATTACTAGGACACACAATGTAATCACTACTTTAACATCAATTCAGTGATCAATGAGCAAAGAGCATCTATCCACATTTCAAATTTAAATCAAATATAAATGGACTAATCATTTGTAACTTCAGAGGGAACATGTGCAATTTATTTGTTGAACAACCAACATCTCTTATTTTAATATCATCATGGAAAAACATGAAATCATCCATTAAATCAATATGTCACACCAAACTTTAGACTCAGGTCTCCGGTAATCACAGAAAATAAACAGCTATAAAGTAAAAATAACCCTGTCTGTGTTTAAGACGTGTACCTATCATAGAAGGTTGGATTAGCTGAACTTTTATGATCACTTTAAATACATGTGGTTACTGTATGATAACTTACAGCTCAGCACTCCATGGATCTAAAGTGTTTGTGTCAAGATTTTATCTTAATCCATTTAATAATTATTTATTTAAATGAATCCAGAATGATTTAATTTAAGGTGATAAAAGACAGTTTTGTCTTTTCTCAGCTGTAGGTCAATATATCAAGAGTCTAACAGTAATATCATAATAACAGTAACATAAAAAAAACAGATTACACCATATGGGTTCAAAGCTCATGTTTGTGCTTTGACAACATCTGGTACTTGTTTGAAAAATTCTTAATTTTTTATTATCATAACTCTACCGGAACCATCATTAGTAGTCTGAGTTCTTACCGACTGCTTGTACCGGAGCACTGCCTGCTCTGCCCGCTGCAGACTCTCGGTTCTCCGGTCTCTGGCTCTCTGGATCTTCGCCCTGGATGTCCGGTGCCCGCTGACCGTCCTTACCAGCACCAGCAGCGTTCCCACCCCACAAGCAGCGGTCGTCAACAGGGTGGCTGTCCTGGTGTCCAGCTTTAGTCCTTGAAGGAACTGTTCTATTGTTTGCATTATGTCTCTGTTGTATCGACAAGGAGGATCAAAGCCAGCTAACTCTCGAGCTAACACACGCTGTTTAGTGAAAATGTTTCTGAATCCTGCAGGGTTTAAAGTCAGCAGGTGATGGGCGAGGTTACCATAATAACTAACCTTGGAACCCCCGCTTTGGTTCACCGAGTGGCTCTCTCTAGTACAAGCTCTTGTTGCAACAACTATGTTGCGTGTCGACTACATGTATTATGGGACGATGTAGTATGGCTCCCGCAAGGGGACAAAAAGTACGCGAACAATGTTTTAAGCAGTCAATTCTCTTTGTCAAAGTAGATGTAACATATTCATATTCAAGATGTGCGGTCATGATAATATAGTATCCACTTATGTGGCATTAGTCTGAGTTCTAAAATAATTCCTGAGCATGAATTTGGCACAGGCAAAAGGCTTTAAAGGCAGAATTAGTAAGATTTTAAATAGAAAGTTAGGTAAAAAAAAAACTCAAACCAGTCAGGTGGTTAAAACTCCATGTTGGTCATAATTTAATATGCAATGTTATATTAAATTAAAACATTATAAAATTATGGGGAGGAGCACTCTGAGCAAAGTTCTGGTTTTAACACATTCTTTATGTGGAAGAACTGCTTGCAGTGATATTTACTAATAAACCTATTTATTTGATATAACGCATGGATGAAGCCCCCCAGTGTATGCAGTCAATAAACTGTGCAGGAGTAAAACAAAAAAAGTATCCTAAGTCACAGTGTTACAGCAAAATGTGTGCCTTATCACAATGTGCGCTAGTCTTCATTACTCATTAGTTTTAGAAGACAAACGAGGTCTTGAAAACAGTTGTATAAAAATGGTAAAATACATAACAAAACCTTCATTACTCCCACAGTGACGGAAATAGACATCTGTTCACGAATGGAGGTAAAATCACACATTCTGATGAAAACAGTGACTTATGGCTATGTGATGGTCACATGTGTAGAAGCGTGGAAAAAATGAAGTCAGATTTTATTTATTTTCCCTAATCGTTTTATATAACTGTTCTTAATGGTCTTTTCAAGACGGACATGCATACATACATGCGAGTAATCCACACTAGCGCCCCCTGCAGTCACACATTTTGATTAGTCACACAATTTGTTGTAACACCTGTTAGAATTTCCCGTTAAGGTATTTTATTTCTTTGTGGTCATGTTCCATTTGTAATTGGGTTTTGGCTTGGGCCTTAATGTTATTGCCAGTTCAACTAACCTATTATATGCCAGCATGTTAATATAGTAACCTTTATTTATAACCAGGTAAGTGTTAAAGAAAAAACTCCCAAAAAACAGGGAAGTCCACTGAAAACCTGTTCTCATCTACAATATGCAAGATGGCCAAGATGCAGCCAAAAAGGCAACACAGAAACAATACAGAAAAAAAATTATTTAAAAAAATATGAGAATCAAGAACAAGGGTAATTAATACAATAAACAGTTAACAGCTAAATTAAAAAGTGCAATATATACAAAATAAGTATGGTAAGAATAAATTAGTGACTAAAAACAACTGCAGTGGATTTGTAGAAGCAGTTCTAAGGAATCTTTAAAAGAGAATAAATATTTGAATGAATTAAATTTCAGGGTCTGCTGCAGAAAACTGACAAGAAAAACAGCCAAAAGAGTTGTGTACTTTGAGTGTGAGACGTTTGATAAAACTAGTAGAATGCAGGCTATGATTAACAGAGTGGATATTTAGTCTGCAGGTATGATGGCGTTTTTCCAAATTTTCATAAATGAATAGTAACCAATGTGTTAGGGGCACATCTATGAACATCACTATAGTCCAGATTAGGGAGCACCAAACACTATACCAATGAGACCTATTTGAATCAGCTATGTTGTTTAAAATGACATCATTGTGCCCACTTCTCCTCACCGTCTTCAGGAAAGAGTGGGACATCATAGTACAAACACGCAAATCGTAACTTCCATTTGACTTTTTTTAAACAATATTTGTAGACTCACATTTATAAGTCAGTTTTACATTATTGCTGATAAAATGTACTTCTGACAAAATATATGGTATTGAGTAAAATTTCATATCTTAGCTAACTTACTGTGATTATTATGTAATGTTCATATATCCTGCCTTTAAGGTAATGTAGTCCTGAGTCAGGGTCAGCTAGACCCATCTCTGACTCATCCTTTATCCGATACCACTTAAGAGGATTTCCGGATGGCCTTAAAGACATCACATGTTAATAAGGTTGTCTTCGAAAGACACAAGTGTCCATCTCAGAGTGCTTGTCAGGCTGGCTAACACGTGAGAAAGATAATCTCATTGTTCCAGAACACCATAGACTTATAAAACCAAACACTATACCAAAGTGACTTATTTTGATCAGCTATGCTCTTTAAAATCACATCGTGTCCACTCCCCCATGTCTTCTGGATTGAGTGGGACATCATATTACAAACTTGCAACTCGTAACTTACATTTAACTTTTTTCTATTTGTAGAGATGCACATTTATAACTCAGTTTTAGATTATTGCTGAATAGAATTAACTTGTGACAAAAGATATACTTCTCAACCCACTTTAATACTTTTAACAATCAGACATTGTTCAATATTGTTTGACATGAGCAGATAAAGTATAACATTTTAAAGTTACAACATACAGCAGATCCACATATGGATGAATTTAAAACCACTTTCTTTCGATAATGCAATATTTTAATAATGTTATCTTCAAGAGGTCCAATTACCAGGACGGACTTCATTTGACAGAATGGAACAGTTTGTGAGACACCTATAGAGAGAGAAGACAGAAAATTAATCTGTGCAACAACAATGCACAGCGTGAACTTAACAAACTGTTTAATAAAGCAAAACAATTTAGTATTCCTGGACTGATTGTTAGACAAATGTGTGCTAAGCAAATAGTATGTTTTTATAATATATAATCTGATTGAGCTTTTTAGGTACAAAATGTTTTCAGCATGTCAACTTCTTGTATAGACAGAAGCTGTGAACAATAAAGCTACAAATGCTAAGTAAGATCTATTAATGATAATCAATATGCTGGTTTCAATACAGAAATAGACAGAAAGGGGTCTGAGAACGTACAGTATAGGTGAATAAATGGCATCAATCAAACTTTAAGCTGAATGCTATAAAAAAAAAGAAATCCACTCCCTTCACCATTGTCATGACATATTAAAGCTAAAATGTTTTTTTGTACCAGGCTGTAAACATGTTTATTTCTGCTGTGAGGTTTGCACATCTGCATCAGCTTTACTTTAAACCACCTGGAGGTCGCCGTTCAGGTTCACCGAACACAAATATGGTCAATGATGGCAAAGAGGACTATCAGAACTTTATTCCCAGTAAACCCTGAGCTCCAGAAGAGACAAATGCTGACAATGACTCGGACTTAGATTGTGAGGGCACGGTTGTGGCAAAATAAGCCAGGAAAATCTGTTTTCTAATGAGTAGCGAAACGAGTTCATCTGGCTGAGGTGTTCTAACTCAGACATCGCTGTAGCAGAAAGCCCTGTGCTGCCGGCTCATCTTTCAGATCCATGTGTTGAGTTCAGGAACTGTTCAGCGGGAGATTTTTGTGGTGCATTCTGAGAAGTTTCACACATGTGCCTGGTTACATCGGCTTTCCGCATGCAGAAACAGCTAAAGCACAAAAGGTGTTTTTGCTGTATTTGGCAGTGAAGTGTCATACCTAACCTATGATGTTAAAAACTTTATTATCCTGTTCAAGACAAAACGCTGGGGTTACATGAGAAGTTTTTACAAACAATCTGCTCTCTAAGACTCCCCCAAACAAACTACCAGAGAAAACAGAAGCTCTAATTTTGCAGTGAAGTCCCATAAATATGAACTACATGCAGTATACCTTTAGATATTCATGCACAATGACTTATAACTAGTTATAAATCTCTGCTCTTACAAGGTGTATCCACTTGTACTCACACAGTGGTCTCGAGCATGCAGGAAGTCAAACAGCTCCTCAGTACAATCCTCCGCTGTTGCAGATCGAGAACCAACTCTAGTTTCACACTGCTCCAAACGTTCCCGGGTGTGAACACAGTGCTCCGTCGCTTCACACTTTTGTCGCACAGTTTCAAGAGGATCCTGTAACAGAATATGCAGCATTCAAGATCCAATCTTCACAAGTTTCCTAAGTGGACAAGTACATTTTAAAGAAGTGGCCGTACAGTATATCTGCACTTTCAATGGACTGTTATATAATTTTTGTAGTCCAGGAAATAGTGGGTAAAAATTCAGAAACCTCAAAGTGTTTTTACATTGTCCCGTCATCCCTTTATCTCCAGCGTAACAATAACAAACAAACAAAAGCAAATATGCATCACTATTTATTCTGATAACAGAGGCTCAAATAGTTTATCATTAGAATTGGGTATCAATGGATTTGTTCATTTTTAACATATCAAATTACTGAGCTCAATTTACAGCAAAATTAATAAACTTTATAGGATAGTCAGAGCTGAAATAGGTAATTTCAAAACACTATAAGGATTACAATTAACGTACCACCATTTCCTCCTCTTCCTCCTCTTCTTCCTCCTCCTGAAAGAGACACGATCAATAACATAACTCACTTCAGTCATCAGTCAGTTATTAGACATGCCTTTCGTATTCTACACGAAACAATAAAAATATTAGTAAAATAAGCTAAAATTAAATAATTTGTTAAAACTTCAGATTTGATTTTACTGCATCAATAAACATGCCATAAGGAGCATTCTGAAGTGTACCAGGACTAGCTAATGCTAAGCTAAGTGACGATACACCCTCGTTAGTCAAACATAGTCCGCTTGCTTTGTCTTAAAAATGTATGAATCGTCCTAAATGTTTAACAGTTACTAACATCCTCGGGCTCTCCGTTCAGGATCATCTTCTCTTCGAAAACCATGATGCTGATGCTTATGTCCTTTGCCAACTAGTTGTCAAATTGCGGCTCTTGGAGGACACCACAGGTCACACTAGCAAAGCTAGGAAACGAGCTAATAGTGGGTAAAAACAAACTACACTGTTTCCGGGCTGAAAACTTTCAGAATAAACCTTCAGTTTAACTGTGCAAGTGCCGTCACTGGCAGAAAATTGGATATGTAACGATTTATTACATTTAAAATAGTCTAGAGGAACAGTGAAATGCATAATAATGCATTACTAGATAATATATTTCTCCTTTCTTGTTTTTATTTTAAAAGAAAAACAATAAATTTGTTTTACTTTGAAGTCATAACCAACTAGTTCATTTGGCAGAAATGTATTACTGCCACCATGTGTTAGTAAGTAAGTAGACTTTCACCAGTAAAGATAATACAGTTATGTTTAAATCCCATTAACCTCGAATTCAAACAGATTTTTCTTAAATAGAGAACATATTACCTACAAAAAACAGAGATATTTTATAAACCCATATTCAGGATGATGTATTTTTGCCAAACAAATCAATTTATGGAAAAGTCTGGACAAAGATGTTAATGCAGCTACAAACATCTTAGCAAATAATATTTTTTAAAGGGTGATTTAAGTCAGTATATTGAATAAATGTGTACATTAAGGTTTTCTGCTTTTTTGTGATAGGTTAAAATAAAAAGTGGTTTGACAAGAGAGGCTTTTTAATTTTTTTGCACTCTATGTTTTGGTCAAGTTGTTGTATAAAAATAAGCAGTTTGTATCGCCTATTCCTTTTTTATTCTTGCATTTTGGATTATCTTTTAGTTTTTCTTTGTGTTGTTTCGTAAAAAAAAAAAAAAACACAAACTATTTTCCTATAGTGCTGACAAAATGTGTGTTTGTGTTACCATATATGGTATTTGTATTTTATTTATTTATTTATTTTGGCAATCTATTCAATTTATGGAAATTGATTGATAGCCAGACAGACAGACAGACAGACGCCAATCCCAGCTCACAATGGGCGAGAGGCGGGGTACACCCTGGACAGGTCGCCAGTCCATCACAGGGCCGGAATACAATGTCATTCCTGAAAATATTTAACAAATGCAAGAAATTGTTGTTCCTCAGTGGTGGAACGAACTGCCAAACTTAGTCCGGTCTGCAGAGTCCTTGTCTACTTTTAAGAACAAGCTAAAGACTCAGCTGTTCAAGGTGCATTTCTGCACTTAACTTAACTCTTCTATTTGATATAGATCTATCTAACTCTTGGCCACACATCAGCACTGATTATTTCGGGAAATAATAGGAAATATATATACAAAAAAAGTCTCTAGCACTTCAGGACAACTCCTGTGTCCTACAGGACAATAGCTGTGTCCTACAGGACAATAGCTGTGTCCAACCAGACTTGCAGCGGTCTGGCACTTATCTATACTGTTCCCTGTTATTTGATTTTATGCTTGTGTTGTTTTATCCTCTGATGTCGCTTTGGATAAAAGCATCTGCTAAATGCCTGTAGAATAGAATAGAATAGAAAAGAAATAGTGATCAAAGTACAAACCAGTCAATGGATGTGTAACCCTTTAATTTTCAAATCTGAAGCTGAATTTATAAAATGTCTCTCTATGAAGTTACTAATTAACAGTGTTATACAACAGGACGGATGCTGTAGGCAGGTTACAGTTCAGAGGGAGAAAATATATAGCATATAGAAATGTGCTATACTCTAACAGAAATTTGGGGAAGTTATTTCTGTCCCTCTGCTGGTTTTAAGTTTTTGTACTGATGTGGTGAGGCATTTTACTGGAAAGATTAAAAAAGAAATGAAATAAGTGATGAATTAAGAAAATGCTAGAATATTATGAGGGAGAAACTAAGTGTCTTTCTGTACCAGACCCTGGTGCAGCTGTAATGTCTCCTTTAGTGAAACATCTGATCATAAATCTGAGACTACAGTGAGAACTTGTCTGTGCTCTTAGCTGACCAGATACTCTGAGATGACCCAAAAGAGCATCTTGACCAGTCAAGATTATTTTATTATTTGATTGGAGGTGTTAAGCCGCACAGGTTGACAAGGCAATCTCTTTGTTCTTACATGACAGATATATGCTTATGGTGTGATCCTAAAGTTTAAAGATACTGCCTGAATGTTGAGAGTGAGACTCTCTTCTGCCCTTTGTACTGCCAGACCTCTGAATGGTTTCTCAGAATTGCAATTCAATACATTGTTACTTATTATTAGTTCAATAAACTTTGTAATCCTTTTTCACTTTTGAACCAGACTTCTCAACCAGAGAAGTTTTTTCCTAAACACTGGTGTATTTTTAAAAGAAATTAGATTTTAAAATGTCTTTTTCACAAAAAAAAGAAAAACTACAGGATTGTAAGTGGTAAGCATTTATCCAGTTTATTCCACATGAAAAGAGATGGGCTGTTCTTTGATAAAAAAAAAACCTGCAGGACTGAAAACTGGTTTTACTCTGTCACTGTTATGCAATGCTTTCCTGTGTTTAAAGAGAGCAGAGTTCAGGACTTCAATACTTGAGAGATGTCAAGTGAGATCACAATACTTAGATTTACACTCTTGGAAGGCAGAGTGTTAGGGTCAGGGTTAGCGGCACTTTAACAGAAAAAAACAAGGAGTTAAACAGGCTTGACCTTGAAAGTTCATTCTGACAACATGGATTCATTTTTTTCCATGATTGGATCCTATGTTGGGTTTGATTTAAAGAGTCTTCTACTTTTTGCTGTGGTTTTCATCTTCACTGCGGATTACATCAAAAACCGGAAGCCAATTGGATTTCCTCCAGGACCTCGAGCTTTTCCAATTGTGGGCAACATGTTCACTGTGGACCAAAGCAGGGTCCACGAAAGCCTAATAGAGGTATGAAACATCTGTAATATAACAGTTAACCTGAAAATGCTCATCTGGCTGATAAGAGACATTCTTTTCTCTCTTTCTGATGTTCTCCTCAGCTGTCAAAGACATATGGAGATGTGTTCAGCCTACGATTTGCTCAGAGATGGGTAGTAGTGTTAAATGGGTTGGAGGCTCTGAAAGAAGCACTGGTAACTCAGGGGGACAGTATGGTAGACCGCCCAGATTTTCCTTTACAGCATGACATAGGAGGTGGCCTGGGTAAGAAAACAAAACATATACAAACACACAAACTTTTATGTGGACAAATCTCTGTTCTTTAAAAGCACTAATGAAAAGTTATAGGAACATATAGTACATACAATTTAATTAATTCCATTAGGTTGGGATTTCAGAGTTGGCTACAAAAACTAAACCAGATGAAACCCTTTGGAAAGCTCACAAGCCCCAATTTCAAAACCCAAGTTGAGCATTAAAGGTTGCTGGCTTTCAGATCTGTAAAGGATTATGATGTGAAATCATTTGATGACTGGGGTTTTTGTCTTCTGTGTTATTATGTAAAAATAACATTTCATACATTTTGTTTTGGTGTGCAGATTCTCCAATGTTATTGCTGTAGATTGCAAAACAGATTGTATAAAAATATATTTGAAAGTAAAGGTATTGATAACAAAATAAAGAATTTGCCTAATTTGTTCCATCTTGTCTTTTCCTATGAAGGGGTAATTGTAAGTAACGGAAACATTTGGAAGCAGCAGAGACGTTTTGCACTTTCAACCCTCAAATATTTCGGATTTGGAAAGAAATCCCTTGAACCAGTCATCCTGGATGAATTTGGACACTGTGCTGAGGAGTTTAGAAGCTATAAAGGTATATATTTGGTAAACATTTACCAATAGACAATACAAAATGTAACTTATTTTATTCAATCTTTGAGGGAAGGCATTCAGTCCACATCTTATCATCAACAACACCATTTCCAACATCATCTGCCACCTGGTTTTTGGTCATCGCTTTGAGTACACCGATGAGAAGTTCAAGAAACTAATGCTGCTTTTTGGCAAAGCCCTCCAGATTGAAGGCTCCGTTTGGTCACAGGTAGTGAATTTAAAAGGAAATGGTAAAATCTGTATGCTGTTTTATATGGTTGTAAAAATATGTTGTAAAATTTTGTACGATTAATATCAGTGAATCACTGATGTGGGCACAGATATGTCATATTTTTACTATTCAGTTATTAGTATACAATTACATTTATTGAGGAATTTAACCTTTTTTTATCTTTCCTTACGACAAAATGAACATACAATAAGCTTTAAGTTGCATTAAATAGTCAGAAATTAAGTGAAAGATACTGAAAACAAAATGATATTCTTTTACAGGGAAGCAGAGCACCCATTCTTACAAATATCTATTTTTATACTATCTAAAGATGCAATGCTACTTATTCTGTTATCTTGAGCTAACAGATTGTTTTCTCATGACCGTACTACAAGTATATTTCATGATGAGGTCCTTATCCTTCCTAACTATAGCTTTAACACAGTTCCAATCTGTTTCCATATGCAGCTTTACAACTCATACCCTTGGCTGATGAGATGTTTGCCTGGTCCGCATCAGACAATCAAACAGATCTGGAGTAACGTAAAGGACTTCATTCGAGTAGAGCTGAATGAGCACAAGAAGAACTGGGATTCCTCTGAGCCAAGAGACTACATCGACTGCTACCTGAATGAGATCCAGATGGTAACTATGACTGATTGTGAGCGTACTGTATAAGCATGTAATTCAACCTCATCAGTGTCATAAAATGATTCATATTCTGGGACATGAGTGTTGTTTGTTTTTATGTGTTTAGACATGAAAGCAACTAAAAGAGTGTTTGCATAATATTCAGGTATAAAATTAATTTAATTAATAATAACAAAACTGTTGGAGTGTATGCTGGCTACTAGTGATGGTGTGCAATGTCTGAATAGCAACACTTGGTGTCACCACAATCTGCATGATGTGCAGCTAAAAATTGGTAATGACTCGTTTATTGTACTGACATGCCATTTCATTGTAGCTACACTTTTCATGAACTTGTTTATAAAGCAAAATGTGTTGAAAAAAATGACACAATCCTTTTCTGGCACCTCTGGGTGAAAGAGCAGAGTATGTACATGTCTTTAGACCTACATAAAACGAGATTGTATTTTATTTATGGAACTCCCTCTTAAGAACTTGAGGACTTAACGTACCATGAAGCATTTTTGAAAAAGACTTAAAAACTTTTTAAAGACGCATTTCATTTTAAATATCAGGCTACTTGTCATGCTTTTGTGTTGATGGGATTTTACTTTTACATTTACTAATCATCTTTTTCCATGATTTTGGGACTATCCTTCAATATAACGTAATTATATAAATAAATAATGCATAATGCACCAGTAAAAGTTAAAACATGTCAAATTTAAATACACTGGTTTGTAATAGCCCCAAGTAAAAATGGTGATTTTGAATTCTTCTACTTTGATTAGCATCAATTTAACATCTGTATTTGTTTGTATTTTCAGAACAAGGGGCAGGATGGCAACACTTTTGATGATGAAAACCTGATTATATGTGTTTTGGATCTATTTGTGGCTGGCTCAGAGACCACATCCACCACCCTGCGCTGGGCTTTCCTCTAC
>JBAMHV010000015.1:16812083-16826291 GCA_037177535.1 Pseudomugil gertrudae | reverse complement strand
GAGGAGGGCAAGTTTGCTAAACGAGCAGCTTTCATCCCTTTCTCTGCCGGTGAGGAGAAACACAGCACACATTTATTTTAAAAATACTCGTGGTTTTTGAAAGGAGGTTGCTCAAGCAATGAACAGCAGCTCAGAAGTAAATATAGAACCCAGAAATGAGAGTAAAAAGTTGTGATATCATTAGCCACCTTTATTAGCCATCAGAGTAATTAGAGATAACTGCTGAGCCATTTTAGACACAAACAAATGTTAAAAAGACACACCAGAAAAGAAGATAATAATATTTGCTTTGTTTTCTGTTGCAGGCAAGAGGTTGTGTCTGGGAGAGAACCTGGCCAGGATGGAGCTTTTCCTTTTCTTTACCTCTTTCATGCAACACTTTACCTTCTCCATGCCTGATGGGGTGGATCCTGTGCTAGACTATTGCTCTGGACTCACTCTGGCCCCAAAGGAATATAAAATCTGTGTAACTTCACGTTAAGAAAAAACACAAAGTTTGTAACACACTGCACAATTCACTTACATCAACGACCTACAGATACATAGTCTGTGTCAAGGGGACATAATTCACTAGTCCAGAAGGGGGCAGTATGTACTTTATGCTTTTCTCTATAAAATGCTTTATCTGGTGAATGGTTTCCATTTTATATCTTAATGTGTGTTTTAGTTAAGTTTGTATAATACATTGTCCTGTGCAACCCTCCTCTCATTACTGTCATACCGGCCAGGCTGTAAAACCTACTCTGCCTTGTAAAACAAAAGGTGAAATAATCCATTAAAAATAAATTAAGAAAAAACTGGAAACTTTTTCTTCTTTCTTTATGGCAGCATTGCTGATAACATTCTGGTAACTGCAACTTGTTTGGAAGAAAGAAAGACCCTTAATAAGAAGAGACACAATGTGAGTGAAAACATTATTTACCAGCTTGTTTCTGTCATTACAGCTGCTGCCTCTCTAATGCGCTCATTAGAGTGCATCATGGCATATGAGAAATTACTGGGGCTAACCGTGCTAGTACTGAAAGCAAGCATGGTGATTCTTAACCTACAAAAGCTTTCTGGTAATTATATAATAGCTGATGGATGTACTCTTACCTCAAAACTTTATGGCAGGAGTGGCCAACGTCAAAGTTCATAGTCCTGCAAGTGTTGGACGTTACCCTCTGCAACACAACTGACTGTAATCAATAAGTATTTAGCAGACGTCTGATAATTCAGTCTGTTGTGTATTAGGTGTGTGTTGCAGCAGGGAAACTCCAAATACTTTCAGGACTGTGGCTCTTGAGTATCAGAATTGCCAACCCTGGATATAAATCAAGCAGAGCTCTTAGATCCCAAAACTCAGGTCAACTAGTCCAGACTAAACCCAGAGAAGCAGCATTTAGTTGTTATGCTGCAAACATGTGGAACAAACTACCAGTAGAGGTTAAACTCAGCACACTTAAATCCAGGTTAAAGACTTTTCTTTTGTCCTCTGCCTGTGCATTAAATCTGCACTGTAACCTTTAACTAACTTATCGTTTAACTGTAATTAATAATTTTATTGTGATTTTTGCTTTATTGTTGTCTTTTACTATTTCTGAATGCTTTTTTGTACCATCTATAATGCCTATGATATAAAGCCCTTTGAATTGTCTTTACTTGCATGGTACATGATAAAACTATAGATAAATCATCTTTCAGTCATAATTTTAATTTTGTTTGCAGGAATAAACCTGACAGACTGCAGGGTGGAGTTTTACTATTCTATACTGTGCATTGAAAAGAGGCATATTAGTAATTTCATTTAATTAATCAGTACAAAAAGTACCTAATTAGACATACTGTATTTGGATTTCTAAATAACAAATGAATAAGTCAACGTTACACATATAAACACAAACTTATATCCTGGAAAAAAAAACACATTCAGTAAAGTTCCGGTAAATCTGACAAACAGAAACACTTTCATGAAATATGTTTTTTGTACACATTATGTCCAAATGTACAATTTAATATTTAAACTGGTCATGACTTTAGTATTACATTTAATGAAAGTGACAAAAGAGTGTTGTGTCCACTTCTACTTACTGCAAGAATGTTGTTTAAACAACTAATTTACTGCTGAGTTACAAATCACTTCACAGCCTTCCTCCCGGTTAATAAGGGTAACGTGTAATAAAATGAGTAATGTACAGGAAAAATCATTGTATTTTAAATTATTTAAAAATATCCGTGGAAAAATAGCGCAGGAAAACTGTGTGTATTCAACAGCTGGAGCTTTTTATTACAGCACAGCAGCCAATATTCAGGTAAAACTACACACAAAGACGGTCGTATTTTTAGCCCAGCACCCACAATTTACAGACTGATTAGATCCAGCTCGTCTGTTTTAGTCTTCAGATGCCGTCCAAAAATTCTGTCTGCTGCAGGTGAAAACCATTTCTACAATATCCAGCGCTGCTTATCTGCTTTTCTTCTCAGGACACTGGATTTTGTAGCCAACCCTGTAGGCTTGCAGGTACACACGTGCCTGGTTTATCCTGGAAACAACCAAAAAGCATAAAAATGTCGAGTCCATTTTCGGTTGCACGGTGATGTCAAGTCTAATATTAACCCTACTATAATTCCTGCTTTTAAAAAGCTTTCTGTAATAGTTAAGATACATAAAGATCCAAGGAAAATTGGGGGAAATCTGGGGCCTTTTTATCAAGTGTCTTAGAATAATATTTTACTCCAAGGTGCTGAGAATTTAGTTGTACTCTCTACACAAAGTTCTGTATGAAGATGTGGTGACCCAGAAATATTAGATGAAACTACATTTTATGGAAATTATTCTTGTAAGTCAGAAACATTCATTTATTTTGTCATGAATTAATAGTTCTACTCTATTTAATTGTTATACACACACGTATGTGGGACAGATGTGAGCAACATGAGTCATCTGAGATGGTGCACACATGGATATGTGTGTAGCTTTTGGTTAACATGTATAAGTGATTATGCTATAGCCTTGCTGTCTTCTGACAACTAAAATGAAACTATAAAGGTTATATGCATCGCAGGGACTGGGACAGGGAGATGTAGTCCTATCTGGTTTCTGACAGTGTCACAATCTGTTCTTTAAAGTACAAATTACCCCATTTGATAAATGAGACATTTCTCACATGTGTGCAGGTACAGTTTCCTCATTTAAAACCAAATACACCTTATATCCCATGTGTTTACTGCAAAACATACCATGTTATAATGCAATAAGTTTAATGTTTTTATAATACAACTATCAAGATAAAACACCATTTTTTGGGGGGGTGACAGCACTACAATTCCAGCAGCCTGACCACATTTAAAACTATACAAGTAATTTACTTAAGGAGTTAAATTAAGGAACATTTAATTTCCCCTGTATATATTATATACTGTATTGTATAATTCTGTTGATTGAAAATACACCCCTGTTGTCCATTTAATGGTTTACTGAGAAATTTCTATATTCTCAGATAAACGGCTCCATTTAGCAACTGGTCAATTCAATGGGCTACAGGGTCATTTAAGGTCAAGAGGTCATCATGGTCATCTAAGATTCTGTTTATGGCAGCTAGTCCTGTCGTAGCACCACTCTGATGCTGATTCTTAAGATTCAGTCCTACACCTCACTAAAAGTATAAGTGAGATGCTTAATAGGTAACTTATAAGTGCAACATTTAACAAGATTTTTTTCAACACTTCAGTGTGTTTTAGTAGTAATTCTAAGAAGTTAGATGAATATGGCTCCTGGTCACTTAGCAGCCACATAACTTTAAAATCTATTTAGTATTGGACAATGCATTAGGAAAACAAATACCTGTATTTATTGCAAAGCTGAACACCGAAGGGTCCACAGCGATCTACATAACTCTCTCTGAATGCCTTCCTCACTGCTCGAGCCATGCTGACCACAGTGGTGACCACAGGGCACGTCCTAAGACACAAAAACAGGTAGACGCATTTAATGTTGTAAACAGAATCCCAACAGCATCGCACAGAGAAGATTTTATCATCCTGGACTTTGTTGTTGGTGTCTACTGGACTTACAGTCTCTCACAGCGCAGACCTGCTGTGCCTTCAGGACAGGTACATGTGTTGTGGGGGCTGCATGTGGCTCCGTGTTGGCAGGGTGGGACACAGGGTGTGGTCACCGCTACACACAGTCAATGCAAGTAAAGAGAAAAATCTTTTATCCTCATTATTGCACTTGGTATTTGACACTCAGGAACCAACCTGTTTCACAAAGATGGCCAGTAAATCCTTTGATGCAGTGACACCTGTTCAGCCCCACACAGACACCACCGTTATTACATGGCTTGTGACACTTGACAGGTTCTGACAGAGAAAGAAGAGTAAAGAGGATGGTTAAGTCATTCAATAAAGCTCTTGTCTACACTTATCAGTGAAAGTCAGTGACCAGAAAAAGGTTCAACAAATAGCAGGGCAATAACAAGTGGCCCGTACGCTGGATTGTGCTGGCTTTATGGGTAACAGGCCCTCAGGCATGAAGACCTGTACTTTGGCTTTTCTTGCAGAACTGAAATACAGTTTTGTATGGACTGCTCTGATTATTACAGTGTTTATTAAACCATAAGCATGGCTGCTACATGTAGACTGTTTATCAGCATCTTTTCTTTGTTTTTGTATAGTCCAGAGTGCAAAAGAAGCATTGCTTCCTCTAGGATTTTTTAAACTGTATTTTTCTCAAGAAACTTGTAGAGCATTAACTTGTTCTCTATTATAAAGCAATCAATGGATACAAATGTACGTTTTAGGTCAGGGGTGGGGAACTCTGGTCCTCGAGGGCCAGAATCCTGCATGTTTTCCATGTATCCCTGGTTAAGCACACCTGATTCAGATCACATGGATCCAGCAGCTTATCGAGATCTGCACAGTGATTCGTTCATTTGAATCTGCTGTGTTGGAGCAGGGAGACATGGAAAACATTCAGAACGAGAGCCAAGGTTCCCACCTCTGTTTTAGGTGTTATCTTACCTATTTGGCATCGAGGGCCTTCCCATCCTTCGGCACATATGCATTTATTGACGTCCACACATCTCCCCCCATTTTGACAAGACGGAGTGCACAGGGCTTCAAAACACACAAAAGCACATCAAATAAAAAAAGTCTGGTGTACACATGTATCGAGTCATCAAAGTGCATTGATGTTGTATTGCTTTTCTCTCATGGTAAAGCTAATATTTTACCAGCAAGGGCTAGTATTCCCAAAAGTAAACCACCAAATGTGTTAGCATTCTGCTACTTACGCAGAAGGCACTGAGGGCCAGTGTAATCGGAGGGACACTGGCAGGTGTCAGGGCCCACACAGCGGCCACCATTAGCACAGGGCAACTCACACACAGCTCAAAGAGAGACAAGGACGGAAACAGATGGAAATGTTTAAATTTAATACTTGCATACATTCAAACTATTTAAGCTTAAAGTAAATGAATTTATCAAAACCTTATTTAAAAATGTTTTCACATACAAATAAGTAACTTAAGTAGGTAAACACACAAAGGGTCAATAAATATAGAAATAAAGAAGCTGAGCTCATGCTGAGTAGGAATAAGTATGTGACAACAGTTACAAATATATGTTCACAGCAGCTTTTTTCTATTTATTTTATGTATTTATTTATTTTTATTATTTAATATTTTATTTATTTAGCCAACAACTTTGCCTGGACATATTTGGCCATTGTTGGAATAGCGTCATTAATCTTTAGAGGCATGTACCTGTGTGACAGCCTGCTCCCATCCAGCCAGTAGGACATAAACACTGGTTCAAACGCATACAGGTTCCTCCATGAGCACAAGGTGGAGAGCACATCGCTGGAACATGACAAACATTTATTATATCTATTATCCCAGTGCTATTAGTTTATGCCTGTAAACTACAAACACTTACTCCAACTAATAGCTTTTAAAGTAACTTTTTAAAAATTAAAATAAAAAAAAAAGCCTATACAAAATGTATACAATGTTTTGGGTAAAATATTAGAAAATTAAGGTCCCAGTGTGAGCTACATAATTTTAGTATTTATTGAGGAAGTGTCTAATCCAGCAAATCACCAACTAAGACATGCTAATTGTTGGCCTTTCTGGTACCAGTGTAAGTATCTCTTTATAAATGATTAGCTTTTCTAAGCTATTAACAACATCTTCTTTCTAACTGTTAGTCTCTCCAATGCAAATGCTAAAGTCTTAGTAACAAAGAGCAGAGCGAGTAACACATCCACTAGGTCACAGTCTAAAAAAGCTTGTGGAAAAAAACTCTAACCTCTGTTAAAAGAGACATCATTTGTTCACTTAAAAGAATTTAAAATTAAAAGGACAAATTATTGTTCCACTTTAAGTAGAAACAAAGAAATGCTGGAAGGAAATCACTGTGATTTAAATGTTTGGTAAAAAAAATCTCCGTTCCATCCAACGACATGGTGAAGAATACTTTCACCTCCGTATTTGTTTCAGTTTGAATAAATCATCATCAGGAAATACAGCTAAAGCTACCATTCTCTGTATATCCAAATACTATAATCTAAGCGTCGTGTTTTGTACCTGAGCAGCCCACTCCGGGATATCCTGGAGGACAGTCACAGCTGTTTGGTGCCACACACACTCCGTAATTCTGACATGGGGGGTCACACACAGCTGAGGGCAGAGAAGCTCATTAACAACAGTTTCTATGTGTTTCTGAAAACTACTTTTACTAAAACTAAATGAAAATAACCGTTAGTAAAATGAATCTTGATTGCAGTATAAAATGGATTATGTCTAACTCACGCCAGCACTTGGTGGGGTCATCTGTTCGCAGTTCATACCCCTCCCTGCAGGTGCAGTTAAACCCACCAGGATAGTTCACGCAGAGCTGCTCACAGCCTCCATTTGTAAAGTCTCCACACTCATTCACATCTCATGGCAAAAAACAATAAGTAGATATTTTTTAAAATATGTATAAGAATCATTCAAGTATTTTTTATTGTGCCTTTGTAAATTCCTTGTAAGTGTGCAAAAAAAGAAAGTTTGACCACAAATAAATCATTCAGAGTAAATTTAACATTCTGCACTTCCCATTTTCCCAGCTAAGAGAAGCGAGCACAAAACAGAGGAGAAGCTGCATCTTTTTTTACTGTTTTTATCTCAAAGCCAAAGAAATAAAGGTTTATCAAATGTATTCGGAAAGTGCTTAAAACAGATGGTGGAATTTCAGAGGACTGAATAACTATTCTGGCTTTTTATATGATTTAAATCAAACTTCACAACAGGCTTACTTCTTTAAAGTGACCAAATAAAATATGATTTGGTGTTAAGGTAAAGTAACAAAGATGAAGAGACACGATAACATAAAAATAAACCAAAACTCTGCAGCTGCACAAGAATAAATATTAACATATCATCAGCTATGGTTTGCAGTGTGAGGAGTCTCACCCACACAGCTTCTCATGTCTTCTCTCAGCTTCCAACCTGCTTGACAGCTGCACTGGACGTGGCCCTCAGCACTCACGCTACATGCATGGTCACAACCACCATTTCTCCATTTACAAGATGTAACATCTGTTCAGGTAGAAAAAAGTTATTTTACTATGAAATATTTACAGATTATGAGTAACAGATATTCTGTGTGTACATTTTGCTCACACCAGTGACATACTAAATACAAACTAATAAACAATGGGACAAACACCACAATATAAAATAAACCCAACAAAATAGTCATAGTGGAAAAAACAACATTTAAAAGTGGAAAAAAAACAACAGAACTCTGTGGGAATTAATAATCAAGAGCTTTAAGAGGTGATATTTAACACCGTGGAGGCACATCTTGCATGATTTATTGATGACAATATGAGAAAACTAAACATTTTTCATACAAAAAAATAATATATGTCACTGCTTGTGTTTAGTAACGCACTGCTGCAGGTGAGGTCATCTGTGTCTAACAACAGGGAACGTGGGCAGTGACAAGCGTATCCTCCTGGAGAGTTAGTGCAGGTGTGAGAGCAGCCGCCGTTCTGGAGTTTGCATTCATCAACGTCTATGTGCATCCACACACACATACAGAGAAAGACAAAATAACATTGTCAGCTTCTTTTTCAGACTCTTGTATCTCTTGTGAGTCACACATTCTTTACAGAGTATGTCTTTCCCCTCTCACTGTTTTTTAACCCCTTAATGCCTGAATTAAGAAGTACTGGGCAGAAACATCCATTTTTTAAAATCTGACAACTTTATTTGACTCTTTAATAAGATTAATCTATTTTTTTTTGTATGTTTACTATTTATTACCATGGAATAGGTCAAAATGATTATAATGTAATCTTCTGCTTTCTGGTCTTCACCAAGGTGCAGGAGACCAGCATCATACAGTGAACAACAGTGTTTTGAGTAAAGTTTCCACCATAAAGTGATGCAAAATGTCTCTGAAACAGTAAGTATCAAATATACGCGACATCAGACCATAAGGGGGTTAAAAAGGATAGCAGTGTATGTTCAGGCAGAAAAACATTCTCACACCCAAACATAAAAAAGCCATGCACACAAAATAACACTGTGAGATAATATATTCATGGCTAGTTTTGCCTCTGATGCATGCTGGTAAATTGCTGACACTTAGCTAGTTTAAATGACTGAAAATGAGTGTGCAAAGCACAGTAATAAGTGAATGAGCGTCTGTGAGTGACTGACCCACACAGGTGTGGCCATCAATGTGCAGCTGGAAGCCTGGTCTGCAGGAGCACTGGAAAGAGCCCAGAGTGTTGACGCAAATGTGCTCACAGGTCCCATTTAGAGCCAAACACTCATTCACATCTGTGAGATCAGAGACATTTAGATAACTCGTTCACCACAACATAGCTATGTAAGAGCTCATTTAGACTCTGGTTAAGCACTATTTGCAATTCAATCTGTCATAAATTTAAACAAAACTTAGGCAAACTGAGAGTAAGTTGTATGAATAAAAACAAGCAGTGGATTTGAGAATAATGAACAGGTCCAGGATAGAGTTTCTGTCTTTGCTGCCTGCTGCTAATGTGTCATTTCTGTGGAATAACAGGTCATTTAGTAAGAATTTAAAATATTCCTCATGGTGCATTGGTAATTCAAGTAGATGACATTGTCTGTACTGCACAAGAACACTTTAAATTACTGCACCATCTCATTTGCCTTTTAAGCAACACATTATGGACTTTGGTGGCACATTGACACCAGTTATAAAAACAGTTAACACTCAGTGATTTTTAACTAGGCATACTGAGCTTTTCCTTAATACTGAAACAGCATAACGCTTAACTAACATTCTACTAAACATTTTTCACTGGCTAATAATTTGCATACAGAAATGAAGCCAGTGTGTGGAATTTAGAAAGTGACTGGGCTTAGAGGTGTCACTGTGGAACACGTCGATGCATAATAATTGCCTTGTTTTTTCAAATGCTTAGGCTACTCGCATAACCTAATAAAGGACACCTCGGATGAAGATGATGCAGAGGATGAGAGACGATAGCATGAATTCCAGCAGCAATAAAAATTACAGCAAGATCCATGTTTGGTTATTACCTACTTAATGGGTAAACGCAGTGATTGAAGTCTTTAAGCACAAGCTTCATATATTAATGTGTCTAAATGGACTAAGTCACTAATAGCCCACAAAGTGAAAGTATTTCCAAGTACGTATTATGTGTTATTTTTATCACATAATGCCAATAAAGAGAAGAAGGTGCACACATAGTTATAAAGGTAAATGCTGTTTGACATAATGGCCAAGTTGCTCCTGTGAAATAAATAAATAAAATATTGGTCTACGCAGGCTTCTGCTTTATAGAGTTTTATTTTATATGAGTTTCACTTATTATTCAAATTGCTGGTCATGTTTACAACAAACATTTATTATAGTAACATTAGATTTACTGTTTATGGCATAAAATGAAGGCATGTGTTATTTTACCGACTTTAAGTTAATTTTAAGTTAATACTGAACATAAAATAAGCTCTATTTTGCTATTGTTGTCGTACCTGTGCAGTTGTGTCCACCCAGGTGCAGTTGGTAGCCCGAGGCACACTGACAGGTGTACCCTCCAGGCTCGTTGGTGCAGTTGTGTTCACAGTAGCCATTATACATGAGGCACTCATCAATGTCTGTAAACAAGGACAACGTTGAAGGCCTGATGGGATACATACAGTGCTGGCAAATGGTGAGCAATGTTTGCATGTCACATGTCGCTGGAGGAAAACAAACACAAGACCTCTTACCCACCAAAACAAGAGTGACCATCTCCATTAAAGCCCTGGTAACACTGGCAGAAATATGAGCCGACGATGTTGCCACACCGAGCATTGGTGTCACACCTGTGAACACCTGATGCACACTCATTCTCATCTGTGAAGAGAGGATGCTTTTTGGAAAGCTGCATCTAAAACGCGCCTCATTTTGATTCTGCAAACATTCTGGTTTTAATGGGAGGCATAACAGCAAGCATTAAAACACACGCACACGAGGAAGCTGACCCCGTCGAAACACAGTTTTCCAGGGAGAGACGTCAGCACTAATTACTTACCTTCGCAGTGTGTGCCGTTTCCTCGGTAACCTGGCCTACAAACACACTTGTAGCTCCCGAGCGTGTTCTCACACACACCCTGACCATCACACAACTCTGGACTGTCCAGACATTCGTTTATATCTGGGACAGAGAAAAAGAATGATGTGTACAAACACAGTTTATGTTTGATTTACAACAGACACAATTTGTTATCAGATATTTCAAAACCCAGTTAAAAGCAATTTGTATAAAGTACTCCGCTCGTTTGACTGCATGTAGAACAGCTAAAAAGTCATACGCATTACATTAAAAGCAGTTTGGTTCTTATTAAAAGTTTCAAATCAGTCAGTAAAATGTCAATTAAAACAGAATGAAATGAGTTTTCCACTTTGACTCAGTTTGTTCAGAGAAAAGGGGACATTGCTTCCAACAAATTAAGGCTAAATAAATAGAAAGTAAAATGTTTCACTTTAAAAATTTGGCATGTAAAACATGCAATACTCTGGGGAAAAAATGAGCATTTATGAGATTTGCAAAAACTGCATTTGGTTTTATATCAGTACTGCACACCATCTCAACATTTGTGGCGTCGGCAGTAAAACATCATAATTTTGCTTTAGAAGTAAATCAGTTTGCAAAACAAAAAAACTTATACAAACTCCTGGATAGACAAGTGATCTTTTACACTCAACATTTTGCTTGTGGTATAATATTCGCCTAAACTAATTTAAAAACAAATAGCAAGCAGCAGTAATGAGCCCACAATGCAGATCATACCTTGACACACACTGTAGTCTGGACACACAGGACCTGCAGAGCAGTAGTGGATAGAGGTGCAGAAGCATCAAAGGAAAAAACAAGCTGGTGATGTCCAAAAGTTAAGCAATAGAGCACGAGGAGATGGTTTTTTTTTAATGGATGTGAAAGAAAGTGTCTCATTACAGGCATGAGACAAAGGTACAAGGAGATGGTAATAAAAGATAACAAAGCAAGCAAGAAATAAAGCAGCATACTGCACTACTGCAAAGTGTTCCTTACTGCTAACAGATGGTATCAGTATGAAAAAGCAGGCAACACCATCTAAGTCATGAACATCCACCTTATCCAGATGTGCTGATGCTTCATAAAGGACTTACCAACACAAGCAGGGGCCTCTGCTCGGAAGCCCGGCTGGCACTGGCAAAGATAGCTGCCAGGAGTGTTCAAGCATGTATTTCCCAGTTCACGGCGACACTGTTCCTCAAAGCTGCACTCATCCACATCTACACAAGATGGGTATAACAACTATAAACAGGACGGTTAATGGCCCTCCACATTTTATTGGCTGAATTATTAACTATAGTAGAGAAAACATAAAAAGCTTTAAAATATTTTAACCTTGATTTAGTTCCACACTATTACATGCCAGAAGCCCACATCTGTCTTACCTACACAGCTTTGTCCATTTAAAGCTCTTACATATCCAATGGGGCACGAGCATGTGAAAGAGCCGGGGGTGTTTCTGCATTCAGCCCCATCCTGACAGGCCTGCAGACCAGTTACTGCCGCCAGAGCACATTCATCTATATCTATAAAACCCATAAAGAACATATACCCATGCTTAATAAGTTTTACTGTACATAAACATTTCTTAAACTCTGTCTTCAGCATATTTTTTGACACAAACACACATATGTATGGGCTGACAAACCCTGGCACCCTTCAGAGCCCATCAAGTAACCACGGAGGCAGCCACATGAGTAAGAGCCAGGGGTATTAGTGCAGCTGGCATGGAGACCACATGGCCCTGGCCCTTCTCCTTCACACTCGTCGACATCTGTCAAATGGAGAGATATAACAGGATATAAAATGATAAACAGCACAGTGCTAAAATGCTAAACGCAATTTTATAGACCACAGTTAAGCCATCTAGAAGTATTTTCCTTCTAAGTGGTGCAGCTGCTTCCTCAAATGAACCCCTAAAGAACATATTCTGGGTTCAACATAGAGAGAATCCTACTGAAAATAATCTCTTATTCGCCTTTAACTTATTATATTAAAGTTCCAACACCACATTTTTTTTTACCTATTGCAGTGTCCTTCTAAGTGTTCCCATATCTCACCTTTACACTCAGCTGCTCCCTTCAGAGTGAACCCCACTGGGCAGGTACAGCTGTCACCATCCTTCACAGTTCCGGGTGGACAGCCACAGCCAGCACCGTTCGGCTGCATCGTCTGGTTTCCTGGACATGAAGGAGCAGCAGTGGAGCTTGTTGGAACTGTGGAAGTCAAATGTGCTGCTAATATACACATATATAAAGAATATGAGGGCATTGCTCTGATTAACTGAAGGCAAATTCATGAAACAACTGAAAAAAAAACAACAACTTACATTTGGTAGGTATCTGATTTGGTGCTGCTTCGCTCATATTTCTGATTGCTTTTGTGACCTCCTGATTTTAAAAACACAGGAGACCAACAACATGAGGTTTATTTGTTTAGTTAAATAATTATAATAATAAAAGTGTCACTCTATTCACATATTAGCTACTAGCCTGACTCATGGTGGGCTCTGTTTCTGCATGTTTCAGGACTTCATTTTCCTCTGGGCTGCTCAGAGCTTCAGCCACCAACAATAGTAGCAGGGCTGATATGAGAGTCTCCATACCTGAATCTGTATGGAGAGGAGAAAGGAGGTGATGTGGTCACTCAGCCATCAGCAAATCAGAGTATTTAATAATGCACAGTGAGTGAGAGCATGTGACAGCGTGCTTGGGTTTTCATTGGAAAACAGGACAAAAAGCCAATAAAGAACATGTTTAGACAGGCAAAGCAACAATGGGACACCCTGTCATTAACATCACCTCCTCCTCTGGCTGTCTGCACAAACAAAAGAAACTTTCTGCAACTGAAGTCTCTGCAGTGAATGTACACTGAATTTAATTTGATAGGTAAACATTTGGGACGCAGATTTGGAGTGTTTTGTGTTGGATAACGTATCCTAAAGCTTATTACATTACACACAAACGTAATATTGCAGTTTTTGCGTCATACTCTGCAGAGATGTACACCTACTTACCCGGGCTTGACTTGTTTTTGCTCGAAAAGAGGACTTTTAATCCACTGAAAGACGTTCAGATGCCAAAACTTTTGCCGTCCTCTTCACCACACTCTGACTCTCGTGCGGCTGCGCGCATGCGCATGCGTGTGTCTGTGTGTGGGTCTGATTCGATCCAGCAGTGACTCCACATCCTGTCCCGGAGCTCCGCACTTCCCATACCACAAATCCCAAACCACAAGAATGGAGCAAGAAGCAGGACCGGCCTGCAAGCTGCTCTGAACCTCTGCAGGTCATAAACCAGTCAAGAAGACTCATCCTGTGAACATGGGTGGTCAGAGCGATTATACAGCCCATAAGAAGAATCATAGAGCGCAAATAAAACTGTAGCTCCACCTTTACTAAGCCTTTACCTATGGGGTGCCAAGTGTAACTAGAACTGGCTGTTCTTGCAGAACAGCTGTGTGAATGCCTGTATGCGGAATTCGTAGAACTGTAATGCTTAAAAGCAAAAAGATTGAAGTAAAAGCTGAAAAAAGTGAAACAAAGTTTTATAGCAAAATTGTTATAGCAAAAGAAGTTAAAGGCTCAATATTAGGTGTACATGTAGTGAAAACCAGTCTAAGTT
>JBAMHV010000015.1:16790750-16810472 GCA_037177535.1 Pseudomugil gertrudae | reverse complement strand
AGTGAGTGAGTGAGTGAGTGAGTGAGTGAGTGAGTGAGTGAGTGAGTGAGTGAGTGAGTGAGTGAGTGTGTGAGTGATTTTTTTGTTACTTGATAGTTTTCTATATTATCACACTTTCAACAGGACTTTATATTTCTATATAATGCATTTATCTACAGAGTGAATACATGAAAATGCTAAAGCATCAATGTTTTATCACCTTGGTTAAAATGATCATACTTCCTAATTGACTGCAAACTTATTGTCAGAATAGCTTTCAGCTCAACAAAATTACTGTTCATGATTTGACAACTGATGCCTGTAAAGAAATCTAAAAGCGGACCTATATCCAAAACCACTGTGTGATTTGGGAGATGCATATGAGAATTGGCAGGCGCTGTCATGCAGGATTTATATGTGTGTGAGTAAAATGTCAGGAGATTTCAGAATTTCTCTCCAGTGGAAAGTTCACCTCACTTCCTCCACACTTGCTGAGAGTGCAGCCAGTCTGTTTAACAGTTTAAAATGACTTACAGACTCACAGACATCAATGATGCATAAACTACAATGACTCTTATAGTGTGTGCTATACAGCTCATTAGAGATGATGTGCATAAGCACCGTCAGAGACACCCTTGCAGGGAGATGTTAGAAGGGTGTATCCATCTGGCTTCCCTTGGCAGCAGGTGACACCACCCCATAACTCCTCTCCTGCCACCTCAGCCACTGCATGTGGACTTCTTTCTGCACCTGCCACAGTCACATACACACAAGATGTTTGCTCACAAATAAACTAATGCTTTGCTTCCTCCTTCCCACAAAACACTTGTGCACACATACATCCATTGCATATATCTAAATCAATATATCATTGTTTTTTATGACTCAATTCCTCTGTATTATGTTTGTGAAATGCTTGGATTGTAACATTGCATAATGGGCTATTTTATCATTCTGGTGAATACATTTATTTCTTTCTTCTTGACAAACTACCGCTTAATAATTGCTCTAATAATTTTCTCTGGAGCTCTCTTCCTCTCTGCCTGAGAACTGCAGACTCAGTGGTTTGTTTTAAAAAGCAGCTGAAAATGCATCTTTTATAACTTGGTTTTATTTATCTTTATTTGTTTTTATATTTTATGTCTTGTTATTGTTATTGTTAAGCACTTTTTGATTTTTATCTTGATAGGTTCTATATAAAAAATGTACTTACTACTTACTTACTTTATCTAAGTGAGCCAAAAAGACGGGGAATTCATCATTCAATGTTTTTATTAATTCATTCATTTGTATTACTTAGATGAAATGTGTAATAAATGTACCAGTTTTATTTGTGCCTGGGACTGAAAGAGGCTAGCATCTAATACAATAATCTATTGTTGGCTTTGGCTGTATACATATAATGGGTACAAGAAAACATGTACTTATCTAACACTCTTACTAAAAGAGTCTGTTTAGAAGTATAGAAAGGAAATAAATGTATCCACATCTTTTACAACTTTGCAACAATATAAATCTTTAGAAAAAATATGGCGTTGCCCTGGAGTCCAAATACAAAAGAAAAACAGAAGCTTTATGGTATTTAAGCTGCAACAGAATAACATGTATACATGTATATTAAAGTATTAGTATGACATTTTATTGACTTTGAAGTACTATCATCTGGCATCCAATGTGCACTAGCATGGTCTTTGATCTACTGCACAGCAAAACTTAAACATAGACGGATGAAAACTAATCCTGATGGTACATAAAGGATCTAAGGACTTTTCGTTATTTGAACGAGGACGTAGAACTTGCACTTTCAACCCTGAAAACTGTTGCCATATATTCTTGCGACACAAACTAATTATGTGGCAGAGACGTCTAAATATTTGCTGAAAAGACTATAACAGTTTGACAGTGGTGTCTTGGCACAAACCTCTTGATTGAGAAAACAGTAGAGAACTGCAACAAGAAGCCCCTGTAAAAGAAATGATTGTTTTGTGAATGACAAGAAATCAGAGATTGATTGGGAGGGCAGACATATCAAAATAGTTCAGATGTCAGGCACCAAACTGAGCTGTTATGCAAAGAAATGACTGTTGTTTTTATGCTCACACAGTCAAAAAACCAGCATCAGATGGTTTGCATTCACATTTTAATTAAGCTCCCCTGCAAACTTTCCATAATCTGAAGGTGAAGTCACCAAATTGTTGCTTTTACTAAAGAAAATGCACAACTATAGTCAAAGTAATGCAGCTATTTAGGTATTCAGTGGGAAGAGGTAAAGACAAAAAAAAAATCCAATTTTGTGTGACATTCAGCAGATGGCTTAATTTAGACTGATCTGTCATGCTCGTCTGAATGATGAAAACAAACCCCAGCTTCTCTTGCATTCACAGGGACACAGTTCAGCTATGCTGTATATTGTACACTGACACATTTCTATCCAATTAGGCCTCATAGGTTTAACTTTTATCGTTGTAAGAAATACATATAAAAATGCAGGAAGCAAGGCTAAGTAGAAAACTGTATATAGTGTATCCATTCAAGTCTATATTTGTACCTGGAAGGACCCCATGCAGAGCTCAATACAGAGGCGTAGGTTAACATTGAAATAGTCTGGCAGAAAATTGAAGAACATGTAGTGGGTTCCAAACAAAGGGATGAGGAGGAGGGTGGACTTGGCCAGACGCCTGTTACAGAAAAGCAAAGAAATTAAATGCAGGAGGTGTAGTTACCCCAGAGAGTTATTTGGTGGCTGTCTCATCTCGGTGCTGCATCATGCATTCAGGCACACTGATGGTCAGATGTCAGTCACGAGGACACTTGTGTGCAGGTTCCACTGTATTCAGCTAGCTGGCACAATTAAGTCAAGCATCATCTAACTTACCTTGATATGCCTTGTATGAGCACAGAATACTTGATGTGCCAGAGCACTTTCAGTCAATTAGTGAGGCTATTTCAATTAGAAATTCTGATAAGCCTACTGGTGAGTGGAAAAGTAAACGTGGCCAGACTGAGAAGATTGCGCTTCAGTGGTTAGTGAATGAATTATTCAATGCCATGCTGAGGTGTATCACCAGTATTTGCACAAACTGCATCTTTCGACATCAGAACGTCTACTCGGAGTTAAAAAGCATCTTTAAATGTGTCAATCATCCCACCAAAAAGGCTTAGAAGTTCAATAAATAAGTCTCAGAGACAGACCTTTGGTAAATACAGTACGACTATGTTTGGAAACGACTTAATCTAATGCTTACAAGGAGACTTTTGCAGACGCTGCATTTTGAATACAGGCTCTATATTCATAATAGAGGCAAGCTTAACAATGAGACTCTAGCGCTGTTAACACTGTTTTGACTTAAGTTAAAGGATTACTTCACCTGTACTGTGAGGAGTTGTTGAACTGGATCAATCGAGGATTCAGCTTCTGGATCAGGATTCGGATGATATTTACAAAGAGCATGAAATTAACCTGTTGATAAAAGCAAAAGAGGGAAAAATGTTGTTCTTTAAAACGTTTTTGCCCAGAAACAGTGTCAAAGCTTTTCTTTACTAAATTTTAATGACACTTTTTTTCCTCTGAGCTGTCTCTAAAGTGAAGGTACACAAATTGGTATTTTAATAGTCCTTAATATCCTTGAGCATAATTAACAGTTAATTATTTTACTTTTTCAACAGAATGGAGCTTTTACAGCAATAGAGATGACAATTGGTCCTTTGATGATCCACCAGTAGGGTGAGTCCTCATTGATATCCCAACATCTGTAAAAGAAAATATTTTGAAATGTGCACTTCAACCATTCTGCAGAGGTTTCTTCAGCCATAAATAAAAGCAAGTAAAGGAAATTAACTATAAAATTTATACTTTAAATGAAAGTATAAAATTAAACACCTGACAGGTGAAAATGCTTTAGTATAAATTATAAATACTTTGGCAGGTTAAAAGAAAAAATCAATCTTTAAGTAAGCATTTGTTAAGCTATAAAAACTGTTTCAAAGTAATTCAGATGCACATTAATCTGTGGTTCTGCCTTGAGTGTATATATCAAACAACAGTGATTGTGGTGATAAAAGAGGCATTGAAGGTTAATACAAACTCTGTATCTTCAAAATACACCCTGGATCCAATCCACAGGACTATAAAGAAAACAGGCACACCTGTGGCGAGAGACAGACCCCAAATTAATGCCAGGAAGATGTAATCAAGGCACAGTGAGATGACTGAATCATAATGAGACACTCATCTCTGAGTGGGGCTGTGTGATGAATTTTCCCTAAAACAATATTTGCACCAATTTGTGCAGCAAAAACTAAAAGTGGATAAAAAGTTTGAATATGTATGCAGAGTTCTGTACAATGTATTTGGAAGTTTATTTCCTTAAATAATCTTCTCATTGTTCAAGACTGTTAGCAAGTTGAGCAGTATTCAGTGCAAACGCTGAAGCTGAGCTCTTAGGAAGTCAACTTTCAACATTTTTCCCAACCTTTGATGTAAAGCAGATTTTTATGTTTTTCTGGGGCATGCAGAAGTTTTTAAGGGTTAAATTAAGACAGTGATGTTGGTCAGAGAGCTGACATAAACACAATAATTTTGCACTATTTGGCTTCCTGTGTTATAAGATTCTATTGTTCAGATATATAAGACATCTCACTGTTTGCAGTAGCAATTGTATTAAAAATGCCTTGTGTTATTAAACAGATTAGACTCATATAAAATACATTTAATATTAATTTAAGTTGAGAATTTTTCAAATCGCTCTGGGAAGGACTGGCGACTTGTCATGGGTGTACCCCGCTTCTCGTGGTTAGCACCGCAGTCCTACAATGAGAAATCCAGTGGTTCGAGCTTTGGCTCGTTGGTGTTTGTGTCTGGAGTTCCATGTTCTCTATGTGTTAGCGTGGGTTCTGCCTAGCTTCCTCCCACCATCTAAAAACATGCATGTTAGGTTAATTGGTCATTCAAAATTGTCCTTAGTGTGTGTAACTGGTTGTTGGTTTCTCTGTGTTGACCCTGTGATAGTGTGTACCCTGCCTCTCATCCAATGATAGCTGGGAAGGGTACCCACAACCCTTCATCGGAATAAGCAGTACAGATAATGGATGGGTGGATGCATTCCAATACCTTTATATACAATATACAAACAGCATGGTCTCACCCCATCCCAGCAGGCTGAATCCCCACAGACATCTGCGGCTGTGGTAGAAAGAGGAGAGCAGCAGGGAATTGAGGTAGAGAGCCTCCACCAGGAGCCAAAAAAAATTTGCCATGACACAATAGTGGCAGAAGACCACAGCGGCTTTACATGCAAACTGGAAAGAAAAAGAATGAGAGTAATTATCATAAGGAAGAAATATGCATAAACATGAGTTAGCAAAATGTGATGATGAATCTCCTAATACAGCCCAAATCTTTTTGTCCTAGGAATAATTATCGTACTGTGGAGAGGGTGCAGTGGTTGATGTCATCACTGGAGAAAAGCGTAGCATCCTTTATAAACACTGCAACAGATTTTAGGATGAACGTAACAAAGAGTTGGATGTGAATAAAGTTTCTGGCACACCGAAGTCTTCTGTTGAAAAAGAAAAGAACAGTGAAATGTAACAGACATGTGCTCAACTCTCCTTCTCAACATATATTCACACGCCCAGATAAGATCTGAATGCAATTACCCACTATTTCCTTTCTTTTTATAATTATAGATTTTTCCTTCATTTTACAGATCAGAGTCTGTCTCTTTCACCAAGTGATCAATTGTGCAATCAGACTAACATTGTAGAACAACATAACACATTGATCACAAAAGCAGATGTGCTGGTTATTTATGTATTCATTTTATATTTTAATTTCAGTCCTCGGGCTGCTATGGCATCAGATTTGGTCTATATGCATGATATTAATATCAAGCTTATGATCTAAATTTCAGAAGGCATCGCAACAGCTTGAGTTTGTGTCTCGTTATAGATATCTAGATATTTAAACATATGAAAATATTTATTTTAGGTCCCAGATTAAAAATCTTATTGTAAAAAAACTGATTAAAACTAGAGTTCAAATATATAAATACATCTTTTTTTCATTTAATAAAAGAAAAGGATTTGTGGCAGTTACTTCTTACCTCACATAGACTATGGTGACATTGTTTAAATAAATACCTCTGCTAGCCATATAAAATGTATTCTTTTATTTTAGTTTCTTAATCATTTGCTTGGTTTTATAGTATATAAGTATAATTACTATATGATGTTTGACTTTGTAGTTTTTTGTGTACCGGTATATTCAAAACCGGTGGCTCTTAAAAATGAAACCTTTGCTAATACTTCTACTACTATTTTTATTAAATGCATTATTATTATTATATGTGTCAGAGCAGGAAGCACCATACCATGTGAAAACTGCTACTTTCCTGCATTCTGAGATCCCGAGTAGGATCTATTACTAAAAGTTGTCTGCCTTGGAGTCATGTTGTTTCTTTTGCAGTGCAACAAGTGGAGATGTTTCCCTATGCAGTGGATCCACAGTGAGTTGTGTCCTCAATAAAGTCTGAACTGGAATTTGTTAAAACATTTTTCTGGACAGCCAGAAAGCTTTTCACCTAATCAGTTCATACCTGAATAGTAACAGCATCAACACGGCGATAGCCAGCACCACTAGCGAGACGCTGTAGCCGATGGTGTATATCAGCTTCACAGTAGCAAAGTACGACTCCTCAGTCTAAAAGCAGGACAAAAAAATTATGATTTTGTCAGAAATGTCATTATATCCAAACATCAAAGCTTTTCAAAATGCTGTCAGGCTCTAAAATGAATGTAATGTTTCAAAATGAGACCAAATTACTGGCAAACTTAAGACTCAAGTCCAACTATGAGACGAATGAAGAACAACTGCAACAAGGCTCTTTCCATTCCAGCTTTTGGGACATTAAGTCTGCAATTTACATCAAAACAAAAGCTCCCTGTTAATGCTAGTGTGCTACAGTGTAATTAAGAATCATCCTGTCTTTGAGAAAACACATCATTTCAGTTATTACCTGATGAGTGACTTTAGATTTTTCCAGGCAGAATCTTCTCACATTTATGTCTCATTCCATATTCTTGTATTTCAGCTGAGACACTGTTTTCTCATTTTGTCATGGTTTATGGGTTTGGTTGTGCTCTTTGTTTCCTTTTTTTATCATTGACCTTGTCTTTCAATGTCTTATATTTGAGCCTACTTTATTTCCTGTTTCCTACTTTAAACCTGTTTGTCTTTCCGCATCTCAGTCAGATTAACTTTCTGTTGTTTTGTACCTATTTGGTTTTGCTTCCCACTGTTGTTGCTTATCTGACCTGCCTTCTGTTTCTCAAATACTTGGATTTATTGGGAGTTTTCATTTGCCAGATTCTCATTACCGCGACCTGTATGCTGTCTTTCATTCCAGCTTTTCACCTGTTGTCTTTATTTAGTTTTTGTGCCTCATGTTGGACTTCCTGTCTGTGCATCTGTTTTTCTAAGATACACTAAATCCTCTTTAGTTCTTTACTTGCCTATCTCATGTGTTCTGCCAGGTGTGGGTGCTCCATCTACAAACCTGTTTGGTCTGTTGATTTTCAGCTGAGTAAGATGGGTCATCCAACTGTCACATATAACTATTCTTTTTGAGCGGCTTCCGTTTTTTTCTGTTGGCTATCTGCTTGCTTCTCCAGCTTCTCCTCCTGTTTCTAATTTTCTGCCTGATTTCTGCGCTCTCCATCTGGAGTTTCTCATTCCTCCATCTGACTTCTTAAGCTGCCTCGCCTCAGCAACTCTCACCTCAGGAATGTCATCTTCTACATTGCAGGCAATATGGTATGGAGGGAAAGGCCTTGACCAACCCCCACTTGTGCAGTTTCGACTCACTGACCCTATAAAAAGACATTGGCAAGGAAGAAGTCAGCTATGTCACGGAGTGGTTGGTTTTTGTTTTACAAATAATGTTAAAATACATTAAATGAAAAATGTTCTGTCTCTTTGTCAAATCTGTTACACACTATTGGTCAAAGCTGTCTTTCTACTATCTTCAGACTAGCATGAAATTTAACACTGATATTATGGTTCTTTCAAAATGCATCTCCATCATTTTGATGACCTCATGACTGCACATTTAGGCCACAGCTCCAGAACTAATGTAATTCTTAGATGTGCAGTTCTTGTCATACTAGCTTGTGGATCGGTGCAGTATTCAGAATCTCTTCAGGTAAAACCAAAATTGTATAAGCAGTATATTAAAAACACACACACACACACACACACATTGTTTATTTAAGCAGCTATCTAAAGCAGAGGTGTCCAATTCTAGCTCTAGAGGGCCAACATCCTGCAGGTTTTCAAAGTATCCCTGCTCCAACATATCTGATCCAGATTAATGAGTCATTGTGTAGAACTGCATTGGCTATTAAACCATTAAATGTAAGCCAGGTGTGTTGGAACAGAGAGACATTAAAAGCTTTCAGGACCAGGGTCAAGGTTCCCCACCCCTGATCTAGAGGCTTCTTCCACTTACCTAATATACATTCTTTTTTCATCTTATACTGTTTGCCACACCACATTTGCAGGATTTTTTTCTCTTTGGAACTCTGTAAAGACTTTTGAGGGGATTTGGTCAAAACTCGTGGCTTAGTTAATTCTGCCTCTTCTTTTTTTCTCTCTGTAATTTTAGTTGCTGAAAGCACAGACCTGGTACGTTAAATGCAATCAAATTTTTAATCCAAAATACTTGTGAAGTCATCTGATTTATTCTAACACATTTGTCAGAGGTGGAAATCCTTCATCATGCCAAACATCTAACATATTTTACTTTTGGTACAATGACTTGTCTGTCATTAACATTTAGCTTCTTTGGAAAGGTCGGTCAAAGAAAAAGGGCTGTGGCCCCATGAAGCCTTACTAAGTTCAGTTAGTGGCAAATAGTAAACAAATCTATATTATTCTTAGTATAATATCATTTTTGTGCTTTTAAATAGCTACTTTGCCTTTACAGTTGTCAAAACCAGCTGAAACCAATCATTTCTTTTCATTTACATAAAACCTTCATGTACTACTTAAGCATTAAAAACCAAATGCCTGATGATGTTATCTCTTTATACTTATTTCTTCTCTCACAGACAAAAGACATAGCTATTCGATGAGTAAGTGATTTTAAACTGTGTGTGGTTTGTGAGACATGGTTGTATTTAGTCATGTGAAGAACTGACAATCTGTACGTACCAAGCGTAGCCTGCCTCTCTTCTAATCGCAGCTGGGATGAGACCTCACACATCCAAATAACAAAAAAATACTGTTTATAAAGCAGACAGTAAAGCGTTGTGGTTTGAGAAAAGTCTTTTTTATTTATCAATTTAATCTAAAAAGACTCAAGTGTTTATGTAATTCTCAAAAGGTTGGCATCTTGTCTTTACTGGTAGATGTTATTGTGAGCATGTCAGCATGCTGACATTGTTCTGCCTTCACATCATATTAAAATAAATTTCCCTTTTGTGAAATGTCAACATTTAAGTTTTAATCATAAAAAAGTTTTTTTTGTACTTTTCAGCCAACAGAACACCTTTTTATGTCTAACATTGACCCCCCTGGTGTTCAAAATTAAACATAAACATAATGAACGCCACATTCTTCTCATATTTAATCAACACACTAACGAGTCCACCATCATACAAACCTTTGCGCTGTGAAATGATGCTGGTGAGTCATCCCATCTCAGCCATTCATCCGATACGACATGAACATGGCATATGCATTCAGCCCGAAGCAACACTGCATCTCAGTGCAGCCTCACACAGCTCAAGCCCTGCGTGTAATTCTTTTTGCTCACCCTACAAACACCCTGCTTTTCCCTGTCTGTACACAACATGACACCTAATTTATCTGTTCGAAAAGACTTAATTAAATTGCAGTCTCCTGTGACAATCTGGCAAGCCTGCTTAAATCACAATACACCCAAGTTACCAGATTAATGGCTGAATTGAAAATAAATAATTAAATAAATAATCTGCTTAATTCATGAGCTCACGAGGATCAAAAACCCTTTGATTCCAGCAGAATAATATTTGAGCTAATTATGGACTGCCTTCACCACTCTACGCAATCTTATCGGCACCTGTGTTGTTTTTGAAAAGAGAGAAGACTGCAGGGCAAGCTCTCTGGACAGTTTCCCCGGCGGCTGCTTGAGGCCAGCACGCGACCGCATCCCAGAATGGCCGACAACCTTTACATAGGAGGTTGAGAAGAAGAAAAAAGTTTTAAAACATGCATACAGGTTAGTGAGGAGTGGAGGTGAGGGATAATCATGCTGAAATATGAACATTATTGTAGAATCTGTGCACGTTTGATGTGAATAACACTTTCAGATTCTTCCAAACATTTCTGCATTTTCTAAAATAATAAAATATAATAAACGGCTGTGACTGACTTTTAACTTATGTTAGATTACACACATAGATCATTCTGTAAGCAACTGTAATGCATCACACTGATGGATCACTCATTTTCCTGCAGCAGTCTGGATGCCATCAGTAATGTCGCCAGAAAACCAAAGCCTATCTGTAAAATATATGTTCTTGTTCAAACACTTTTGTACGTGATGCAGCTGTCTGTGGCATACATCATACCACTGCTACAGGCAGTCCTGAATTTATATGAGCTGTTGCTGTAGTCTGGTTGTTTAAAAAAAGAAGAAGTAAACACACCTTCTGCACTTCTGTTTCCCTGTTCAGCAATGTACTGAAAGCAGCGGTGCTCCTCTTTCTCTAGCTGATATATGTACTCACACTCAGGGTGCAGACGTGCCATAGCCTTGGGATAGGAAAAAAAACAGGAAGGATCAGATGGGGGGACAAATTCTTAAACACATTCAGCAGGGCTGCACAAAATTTTAAAAAAAATGACATTATGAATTTTTCTAACCTTCCATTATATAAAAAGTACAGGAATGTTCAACTGATGATTGAATAGCTTTCTTATCTCTTTGGCATTCAATCTGCACTGATCTTACCTCTTTTTTGTGATGTTCAAAGTATAGTTTTTGTATTTGAGAGTTTATTCTTATCTTTTATCATTCCTTTTATTTTATATTTTATTTTATATAACAACTACATGTTTCATTCTATAAAGTGCAAACACTTTTTCCACACAGGTTTGTTTATTGCCATTCGCAGTAAACAAACCTGTGTGCCAGGTATCCTTGAAATGGGAGAGAACGTCAGGTTCATTTGCATCTTTTATTGCAGGACCTGCGATGTGTATTGCACCACACATACAATACAATACTCCAACGATGTATTGTGCAGCTCAAATATTCAGTACAAGTATGTGGAATAAATAGTGAAGGATTCTCTCAAACAGGCAATTAGTATGAAAAAAATGTGTCTTCTTTAAAAGGGCAATGATTCATTTTGCTCCCCTACTGAAAGAGTATACCCTTCTGGAAAGACACACACTTTTCCAGCAGTGGTTTTAAGGACAATACTATTTTATTGGAAAGGAGAGAGGGGTTAGGATAGCTAGAATAACTCTTTAAGAGAGTTTACCCCTATAAGGAAAACACAGTTTATTTTACACTCAGCATTGTACACTGTATTTAGGTGGTGTTCAGAGATTTTTCTGTGCTTTTGAAATACCTATCAAAAAGAAAAGAGTACATTTATTTGCACTTGACTGACCCAACTTTTATGACAGGTTGAACAAAATAACTACCTCCTTTTTCTGGGAATTCAAAGAGATGATGTAAAGTAGATTAAACAGGGATGTGGGACTAGTGGAGGAAATACAAAAAAGAAAAAAAGAGAAAATTGGCATAGTATGATTCTTAAAACTATGCTCTAATGCTCATTCTGGCACAGGAAATAGTTGATATGCATAAAAATTCTGGAAAAGATTAAAGTCATAACATCATATAATACAATTTCTGTGAAAGAGCTTTCTTTTCTGCTAGGTATTTATATGAATAAAGTATGTAGAATAGAACATGATGTGATCTTGACTACCAATTCTAACATAAAAAAATAAGTTTTAGAGAAGGGGCTGATATAAAAGAGAACTGTGGCTTTGTAATAGTCTCGCAAAGCTTAACAGTATGGAAATAAATGCAGAAAGCTTGCAGAAGTGAATGATGTTAAAAGGTTTCCTAAGCATATGTATTAAAAAAGACTGATGGTTAAAGTAGCGATGAGACTATGAACTGGATATGGTATCTGGGTCTGACAACTTAATCTGATACAGTGGTGAAAATGTACTTGCACAGTAATGACAAGTAAGAGGGGACTACTGGTGCTATTATAAAAACCATTTCGACCAACAGCACAAAGACCCCCGTACAGTTACCATTTTTGTTTCGTTCATTACGGAATACAATGTTTTCTACATGATGTATTTTGCATTTCCACTCAACTCCAAAGTACGGGGTAGATTTGCTTAATTTGAGTCACTGAATCAGTCACCCAGTATGCATAGAAATCCATATACAGCATACCCAGTACGGCTCATTTATACCACAAAAACACCTGATATACAACAGAAAAACAATCAAACTCATAGTGCAACATAGAATTAGAGTTCAACTATTCTTGAAGGAGAAATATTTATCCCCCCCTCGCTAACTCACATTCAATAGAGTTAACCTTTAAAGTGGCAGAGTTTTTCATGTAAATAACACAACATGTTTAAAGAGCCAAATTTATTATGACAGTAAAATCACTCATCTAATTTCATATTATGTCACCACAGGTTGGCAGCCATATTAGATCATTGCTTTAGGCTTCATGGCTTTCTCCAGCTCTTCCCTGAATGCTTAGAGTTTCTCTAGTTTCTTGGCTTTCTTTTTCCTGATATTTCCATCATTGGGGATGGCCACATCCATCTTAATGACTTTCCTCTGCTACTTATTGTCAACATTAGCTTGAAGGTGGTGGACACAAACGCAGGTACAGTAAGTACTTAGATTTATTAACAATGACGTAGCAAGGAACACTATTTAAACATAAGGGGAAGCTCTGGGAAAGAAACAACAAGATGACAAAACACAGTGATTATAGGGAGACACAGGTGTAACACATCCGGGTAAAGAGGGAAACTCAGGTGAGCTCCATCAGGGCAGAGTTTTGGAATCTTGGGAGTTTGGGCTGGTGATGGTGATCAGTAGGCTGGAGAAGCTGAGCAAACCAGAGGAGGAGCAGATATGACACTTATTTATTACCACAGTGTCTGGTTGGTCCATCGCCTCTCTAGCCATAGGTAAAATTTGGGTATATCTGTGGCTTCTGCTATCTGTTGGAGATATGTGTCAAGCAGGTTTTGTTCCTCTTATGATGGTTTCTACAACCCCTTCTCCTCCAGATTCCACTACATGAGACATCACTAAGCGTTACTTCCCTTGGGGCCATCTTGTGAAGATCATGCTCACTAATCCTCTATCCTCCTCTATGCTGCACAGTATCAAGGCAAAGCTGTTAATATACCGGATCTTGTTCTTGCCATTGAGCTGACTTCTCCAGGCTTTCCTGATTTGTTACAGATATTTGACATTTGCAGTTTTTTATATGGCTTATTAGTAGTACCTTGGAAGACAAATGGAAACCATTTGTCTTCCAAGGTACTTCTGCAACTACTTTTCTGTTCTGTGGGAGTCTGGTGCTCTGTCTATACCACTACAACAGAATAACAAGCAACAGAAAATGTCACATGCCTTTAAGAAACACAATAAAACAAAAGCATGACAGACAGGCTGACAGCTGATAAATTCATACTTAGTGGCAGTGCATCACACATATAAAGACAGAGTGGTTAAACACACAAGGTGTCTCATTTCTCTGCTAAGTTAAATTGTAACACACGTACAATAATATTGTAGCTCAGAGGGAAGAAGAACAAACTCTTTGGATAATGTGGGAAATGTACTTTAATTTGGGATAAAATGCTAAATAGTTATGGGACAAGAAAATACAGAACATTGATCCACTTGCTACATTACAAGAATTACACTATGTCTGTGTTTGCAGGGCTGGAAGTGAATGAAGTATGGGTGAAGGTGCAACTATTCCATGGGTTAAACTGAAAAGTAATTTATTTTATTATTTATGCGTCCAGTGAAGTAAAGTGGTCTATATGTAAAGGTCAGAGAAGGAAGCTTTCTCTCAGATTGTTCAGCTGTGACAAGGTACTGCAACAGTGAGCCATCTGATGAAATGTCTCCCCACAGTTTTTATCTGGTTCTTTTAAATTTGCTTCAGTATTTTTTATCTCATATCATTCTACGTGCACAATGCATATTACCACGTTCACCTTACTACTGCAAAACATGTTATGTGTTAATTACTGAGGAAATTAGTTTAAAGCCACTGCTGTTTGCATGTTTTTTTTCTCTCATAAAGCTGTTTATTCTGTGAAGTTGGGTTGTGTTTTTACCTTTAAATTTCAGCTTAAATTCTTTCTCTGCATGGGCTTAGAAGACAGTGTAAGCCATAAAAGGATGTCAGCTGGAACGACAGTTGTGTGTCGATGTGTATCAGTGAGTGTGATACAGGTATTCTTCATGTTGAGGGGGTCTTTTTCATGCCAGGTGGAATTCTCATTCTCATAAGAACAAAAGCTATTTTTAATCACACTAATCAATTTATTCATAAATGCTTCAAAATGTACAATTAAAAAGTATAAATGGGTTTCCAGGAAAAGAAAAGGCCTGTAATGTCCATCAAAGTCATGTACACCTCTCTGTATGTCTGTCTGTGTTTGTAGGTGTGTGTGTGTGTGTTTGTAAAAGTAAGCAAAAATGCTTAAGAGAAGAAGAAATGCCTGCATGTCCATTTCCAAAATTACTTAGCCAATTAACCAATATAGGTGACACAACATGAGATGCAGTGCAGATAACTCTGTCAATGATATTGCTTAGATTTTGTCCTTGTTTCAGTTTCAAAAAGCCTGGAGGGGAAAACAAAATGAGCCTTTTTGACATAACGTTGCAGAAGTCTTAATGAAACATAGGTTCTAAAGCCAAATTCCTGCGGGATCACGAGGCCTTCCTCTGAAGATGCATAATTTCCCCAAGTTGCTGCTTTCTGAGTGGTATCCCATAGGACAAGCTGCTATGTGCTATAAATATTGCCATTAAAGAGATCTAAGAGTTTCTCTGTGGGGGAAACAACATTTGTACCTGCAAAAAGACCTTATGAAAGATTTTGTGGTCTTTGCAACTGAATGAGATGTGGCAATGTCAGCAGGGCAATCTATCTTCCTGATAGAATCTGGGTTTACTTTATGATTAATACACCTGTCTTACATTATTAGTAATACTATCATTCTTCAATATCTTTCTTCTAAACTGCCAAAAAATGTATCATCTTAAACATGTTCACATGTGGACAATCTCGCATGTACACACATAAACATAAAAAACACTGTACCTCTTCAAAAACCCTGCCAGACACGACAGATGGTTTGATACCCCGCAAAGTCCTGCTAGCAAAAAATATTTTAATTAATAAAATAATTTTTCAAGTTTATTGGAAACTGATCTGCAACCTTCTTTGTGTCAGCACCATCTCTCGCTCCAACTCTGATGAATGGTGACATTAAAACCTTTGACCACTCCTATTGGCAATGAAAGTGACTAAACTAAACATAATAACTAAAGTTATTGTGTTTACGGTTTTTGGTGAAAACAGGTTTTCAGGTCTCCTGCAGGGACATGTCTAATGGTCCTGCAGGAGAACACAACACATGGTGTTGTGTTGCAGAAGAAAAGTTTTCTTTAAAAGAATGTTTTTGTATAAAGGATTTATCTTTAGCTCAACAGAAACAGAGAGTTTGGATATTTACTATTCTACAAGTATCATTTCTATTAATGTTGTATTATGGTTACATTTGCTTGCAGCATTTGAAGTTGTTTATCACTTTGCACTCAGATTTTATCACCAGTGATGGAGATAGCACTCATCTCTGAGCTGATTGGATTAGATCACAGGCTTTTTATCATGTTAAACCTAGTTTGGTTTACTCTGTACTTTGTAAAATACTTTCTTCTTTGTGTCTCTTTATTTTATTTATTTGGAAATGTTTTTACAGCAATTGTTGTTTTTAAATTTTAGTGACTAAATTTAACTAAATTATTTAAGTCATAATTTAATTTCTTTAAATTCAAGTTTTATCTTTTAGACTTTCTACTTATTTGTCTAATTTAATTACATCCATACATCCTTACAGTTTGAAAATAGAATAGAAATTATTAAACTATTTTGGCTCTTTAGTACGGTGAAAAGCAAAATAACTATTAAACAACAGCAGTAATAGTAATAATAATAATAATAATTATTATTATTATTATAATCATAATGAAAAATTCAGAAAAATTCTTAAAGCACAGCAATGAAAAAAGAAAAAAAAACATCTCAGTCCCACACAAAATAAAACCAAAAGAGAAAATGTAACACTTACAAAGTTCACATAAACAAATAAAACAGAAATCACAATATTTAAAGATATTCTGATGTTATATCATTATCAGTGGTTGGTCTGACCTCACATTAAACAAAAAAATCAAAACTAATCATTTTAGAGCTGATTTTAAACATTTTTCAATTTTCAATTATTTTTCAAGGTGGGTCATTTTAAATAATGTAGTTTTCTGTAATTGTTTTATGTATTATACTTTGCATTCTTGTTTCTCTTCACTTTAAAGCATCTTTGTATGTCCTAAAATGTGTTGTTGTTATTACCATATAATTATAAGATTGTATAAAACAACCAAAAACCAAATATCAGAAAATAATACACAACAAAATAAATAAACAACACCTCAGTATACAGAGCATTGTATGAAGTACAACAAAACAGCCCATGCCTGTTTTGGCTTAGTTCCTTGGTGCCAAAATCCAGTCCTTGAGACCAACAGTCCTGCAACTTTTCAAACTCTCTTTTTCAACACACCTGAATTCCCTCTTCTGCACATCATCCAGCTCTGCAGAAACCTGCTAACAGACATTTATTTGATTCAGGTGTGTTAGACAAAAATAGCATCTAAAAGTTGCAAAATAGTAGATCTCAAGTTTGGTCCTTGCAAGGACCAAACTTGGGCACCCATATTGTTTAGTTGCTAAAACAATTTTGATGTGGATTTTATGTCTTTATGAAAAGGTTGTGTCTCTATTTTGGGTTTTATGTGTTTTCAATGAGCTTTGCCAGTTATTTACATTTGGCAACTCGCGTTCAAAATCTTTGTGCTCATAAGACATCACTTTATAAGAAAAGTGATTCAAGGCCGAGTTGTTTCAAGCACCAAGTACATATGACGTGCTCATGCATCTCAACTACTTGATGTGATGGGGGAAGACGCTGCTGCACTTGAGAGGCAAAAACAGAGGTTGGAATAAGCAGAGATGAGGAGGTAAAGGCTACATATGGGAAGTTTGGATAATATGAACCCTAAAACCAGATGCAAAGCTAAAGGCCCTTCACATTGCCAGGTTACTCAGTAAAAAGGCTCTCTGAGAGGTGAAACCCATTATCTACTAACTACCTACAAAGAGGGCATAGCATTGGGCTCACTTTGTACATGTTGTCTTCTATTTTCAACTGCGAATGAGGTGCACTTCTACGCTCCTGCACTCTGGCACAGCACAGAAATATAAAGCATGTTCTTTCAATCAAAAACAGACCACAAACAAGGTCAGCCTCTGAAGTTGTGATTATACACACACAGAGGAATATCTGGACTTCTTTGAAAATTTGTTTATTTGTTTGTTATGCCAAGAACTCCAGAAGCAAGAAACAGTTCACATAGGTGAACATAAAAAGCGGGTGGGGGTGGTCCATGTAAATTTTATATATATATATATATATATATATATATATATATGCCAGTAAAATACAGCTTAATTTTAATGATAAGCACATTTTAACCCTTAAACAACCTAATGACAAAAGACAATGATTTTTGTAAACTGTGTTTATGTGAAGCTTCCCCCTTTGATTGTAGCACTGTTTAGTAAATTGGATAAAACTTAGAAAAGGATGGATCTCCCTGAATAAAAAATTCTCCCTGCAGCTAAAAAAATGGATAATCCTTTTCACCATTTCCTTTTTTGTTGTTCTTTCAGGTGGTGGGCTGGTTAAAGTGCAACATTTTAATCATATTTTGACATTCAGGAGACCAGAGATAAAGCATGCCTCATTGTTTTGTGCTTTCATTTGAAACAGAGACAAACAGAGGCTCAGGAGATGCATGCTTATGAGCGTGTGCCCTGTTCCTTTTCTTTCTATTGCATGCTGATCATCGCACCACCAGTTTGCCAGTTTCTCACATTTCTATTTAGTTATTACTGAGGGAGCTGGGTATTAATAGCACATAAGTACATCTCCATGAGTTATATCTTGAACTTCCATGCATAAACTTATATAGCTACTATCTACTTTGCTTTCTTTTCACATCCTTACAGCAAAAGCTGCAAGTGCTCCCACATAAGCACAAAAATAAACTTTTCTTAAATATGTCCTGCACAAAATAATATTTACAACGATCCACTATGGCTAAGTAGTGCAGATCTTTCCATTCACATGTCATTTCATTCAGGAGCGACGGTTGCAAACTGCAAGTGTAGATCATTTAAAATGTCAGTTACACTCAGAGCTCAGGTTTTTTTTCTTTTTTTCCTCTTCTCACTTTTTCAGACCCAGCTACAACTCTTACTGTTTCTTTTTACAATATTGAACGTATTTAAGACAAGTGGACAGTAAGAAAAATTAGTATATTCACATTCAGCAACGGATTGGATACTAACCCCACCCACCTTTCTTTTTAAATCTTGATATTTCAAACTAGCCTATACCCACACAAGCACAAACACATTCCACATATATGCTGTTTATCACACAGAAATCAAACATATTGACAGCTGTGAGCAATGATGGGAAACCATACTGGGTATACATAAACACACACTCTGGCTGGATTTCTTATGTGACAGCCAGGTAAGTGGACTGAACGCCCCCTACAGTCACAAGATCTCAATCCAAAGAGACACTTTTGAGTAAAGACGGATGGGAGAATTTCAACAAGAAAATGTTGCAATGTGGGTATGAAACCTCCACTGAGGATTGTTTCTACATTTGTATCTTGTGCCATATGCCACAAAGCACATCTCTCCCTTTCTCTATTTCTACCCCCTCTTTTAATTTCTCTTTCTCCCTCTCTTTCCCCCATCCCTCCCTCCCTCTTTCTCTCCCTTCTTCTCTCTCTCTCTCACACACACACACAAATACAAACACACAGTTGTGTTCATTTTTCCATTTATAAATATAGTTCTACACATTGAAGAGCTTTAATTCCTAAAGTCTCCATCCACTTTAATAGCCTCAAACTGAGCTGAGTCTAACCTTTAAGCTGGCATTACTTTGTAAAAGTAACTTCAAAGAAGATAGTGCATGTTGAATTAACTAACTTTGATCCAAAAATTTACTGTAAATTTTTTTTTTATAGTTAAGCTTTCCGTATTCAGTAATCAGTGCAGAGCCCTAACAAGAATAGGTGAGCAAGATTATGTATACATTTATATTATAAAACTGTGATGGACACCCTGTTAAATTTTCTTCCTTTTTCTATCTGTAGTTTTCTCTTTTTCTGTTTATATCATGCATACATGACATCATGTATGCATGAGAAAATTATTTTAATGGATCTTCACTAATTATTTTGAAGATCTAAATTAGCACCTGATGCAGACACTGAAGTCCCACTGTTTTCATTGAAAAATAAA
>JBAMHV010000015.1:16770905-16790682 GCA_037177535.1 Pseudomugil gertrudae | reverse complement strand
CTCTCTCCAGATGGTTTGATGCATTACTGTGTGTCACCTGTCAGAAACAGTTGTCCCAGTTTGATTAAGTTTTTTTTTTGCTCATATTAAGCATAATAAGCCAAGTTATAATTTATACCTGTTTTTGTTTCAAATATTTGTAGCTAAAGCAAAATACTCACAGTCTGAGCCAAAAACAGAGTGCAAAAAATCCTTGTGAAGCGGAGGAAGGACATGATGTGGGCTCCTTCCTCTGGTCTGAGCGTGGCGCTTTCCCGAGAAGCACTCTGGCTTAATGGGATGCTTCGTCCTCAATAAGAGAGGATAAAACACGTGTCAAGTACCTAGTAACCAAATAAAGGTACTTCCGGTATGAGCCTCCACAATAAAACCCTGGTTTTCAAACTGGAAGTCAGGAATTATTGCGTGTAAATTACTTTCTCATGTCCTCGAACTGAACAAGCAAGAAGGTTGCCGGTTCGAGCCTCGGCTGGGGCGGGGGTCGAACCATGTTCTCCCCGCGTTAGCGTGGGTTCTCTCCGGGTACTCCGGCTTCCTCCCACAGTCCAGAGATATGCACCTTGGCTGATTGAAGACTCTAAATTGCCCATAGGAGTGTGTGTGTGTGTGTGTGTGTGTGTGTGTGTGTGTGTGCATGGTTGTTTGTCTATGTGTGTTGGCCCTGTGATAGACTGTCCAGGGTGTACCCCGCCTATCACCCGTTGTAAACTTGGATGGATGGATATCCTTGAACGGAAAACTCTGGGCTGCTGAAAGTGGGATGTGAAAGCGTAGTTAAATCTGTACAGTGAACAAACACTTGTTTTTAATTTGAAAGCAAATTCAAACCCATAGTCCAGATAAGAAAAGCGAGTTTCTTTGTTTCTGAAAATAATAAAGTGATTATTACAACTAAGGGTCATCTTATGCGAAATGTAAAGCTAATTTTGTAAGAACATACAATAATAATATAAGTTAATTAATCACAATCTCTTGTACAAAAACTTGTGCTTTATTCACATAGAGAGCTGTTTTAGTTTTTTAATCTCCCATTAAAAGTGTTTCCGTGCTCATGACGCCAATGAACATGCTGTAGTAGCTATGCCAGGCCTGTAAGTGGCGCTGTAACACTGCTGCCGAAAACCAAAAAGCAAAGAATAAAACAATAACCAGGCCGTGTGGCAAATTTGATATCCTGATACGTCGATTCAAGACCAGTACAACTAATACCGATACATTTGGCATTAAATTTCACAATAATTTAATGAAATTGTTTAAATATTTATCAGAATAATGACCATCATAAAACATTTTCAAAGATTTTTTCTTATGAAACATTTCATATTAACAATCTAAATGAGAGAACTGAGAAATTATATAAATATCTGTTTCTTTTCTTAAAACACGCAAGTGTTGGATGAAAAACAAAATCAACAGTTCATCAGCTAAATAAATGCAAAGCATAGGCTACTGTGAGCTGTCTCATGTCCACATTCTTTGGCTTTATACCATCAAAGCCCTTTGCAAGAAAAAACTTAATGCCATCACACTGATATCAAAAGATACTAGCAATGATATTGATGCCATATTTTTCCAAGTAGTTCTATAGCATAATAATGTTGTTGCTGTTGGAGTTAGGGTGCACACGTGCGTTTAGCGACAGCTATGATGTCATTGGTTCAGAAATGACACGTATTAGTATAAACATGTAAATGAACTGGTGGGAACATCCATCCATCCATCCATTTTCTACCGCTTTTCCCTGAACGGGGTCGTGGGGGGGGGGCTTTACTGTATATTTAAGTGATAATGACAAAAACTATTTTTACATTTATATTTATATATAATAATATTATATTTATACATTTATATTTTACATTTCCTCTGCATTATTGGTCCATTGATTTTGCACAGTCATCACATCTCGTTAAAAGATTTCCTCATCCTATTCAACAAATGTAAAAGGTTTGGATAGACAAATATTGTCACCCAAGTTGGCACAAACTGTTTTATGGTGCTGAACCAACAAATAAGTACATTACATGTTGTCAACTGGGTATCTGAGGCTTACTGAGGTCAAGGTCTTAGAATCTGATTGCTTTTTCTTGATGTGGCTTGTCACATTTTAGGGGTGGCACTTGCAATCCTGCTGGTTTCTGTGTGTATATTATGCTTTCATTCTTGTAGTTGAAATAAACCAAGTTTCATTCTATGTAATGTGTTGCTGAATCTCAGAGCTTGTCCTTTACAAGGACCTCATTTTGCAAACCATACTCGTTTGCTGACCTCAACTGAGGCGTGCAGATGTATTTTGTTGATCATCATATTTTGACGTTTCATGCAGCCACACAATAAACCACACACAGTATGTATGTATGTCAGACATCATCACTCTAACATTTTATTCATGTTTACTTGGTGTCATCTCTCATCAGTTACACTCAGTACATGGTGCAAGGATTTGTGTGCATTTTAATCCTGACAATGATAAAAAGAGCAAGTAGAAATACTGTACTTGTATGAACTCATCAAGAAAGATATTTTAAATCTAATTGATTTAATAATATATGTAACAATTAAAAAATGCTTATCAAAAGTGCAATTCTGTAGAGAAAATAGGATTTGCATACAATTTGCACAGATTTACAACTATTAAAACAATAAGAGGCCTAACTGAAACAGAATGACAAAGAACTAAAAGAGTCAGTTTTCTTAGTATGTACTAAAGCGTTGAGCTTAAAAGTGACTCTTATTGCTTTACTTTTAAAAAAGACGGGGTAGGAATACAAAAAAACAAGAGGAGTGTCTCTAAATTGTGGCAAAGCATTAAAAGAATTTCAATGATATCTTTAACTGATGCAAATATATTGTGTATAATGTGATTCAGGTGTTAATAAAGTTTTATAGAATTTCAGAGTAATATCAAATGTCACATTTTGTGCAGAAAATGAAGATTAAAAACAATTATAAAAGCATCGAAACCCCATCCAATATGAATTAAAAGGCACTTTTAAAGTACAGTGACTCATGAGCTGACTCTTAGTAATACACTATAACCAGCAGTCATTGTTATGATAAAAGTAAGAATGTCCATGTAAAGACACTTGATGAGACTCAATACACTGGATGGAAAAGCTAGTGCACTGGTCTCCTTTTTTTCTTTTTGTTTGTTTGTTTCCCTTTAGCACTGAATTAAAAAGCCTGTTTTTCCTAATCCTGAGGTTTCCACAAAGACAACACTTTGCGCGGCAGCAAAGATACAAGTGTCCATACAAATCCATTTAGGTATTACGGATGGCACAGATGTATCAAACTGGCCATACATTTGTGCATTCACAACCTTGTCAGTAAATATTTGTAGTATCTTGTTATCATTTGTGCTACTTGTAGTGTTACTGCAATAAATTATGTTTCCTGAAAACTCAACACATCTGGGAAACGAGGCCAAACTAAAACCAGGTCCAATAAAAATCACCAAGACAAAGAAAAAACATAACAACTAAGTTTGTATGTGTGTGTGTTTAAAAGAGACAACTTGCATAGATATTTTTCTTAAAAACATCCTCCTTGTTTTTGACAATGAGTTACTTAAAACACACTTCAAGCCACCAAAACATTTGAATTAATACCGACACTGAAAAACAAAAAACACTTGGTTTGCATCCTGAAGCAGGAGGAAAAAACTGCAAATTGCAGTCAAGGACCGTCACTTCCATCGTAGATTACAGGCTTCTCCATGGTCAGATGGTAAAAGACTTTCTTTGATATGAACCTGTTAAAAAACAGATGAGACAACTTTACAGTAAAACACACAGCGAGCTTGAAGACAAAATGCAGACATGACAGCAAAGTCAATGATGTTTGTGTCATTAAGCTAAAAAAAAAGAAAAAAAACTTCAGATTGTTGGACGTTTCATACCGAGAAAAGGAGTTGTCAAAGATGAGCGTGTACAAGCCAGGGTGTCGGACTTTCAGCTGTCCCTGAATTGTCTCTTCATGGGAATTGCAACGAGTCAGAGGAATCAGGACCTGTAAGCAGAACAGAAACACTGGTTTCAGTCAAATCTGTGTTTATGTGAAGGACTTACCAGAGGGTTTGTTTCTGGGTTATTTATAATACAGTATCATAAAACCAATGACACTAAGCTGGTTATGTTTTATATAACCATTTATCTTTCACAGCAAGAACATATTACATAATAACATTTCGCAAAAAAAACCCCAAAACAAACAAAAACAATGATCTGAAAATATGGAAAGATTTTCATTCAACAAAATTTAAAAAGCAAAATGATATTTCAGGAAATACGAGCAGGAGGTGACAGGATGGATAGACGTGTGAAAATAAGACAACATGTCATACATATTTAAAACCCCTGGCATTTTTAGTGCAGGATGTGCAGGATGTGTGAACCTGCTGTTGTTTGCCTCAGTCTGTCATCTTTGAAATGACCCTCCTCCCTGTTGGGGATGTGGTGTTTCTGCCTGCTGTGTGTGGTATTAACTTCTGTTTTTGAAGCCTAATGTGTGAGCTTCCTGCAATTTATTTTTCAGCAACTAAAAAACAATGTATTGACCCTTGTGAAGTAGATTTTGGACTTTTCTACTGGCAGACTTACAAAAGAAAAAGAATAAGAGCGAAATATCTTCACACAATTCAGACCTCTGTTGTGGAAATTCCAGGAGCTCAGGTCAGGCTAAAAACATGTTCCCTTTGTGTGTTAAAATAAAACTATGGGTGGAAATCAGCTCTACCTTCGACTGTTCAACTTGGGTCTCACTGGATTCCCGATAAACCACACTAAAAGAGATACTCTTGGGCTCAGAGGAAAACATCCAGCTGATAGTTGGCCCACAAGAACCCACAGCAACATCGAGGACACTGTAACAGCTAGACTTGATGAAGAGCTCCCTGGAACCATCACCAAACTGAGTAATATCATCAGTGCTGAGAGGAACAGTCATCCTGCAATGATAGTTTAAAATATAAGGTGCATTATCCCTTATAGACAGCAGAAATTTCAGAACTGTAGCTTTATTACCAGCAGCAAAGACTCATTAATTCATATGGAGACTCATTATCCAAATGCATATTAAATATATTAAAGCTGACACTCACGTGACTTCTCCTGATTTGAGAAGGTTAATCTCTGAGTCCTGAACAGTGGGAACATGATCTTCACCGGGAGTCACATCCCCCGTGCCTCTGCAAAATTCAGCATGAGAGTAAGAGCAATGTTCTTATGGGGGGACAAAGATATGATGAAATACTGCACATACTGTCTTCACCATGATTCACTGCAGGGTGTAGCCAGCACTCATTCTTCTTCCAAGATATCTTGGGGAAAGGGCACTATGACTATGCATTTAAATGTGCCTATAAATTTAGCCTGCAGTGTCTGTGCATCTTAATGAACAACTACTTTTTAATGTTTTAAGTTTGCATGAATGTGCAGATCTCATAGACAGAGTGTGTACAGGCAAGTATGATTAAATCTCTCATTGGAGTCAGGGTGGTGTTATTATGTTAAAGACTCTGATTTCATGCAATTTTGATCAGACTAACATGTTAAATGCTCATGAATGGGCCGGTCTGATGACAAGTCCAGCTGTGGATGAATTACTACACGTGAAGTGGCTTTTTCCTCATCTCATGGAAATGTCATTACTTTGATTATCTGCACTTTCACATCCATGTCGGATAAATGTTATGATTATAGAAAGGGAACATTAAAATCAAGAGCTTTCTTTTTTTAAAAGCAACCACCAGGAATTTTATTTTGAATTACAATGCCGGACAGAGTAAAGAAAATATGCTAAAATGTTCTTTCAAAGTTCTACTTCTTTTATCTATTTTTATTATTTTATCTGAACAACACAGTTCAATCTTTTTCTGGGACTTCCTTTATTGAAATAAGCCACAACAGGTTTTTATTGTTTGTTTTTATGCAAATTGCTCACAGCAGTTATGTGGCACGAAGTCTATTTATAATGACTCTGCTGTTATTTATTCACCAAATGATCCATGTTACATAATATATATATTCTTTTTTACCCTGACAGATTGTGGGGGGGTTATTGATAGCACTAAATTGTTTCAATGGCCTACTTTTCTCTCTGAGCATTTTTAAGACGTGATCACTGAGATATTGATCAGCTTGGCCTTCTCTCAACTACACCCACAAGCTCTGTCCTCAGATTAAAAACAAAACAAAAAGCACCCACTTACATTTCCAGTATTCCTGTACGTCTTCGGTCTTGTTCTCCTTCCAGGGAGCCTCCTGTGGTCTGAGAAGTGGCATCACTGTCGTAGACGCCATTCACCTCTTCTTCTGTGATGATATCAAACGCTCCTTCATCAGATGTGTTACTGGGGTCTGAAACTGGGGCAAAATAATTTGGTAAATTAAAAAAAAAAAACTATATAAAACTATAAACATACATTATGTGCTACCAAAAGGTTTGAATCTTGTAAATAAATTTAGCAAATAAAGAACTCAAAATTAATTTGAATCCTATTTTTTACTGACACTGTTGATAAATTTGATCGTATACATATCTTCACATTGACCTTGATGCAAGTGGCATAATGTAAATGAGCTGGGACAGAAACTGTTCAATAAAGTGATTAATCTAGTGTGGGGAATCCTCCATGTGCAAATACTTGCAGACAAAAGAAAAAAATTGTGTGTTATTGGTTATGTCTGAAACAGCAATATTGGTGCTTTTTTATGTGCATGATTGAGTATTACTTTGTATGTAGAGAGGATCTGTGTGTACTGACAAAGTGTCCTGAGCCTATGCAACATATCCTCTCCTACTATTGAACTCTTGCTTGTTTCTCTGAGGTGCCGTTTTCAGACACTGACCTGCTGCTACTTAACCTCAGTAGCTGTGATGAGTTGTAATTTTTCTGTCTGTACCAATTCTTTCAGACATAATACTTATCTAAATTCAACTGAGCACAATAAAAATAAGACAACAAATCTTATTTTGTATTTTGTTTACATTTAACACAGCTCTTTAGTTATTTAAGGAAATGGGATATCAGAAAGAAAAGTAAAATATAAATAAAAACTTCCTCCTTTGCAAGCACATGTTACTTTCTTCTCTTTTTGTGGACTAAACTAGAATTCTGCGGCGCTGACGTCAACCATTGTTCCTCCGTATGAGAAGGTCATGGTTTTCACTTCTGTATAAACATTTCCATTTTACTGTAAAGCTGAGGCTCAGACAAAAACAGCAAGAAACTTTGCTTGATAAACAACTGTGAAGTTAACAAGCTGTAGAAAATGAGCACTTTTCTCCCAACTTTACAGACACATGAAAAGACTAGAAAATAAAAAGCATGATTTTAAATTAAAAGAAGATGGATATGGAAAAGAAAATAAGTTAAAAACTACTAAAATCATGATCAAACTAACTCACCTGTTACTCTGGGTGTTGGTTTATAGGGAGCTGGTTCAGAAAGCGGCTGAAAACCAGCAGCAGGTGGAGGTGGTTGCGACTCTGATGGATTCAGCTCTGCTTCTGTGAACCTCTCCACCACTGCGCTGTGCTGAGTGTAGCAGTCCTTACAGCAGCGCTCCTTCTTCCCACTGTGCCTGGTCATGACAAAATTGTTGCTGCAGTAGTAGCAGAAGATCCGGCCACAAAGCCTGTGACATTCAATACAAAATGACAATTATTTCTCAGTCTCTATTACCAGAATTATTATATCCACAATATAAATGTGGCACACTGTGCAGGGTGAGAGTAAGTTCAGGGTGAGTGCAGTTGGCCCCGGTGGCCACTTAAAAGCCCACCTGCAGTGATGTCTGCGCAGCCACCAGGTGAACTGACCCTGACATCCGAGGCAATGTGTGGCCTCCTTATCCACCAACCACCAGCGCTCTTCTGCTCGCAGTCTCTGCTCAAACTCCAGAGCGTCAGACTTTTGCCACAGAGCATCTTTGTCCCTGAAAAAAATTCACAAAAAATATTATTTGTATTATAGTATTTTTGGATTATAGACTTTGTCTTTACATTTTGCATGGGTGTATTTCATTAACATCAGTCGCATTGCTCTGTTTGGTGTTAAAACATTGTGGCTGGAAGCTCCTTGCAAAGTATTGTGCCCCTTTTTTCTTTGCATTTTTGCTGTCGAGGAGAGTTAATTTGCTTAGTGTCTTTGAGCAATAGCTTTGCAAGATTTCTAAATGTCTTTCAGTGATTTTATGTGCGCGCTGGCTGCCTTTTCACTCTTTTTTGCTTGGCATATCTCAGCATGGTGTGCAGTGTGTCCTTGATGAGACAACTGGGTAAGTGGAGGACAAATGAGAAAACAAACTATCTACAGCAGATGAACAGCTTCTGAAAAGGCAACCTTAAAAAAAAAACAATACTCCAAAGATCTGGCACAGGACCTGACAGATTAATTTGTTTATCAGAAATGGTCCTTGTGAAGCAGTTACTGTCAGTCAATCTTTCGATGGAGACCATTTCTGAAGCCATATTTAAGGAAGGGAAACAGGTAGAAATGACTGTGGTGAAGTTAATGATAGAAGAACTGAAAACCAATGGCCACCATGGTAAATGATGGGTCTTTACCTCAACATTATCAACAGAGTTTGATCATCTTGATGAAGCTATAAAAATCAGCCAGCAAAAGAAACTAAATGTGTGTATCTCTATAAGTCCAAAAAAGATCCTAGTATATTTTTAAATGCCTTGTTTTATTTTAATGTGTTTTGTTTAAACTATGTAAAGCATTTTGTGTTGATTTGTGCATTGCTTTATAAATGAATAAAAATAAATGAGTCTACTGTTTAGCTCAACTAAAATAGACATTTGATGCCCATCAAATCAACTATAATTTTGTTTAAAATGCTAAATACTCTGTAACTTCGAGCATTGCAGACTGTTTGTAGGATAAATAAATAAGAACATTCATGACACAAAAGCATTAAAGATCATGTGCACACATCCAACAGGAACTGACTGATTTACTGTGTTCCAGCTTATAGAATATGAAAGCTGCAGGAAAAAGATGCTTGCTGCTTCGTCACCACACTACACCCCTCACTTTCTTTCCCTTCCAATCTCAGTAAATTGATTCAGAAATCAAAGACTTCTCCTCATCCCGCTTCTAAGACCTAATTTTCACTAATCGCTGCCATGTCAAGCAAATTCAGACGACTAATTTTAATGGATGGACCTATTCAAGCTGCTCACACTACAGAGACTGTAAAAGTGCAGGTACCCAGCATATATAAGAAAGTGGTGAGAATCCAAAAGAAGATCCAGCCTATTTCAACTAACAGCCTTTTACACAAATGTAAGAGAGAGAGGTCGTACTTTATGAGCTCAATGAGCCGTTCTTCAAGGTTGGTCTTGGTTCTGTTCAGGTCATCGATCTCTGCAGTCAGTTTAAGATATTGGCTCTGCCTGTCAGCCTCTGTTGCCTTCAGTTTCTGCTTCAGTTCCTCACACACCTCTTGCACAGACAAGTGTGCCTCCTCAACACTAAAGAGAAACAATAATCAGTCTACACCATTTACCAAGCAAAACATTGACATTGTAAAGTTTGAATGATAATGGGCTCACCTTGTTAATGTGTTCCTCAGTTGCTGAATCTCCTCTTCATTCTCACGAATGTTTGCTTCTGTCTTTGTGATGTGAGCATCTTTCTCTCCAATCAGCTGAAAATACTCTTCATTCATTGCCTTTTACAAAATAAACAGGAAAAATATGAATCACAAATGCCGTTTTGCTTTTAAAAGTTTCACATAAATATTCTGCTTGATGATCTGGAATTGCTCTTTTTAAGGATGCGGAACCATCTTACTGTACAGGAGGATGTGTAGACACACAAACAATAAACAATAATCATTGCTGGAACCCTCAATGAAACCTTTAAAAAATCTCTTAAACTTGGAGTTTTATAATGCAAACCTATAAATATTTCAAACCACAAGGAAAATCATGATCAGAAGACAATTCGGTGAGTATATCATTTGAATAGGACCAGGGCTTTTAAGCATCGCTTATATGTTCTGCAATCAAAGGAAGAAACAGAAGTGTACTTGCAATCAAACTACAGGTACCTCTTTAACTTAGGCTAAAGAAAGAAATGAGATAAACATCCATATGCGCAGTCTGCTTCATAATTTACTGTTCCTACTGAGTACCACACAAATAATCAGGATATTTCATGTTTTGCGCAATTCTCTCAACTAAACCTTTCAATGCAGAACAGAAGGTCCACAAAATGTAAGCATCATACATTTCTGTAATAGGTGATGCAATTTTATCCATGATGTCGTTATGCAGAATGTAAAATCAAGCACTCTGCTGCATATTTCACCATCAGAGAACAACACGTACTTTTGATGTCACCACAAATTCCTGCATTTGATTTTGTTCATGCTCGACAGACACAAACCTCGAGTTCTGACACCTTGGCATGCAAGTTGGACATATTCTTCTGCTCCTCCTGCAGCTGAGTTCTCTCCTTGTCCAACTGTTCCTTCACACTCTAAAATGTGAGATTATGAGAAAGAAAATATTTATATTCCAACTTGCAACAAGCAGACTTGTTATAATTACTTCATAATTATCTTGATGGACATTATTAAAGCAGACTGGAATTATTTTAGATCATTACATGAATAATTAAATCCATTTTCCTGAGAAACAACAGCTGGATGACAGAATTATATTCTTAACTATTTCCATGTTTTACACATATTTTTGGTTCTGTGGTTTAATGTTGATAACTGTCTATTTAAAAACACTTAACATTTAATAACCCAACATCTCAATTACAATAACTTTTTACTGGTATTACACGCATCTCTGTGGATATGGGGGATTAAATAATAAAAAGTAGAGCCTGACAACCTCATGATAAGCAGTGAAATAAAAAGGTTAAAGATGCTAAACCAAAAGAGGAATGAAAAAAGTCCATTCAACTATTGTTTGAACTTATTTAACAAAACACTCATGAATGGGAAGATCTGGTGATATGACTATGAATGCAATATAATGGTATTAACTTATGTAGGAATCTGATCATCAATCAGATGATATTTAACACACCTGAATGGACTAAATGCTCGTTAACAAGCTGCAAAGAACTTGATGAGACAGTTCATTAATTTGAATCTGGTGTGTTAAAGTAGAGTTGCCTCTAAGACATGCAGGGCAGGGGTACTTAAAGACCAGGGTTGAGAAACACTGGCCTAGATGCACAGTACCAGTCAAAAACTGGCACCATCTATTTATTTCTATTAAATGAGTAAGCCTGTCTAAATCCCACTGATTGGTGGTGAAATGGTGGATACTTCTTAGTCTGGAATAAATTAATAGGCTTAAACCCTTTCCCATACATAAACCCAGTTAAAAGAGTTATCTTTAGCAGTTCAAGTAATGACATATTCAGTTAAACTCACCTTCATCTGAAGCTGATGATTCATGCTCTCTGAGCTCATTTGAAACTTGACAGCATCTATCTCTTCTCGACAGGAGTCCTTGATGCTTTGCACTTGTTTCTTTGTCTTCTCCAGTTGTTCCTGGACTTCTGCGATAGTCTGTGGAAGCATCTCCCTCTGTGCTATTTCCTCCTGTAGACGGTTGTTTTCCACCCGCAGCTCCTCTGTGCATTCCTTTAATTGCCCTATCTCTTTCTCTAGTTCTTCAGTCTTAGCCTTGTTGCCAGTCCAATGTTCTCTGGCCTCCTCTTTCTCTGCACTCAGCTTGCAGATGGTCATTCCCAGCTCAGCCATCTCGGTGTTTGCTCTGTGAAGACCCTCTCGGGTGTCATTGTTCTCTAAGGCCAGCCTATTGTTTTCTGCTTTCAGGGTGGACAGTTCTTCTCGCATAGCAGCTGCAGAGATGGACAACTCAGCATGGGCAGCAACTTCTTGATCATGCTGTTCAATGAGAGCCTTTTCTTTCTTTTTGCTTTCCATGAGCTCTACTACATGCTTTTGATTCAGCACCTCCATTTGGGTTTTAAACTGCTCAGTAAGGGACCTGAGCTCATCTCTTTGGGCTTCTGTGACGTCCAGTTGTGCCTGAGATTTTAGCTTTTCCTCCTCGGATCTCTGCAGGCGCACCTTTAGGTCCACGATCTCTGCCTGAAGCCTGGACACCTCTTTCAAGCTAACCTCCAACTGGCCTTCAGCCACAGTTAATTTCCCAATAACTTCCTGGTTCTCCTTGGCGTGGACTGCACTTCTCTCCAGTTGGGATATTTCTATTGCCTGCTTCTCATTTGTTGCTCTTTCAATCATCTCTGACTGTCTTGCACAAGCTGCCTCTGCATTGGCTTTGGCAGTCTCAAGCTCTTTCTGCTTGGCTTCTAATGCTTTTAATGTTGATGTCAACATAACAAGGTCCTTCTCTTTACTGCTTAACTGGGCCTCTTTGGCTTCAAGCTGCTCTTTAAGAGTGGCTTCGTTTTTGCGTGAAGCATCTAGGTTCTTGTCTAATTCATCTTTCTGTCCATGAACATTTTTCAAGTCTGCCTGCAAGTGACTTAGAGCTACTTTCACAGAGTCCTGCTCCTCTCGTAAACTCCGGTTCTCCTGCTCCAGCCGCTTTGACGTCTCCTCTGATAGATTTGCAGCCATTGTTGCTCGGTGCAGACTCTCATCCAGCTTGCAGTTTTCTTCACGCAGTCTTTTCTCTTTTTCATCCACTGTGATCTTGGTGTCATTCAGCTGGCCTCTAAGTTGTTTCTCAGAAGCCCTTAGAGCTGCTAATTCAGCCTCGAGGGCTGCCCTGTTTTCAGTCATTTTACTGTGCTGCTCCTCATTTTTCTTTACGGTAGTTATCAGCTTCTCTTTTAATTCAGTTAGACTGGCACATTTCATCGCAAGGTCCTCCATCTCTGCTGCCTGTTCTTTGATTTTATTCTCACGCTCAGTGACACGAGCGGTCTCTGTGTCCATTTCCACTGCCAGGCTCTGGTTCTTGGCTTCTACATGCTTAAGTGTCTCGTGGATCAAGCTGAGCTCTGCCTCTTTGCTCTGAAGCTGATCTTTGAGGGCAGCCACCTCTGCCTCTGAAGACTTTTTCATGCTTTCGGTGTTCCTCTGTATCTTATTTATATCTTCCTCTGCCTTCTTTTTCACCTCTTCAAACTCTTTCTCTTTCTCTTCTTGAGATCTTTGGAGGTCCTGCAGCTGCCTCTGTAAGTTACTTACCTCCTTCTCTCTTAACATCAAGTCCCCCTGCAGCTTTTCAAGTATCCTGCATTGTTCCTCTATCTTTGCCTCAAACTTGGCCTTTTCTTCAGACCCTGATGTAATTAATGCACCAAGTTTTGTTTCTCTCTCCTTTGCTGCTGTATCCTTAACTTTTAGCTCTTCCTCCAACCTTTCTGTCTGCCTTTTCTTCTCCTCCATCAAAGCTAAAGCCTCCATTTTTCCTTTTTCTGCCTGCTTCAAACTGTCCAACAATTCGTGAATCTTCTGTGCTGAATCAAAGTAACTGGCTGCCTGCTGGCCCTTCTCATTCAAAATACCATCCAACTTGGCCATGAGCTCTATGTTTTTGCCCTCAGTCGCCACCAGCTTCTCCTGAAGTAAGGTGTGCTGATCATTCCTGGCTTTTTCCTCAGTCCTGATCACTTCCAGTTGTCTGGACAGAGCCTCCTCTCTCCCCTGCAGAGCCTTGAGTTCCCCCTGCAAGCCTCTCTGCTCCTCTTGGCCAGCAAGTGACACATCAAGCTGTCTCTGAAGCTCCACAACCACTCCCCTGAGTTCAGAGGCCTCCTCGCCCAGCTGCTGCATCTTATCAAGGAGCCCTTGCTGCTTCAGCTCCGACTGGTCAAGCTCCAAGCGAAGTGCTTCAACTGTGTTTACATCTTCTATGCAGGCAGGCAAAGACTCATTCAGATCATTTAACAGACCCTGTCCATAGTCAGGGCTGGAAGGAAACTCGTGGGTTTGCTAGATGTTTGAAATGGAAATTAGACAAGTAAGGAAGGAGTTATAAATACTTCTTTAAGTTCTTATGAAATGACAATGTAATTAAATGGAAGTATTACCTGAGAGTAGGTGCTAGCTAGACTGTTAATACTAGAACTACGACTGGGTGGTTTCCACATGTGACCAGGGGAATTTGCACTTCCCAGTGTCCTCCTGTTGAAGAGAAAAAAATCAGGTATTGCAATCTTTAACTCTGGAAAGAGAATGATGAGGTTGGTTCAGCTGGTTTGTCAGCAGGACCTTCTTTTTAACTTTTGAGAGACTGCTCATCCAGATAAGTGTGATGTGACTCAACTTAACACCAAAGATAAGCAAGAAATGGACTTCTTTGTTTTCATGAGTTTAAAACTATGTCTTTATTTTTCATTTGACCTTAGACTTATCTATAAGACAGAATAAAAACTAAGAACACCATAGAAAAGGAGTAAAGCAAAGGCTCTCTTTTTTTACCTTGCAAATGTTGGCCAGGATGCATCAAGATCATGGCCTCTAGAAGCCACATCAAACTGGATCTCATTTAGCTCATAAAGGTGACTGACTATGTCGACACTCAGGTGGGGCTTCAAAAAGGGGCTTCTTGCATAGTACCAGTCACTGTGTGTGAAAAGGTGAGGGAAAGTTCAGAGTAGGGCATAGAAAACTAAAAACAACATGACTGTACAAAAAGAAAACATTTTAGACACTTTAATGCTTCAGTGGGACTAATCAGAGCTCAAACAGGGAAAGTCTGATTGCTGTCTAGAGTGCATTAACACTTTCTGTCATTACTCCAGCCTTAAAATGAGAATTCTTATGCATGAAGAGACATTGGATTGATCAGTCTCAACTCCTCTTATATTCTTAAATAAAGATTTCTAAAATTAAATGCACTTTAATGTGAGTATTTATTATTTATTTGATCGCAGGAGTTTTTAACTGATTTTATTTTGCAGATTGACAACAAACTGGATCTGAATTTAAAAGTTCACACAAGATCTCTGACTGAACCTGCAGTGGCATTAATCTAAAATGTATGATATTGGAAAATGTTTGCCTGTTTTATTGTCTGGAACTATTTTGTCAATGCATAAAGATCACATGACTGTTGTTACATGAGTCAATATTTGCCTTATAAAAAATCTAAGGGATCTTTGCTATAGCCAGGTGGTTAAGAGTTGAACTGAATGCTGCAGGAATGAACATAGCAGCACCTAAAAGTCGCTTTCATTGTGTTTGATTTTGCATTAAAAATTTAACTTCTATGTGAAACTTAGTGTATCATCAGTATGCTGCAGATTTTCAGAAAATGATAAAATACATATGTAAAGTAATCTTTCCAAGTCTATACTTGGCTAAAGAAGCTTAGGACCCACCTTTTTAGCTTGGCTTTTAACTGAATGAATTTTATTGATTGATATTAATATTTCATTTAATTGTTTTATTCAACTTTATTTATTTATTGTATTTACTTGAATCTCTTTATCTCCTGGTGAGGATGAATCCCATTAATATCTTTTCCTTACATCAACATCAGTGCCGAGCCAGATATTTTTACTTATTTTATTTATTTACGGTATTTATTTTCTCATTTTAGTTATATAGTTTTGGATAAGAGACAGTTTGGAAGTCATGTTGTGGGTGGATGTGGGTTGGGTGGGATGTGCGTTGGGTTGTCTGTTTTTGTGTGTCTGTATGCCTACACATCAGTGAATGCAATGTGGGGTGGGAGTTCATTGCTATGTTATCTGTTTGTGCATTTTAATTTAGTTGATTTTATTATGTATAACCCTTTGTGTTGCCTATGGCATAAAAGTGCTTTACAAATAAAGTTTGATTTGATTTTGCATAGACTGTATTTTTAACATTTGTACTGTTTAACACACGGTGACTGATAAATTCCCAAAAATCTTTCGCTTTGTTATATTTAAGCAGCTTCTCATGTATTTCTTATATAAAAAAGCAAAATGAGGAAGTAAAACATCTGATCATGCAACACACCAGCTTTGTGTTGAGGTTTATTCCTAAATTGCTCGCTTATCCCTCTGCAGGCTGTGCAATCTGGTTCACTCAAATTCAAATTACTTTTCTTTAAGTTAAGGTGCAAATCTTCTTTTGTACATAAAAAATACACACTTCAGAGGGCCTGACAGATTTACCTGGTGACTCTTTGGTTCATCAAACATTGCTGCAACGTGTCAGCCAATCGCTGATGCACAAGGGAGTAGCGAATAAATGCTCGTCCTTTCCCCAGAGATGTCTTCAGCTAGTGAAGCAAAAACAGACATTGTTTCATACAGAACTTAAAAGAGGTGCTTATTGACACCCAAGGGATATTTCATACGTTAAATGAAACTCTACATGATAGCATCTTACAGTTTATCTTTGTAAAATTAACTCTTTAATCTCCAAACTCAAAATGCAAAAACATTTGTTTTTTATAAGCTTTTTTTTTATAAATACTGAATGAAATCAATGAAAAGTCAAAAAGTAAACTATAAAAAGCCATGAGACCCTGCAAATAACATCAACATAGTTTTAAATATATACAAAGACCATATTAATTTATTTAGTATTTTCAGTCTTATATGTAACAGTCGCGGATTTTTGTGCAGCAACGTAAAGAAATATCATGACAAAATGACTATTTGCTTAGGACTTATCTGATTTTACTAATCTGTGTGCACTTAGTACTACATTAGTTGTGCCATTATAAACAACAAAAACACACCTCAGTGATGGATTTGACAAAACGAATCCCATCATTGGCTCCTTTGATCTTAGCCAGGCAGTCATTGAAGTAATCCCAGTAGTCCTTCTTGGTGCCAAGAAATGTTGTCTTTTCCTTTTGATCAAACTGAAAGAAAAATGCGACTGAAGTTTAAAACTGCTGAATGTTTTATCTGCTTCAAAGAAGCAAAGTACAGTAAGAAAACATTTTCATTAGCTGAAGTATCACTATTGTGTATTCAGGTTTTCCCAATATTAAATTGCAATAGATGGTGGGGTTTCTCTAATTAGCTGTATCTTCTATCTGGTAAATATTTGACATTTTCATTGGGTAACTATAACATATTAATTTATATGTGAAGTCAGAATCCCACCTGTAGTAGATACTCCAGTTTGTAGGAGAACTTGTGAAGATTGGTACTGTCATCTGTAATTGGCTCCCCACTTTCTCTGTATTCTTTTGCAAGCTCTGCAACAGCCTCTGTAATTCACAGACACACAGTTTAACAATTAACAGCCCAGTAACATAGTTTAGTTACAAAACAGGAAGCGTAAAGCTGGGCAGCATAATTCGGCCCTGCGAGGGCTGCAATCCAGCAAGTTTTCCAGCTTCACACACAACACACCTGAATCTAAATAAATGGATCTAACAGCCTATCAAAGTCTACACAGTGATTTGTTTATTTGAGTCAAGAATGATGGAGCAGGAACACATTGAAAACCTGCTGGACTGCGACCTGATAGGACAGAATTCAGTAGCCCCGATGCACTGTAAGCTTAGAGAACACACAAATGCACAACACATACTGGATACTGTAAAATGGAAATGGATACTGATTTTGTGTAGAATACTTTGAGATAATATGGAAATAAGCAAATTTTTTATTAATTCAGACACTACACTGAGTAAAGATGTAAATTTAACATAAAACTTTTTCTTGTTCTGTGGATTTTGCCAAAACATACATACCTGATAACAAAAACTACAACCCATTTAAATTTTTCCATTGCTTCGTCTTTGAATTCAGTCAATGTGTATGTTAAAAACTTGCCTCGTATCCATCGTAAAAACTGGAAAGATACCCGTGATGGGTTCACCCTCAGCACATTCTCCTTGTCTAGCTGCATGCTGACAGTGGCTGCCACTACACTACACTCTACAGTCCACTACAGTGAACAAGCATGAGGTCAGATGATTGCTTTCTCAGATGATCTGATAGCAAGAGGTCACATAGTTCCAGCTGCATAGACTGTACTCGATATATTCTTCATTCTCCTCTCATCAGTCAACAACTACATGCCACCAATCACACACACAACCAGACAAGCACACACATAAAACTGATGTACCATGCAAATCTCGGATAATCCTCTGGAGTTGGTTCTCCCCAACTGTAGCCCCAGCAGCCATGGCCCCACCTCTTGCTCCCTGGCAACCAGGGGTTACAGGGTCACACCCAGTCTGCTGAATCAGAGAATCATAATCAGTCTGGAACAAAAGACTGTCGCACATGTTTCCAACATACTCTGTCATTTCCGCACATAGACAGAGCTGGATCAGAAACATGCACTACGTATCAGTGAAAGGTCTGATGATGGCTACCGTGCCAAATCCTTTGTAGAAAATGTAGCTTTTAGTCCAAAAGTACATATTTGGTTTATAAAAGGATTTAACTGTATGCAAATCTCTATCTACATAAATTGATTAATGCCATCTATTCCTTTTCACAGATTCTTGTTTTTAAATGTGTTCTAAAGATTGTAAATTGTTTAAAGCAAATCTTCAGAGATTGTAAGGGGTTGATCATGTAAATTAAATGACACAGACAACAGCAATTTTAGATTTAATGTTGTCTGTGAACCATACTGAGGACATCACAGCCTCATATGATAACACTTTTGGCCAGGACACTGATCCTCATCCTCATCTCTTAATGGTATGGGTTGTTTACATCTTGCTAAAGCTCCTACCTTAAATCCAAGGTGAAATAATCTGCTATAAAAATGGGCAAATATTAATGCAAGGCTAGATATCACTCACTAAAAGTTGTATGTTGATATTAGTGTTTTTATTCCAGCACCCTCAAAACACTACTATGAAAAAAATGCAAAAATTTAAGCTGCTGTTTGATAGTATGTCTATATTTCTAATGACACTTTGGCCATTTAATGCTAGTTATCTTAGCCAAATCAAGGGATATGTATATTAAATGGCAATATTATTGTGCCAATATTATTTAAATACTGTCATTAACAATAGGTTTTAGTGTTAGATATGTTTAGCTAAAAGCTAACTCGGGTTAGTCGTTCCTTAAATCGAGAGTACCCAAGTTTTATTATGTAAGTATTAGCCTTTATAGCTCTGAACATTACTTTAAACAAAGAACGACAAACAAGCAGACCCTGATGACGATTTAAACCTCTTAAAATTCATTTTTACACCCATCTCGGTGACGTACGACGCAGCTTTGACATATTAATAATTTCACAAACATTTTCTTAACAACATTGACATCAGCGGTGAACGATCATTTATATATTCTAACAACTTTCTACGTGGTTGCTATTGGAAAATAACAAAGTAGTAATGAATGTGACATACTTTTAGAAATATGACTCCAGCCCATAATGACCAACTTAGAGCGTTTACGTGTGCATACAAAGTTGTTAAAACTATCGTAATTGACAGGTAGAAGTATCCACTTACGATACGAGTACGAGTCGTTGGACCAATCATTTTGAGGCTGGTAGGCGGGATACAGGAAGTGGGTAGTTAGGTTGAGATAGCAGGGTAAACAGTGGAGTCATGTGATCATTGTCACAGAAGAACGTCCTCTTTTTCTTTGTTGTGAAAACTGGACACCTGACATTGACCAGTCAAAAGTTTGGACACACTTTCACATTGGATTTAATGGGAAATTGTGTCCAAACTTTTGACTAGTAGTGTAATGCTGCAAAATTTTAAATGTTCTATTGTGTTAAAACTACATTCTCGTCTACCATGCGAAAACTATTGTGTAGTGATCTGATGTTGTGTTACGATCATAGACTGTATAAAAATATGGACGGAGCCTCCGTGACGTCACCCATAGGTTTCTGAAAAGCTGAATTGAAGC
>JBAMHV010000015.1:16747472-16762331 GCA_037177535.1 Pseudomugil gertrudae | reverse complement strand
CTCTTGGTAATCAGAATTCTTTATTTATTATTTATTTTGGACTAATATGTGTTCCACATGATTTTTGTATTTTGCTGAACCGACCGGAAAAGAAGAGAGGATAAAAAGACAGCAGAGAGGAAGAGAAACACAAAGAGAAGAGAGAGACACCACAAAGGAAACACTGCAATCCGATCAAATGCTACTTCATTTGCCACACCTGCACACAAAACAAAATAAATCTTTCACGGAGCCCCACAGGGGGTTAAAAATCTACAAGTGCTACCTACACCTAAATGAACAAGCAAAACAGGTCTATCCGGGTCTGTGCACTTGTCAGAGAGGTAGACTTTAATCTAGACTTTCAATGGTTTCTTTTTTTCAGAATAACCTAAAAAGTCCTCTCCCTATATGTGATTTGCTATTACTGTGTCCTGTTTGCAATATAAAGTAACTGAAGAGATGTTTGTAGAAGATATGTGTACCTTACAAAGAGCCAAGTGAATAGATATGTTATCTAAACATAAATGAGGAAGAGAAACTTATTATATAAAAGCACCAGCCTCTTCAGACCTTCTTCAGTCCACACAGGATCATATCTACGCAACACATCAGTGCCAAAAGGAAGGGGTACGTTTTTTTTTTGCTTAGCAGTATCTCTATACAGCATAAAAGGAGGTGAATGTTATGTGAAGAAATTCCATCACAAACTATATATTTCTCTCATAGGTTTTGGAGCTTTCACTTTACCAGCCATGAATTTCTCTTCTAATGAGAGTGATTATGATGTAGTCTATGACGATGATGGTGGCTTCTGTGAGAAAGACGAGGTGGTCCAATTTGGATCCATTATTACACCAGTTTTTTTTTCTCTTGTTATAACACTGAGTCTCATAGGAAATATTCTTGTCCTTGTAATCCTGGGTTTTTATGAAAACCTTAAATCCCTAACTAACATTTTCATCCTCAATCTTGCCATCTCTGATCTTGTCTTCACCACCGGTCTACCCTTCTGGGCTATTTACCACATCTTTGGATGGATCTTTTCAGAGCTCATCTGCAAGATTGTGACTTTTGTCTTCTACACTGGCTTTTACAGCAGCATTCTCTTCCTAACCATCATGACTATCTATAGGTACTTGGTCGTGGTCCACCCTCTCACTGATCTAAGCACACCAAATCTCAGTGCTGGGATTTTTCTGTCTTTCCTAATGTGGATAATCAGCATTGCAGCAGCTATGCCCTCCCTGCTCTACAGCTCCATCATCAAGATTCATCACAAGGAAAAACACTCCTTGGGCTGTGAATATAGTGCAACAACATGGAAAAGTATTGGTATCTCGGGGCAGAATGTTTTCTTCTTGGTTGCATTTACAGTGATGACCTTCTGCTACATTCAAATACTGAGGAGAATCACAGGCGCAAGATCTCACACAAAAAACAGAGCTGTCAAGTTAGTCTTATGTATTGTGGCTGTGTTCTTTGTGGGCTGGGTGCCATACAATGTGGTAATCTTTTTAAAGAGTTTGTCTGACAGTTTAATTGCACCTTTTAATAGCTGTGAAGTGAGTATTCAGCTTGACTATGTGTACCATGTGTGCCGGCTCATTGCTTTCTCTCACTGCTGCTTGAACCCTGTCTTTTATGCATTTGTTGGTGTTAAGTTTAGGAGGCATTTAAAGACAATTCTGCACCGAATACTGAGACGGCAAAGCCCAGTTGAGGAACAACAGGTTCGAATGCAAAATTTTATGTCACATGGCTCAATGTATTAGTGGATCATCAATACTCTGAAGCGCTTGTTCATTTAGTGAAATCAATTTTATTTCTATAAACATTACTGGAACTGCTTAATGCATAATAGTTTGTAACAACCTACACTGAGTTTGCAAGTTGGACTTTTGCATATGGACTTTTATTGCATATGTCTGCACCAAACTGTGATCACCATTTAAAAATTCACATCACTGTAAATGTATTTGTTAGTTTCCAAAGACAATTAGCTGGTTTAACACATCTTTATATAGTGTTTATGTTTATTTTTAATTTTTAATGTTTAATTCTATTTTTTTCTTTTACTTCTACTCTGTTTTATTTCTATGGCTATTATGTCCATAAACAGCTAAAAACTAATAAATAAAAGAATTAGAATTATTTAGATTAAAAATAGTGCAGTGCAACATTAAGTGAAGATACTTCTACATATGTACATGTTTAGTACAGCTGTATGATACAATTCTACTTTGGTGAATGCATTTAAAGGCTGAGCAAGAACAGCACAAATAGGATATTATAATAAATAATAAGTATACAATGTTTTGTCCATACTATGTTGTATAACTGTAAACTGTGATTTTTATAAATGTAACATTGTAATAGTTTTCATTAAAGTGATGCATTATGAATAAGTAGTATATAGTGTTTATGAAAAGCTTTGTGTAAAAAGACAAAAACTAAACAATGACACCTGCAACTAAACAAACCAAACCACTGACACCACAGCAACAGGATGTGCAACTAACGCTTTACTCTCTGTCAAAAATTACAATCTGATTGAAACCACTAAAGGATTTTGGACTGAGATGTGAAGCAACTTCCACCACCATCATGCAATAAAGGGTTTGGAGCATTTATGATGTTTTGTGGTATTATACAGCTAACAGCAATAATTTTCTGTGTGTATGTTGGTGTGTCTTGACTTAGGCTGGTACACACATATGGATTTTGGGGCTGTTTTATTCCCAATATTCAGCCTTCTCCATTAAAGACGCAGGCGTCCAGTAGCAGCTACCACTCCAGGTACAACCAATGCTGTTTGCCGTTTTGGATCTCGGGTCTTACCATTTAGGCCTGTGATGGACTGGCGACCTGTCCAGGTTGTACCCGCCTCTCGCCCGTTGTGAGCTGGGATTGGCTCCAACCCCCCTGCAACCCCGTTCAGGGAAAAGCGGTAGAAAATGGATGGATGGATGGATGGTCTTACCATTTATTTGGAGGGATACAGAATTATCCAATACAATTATCAATTATCCAATACCACTCATTTCTTGCTGTGAGGTCTCTTACCCAGAACAGAGAACAGGTTACTATGGGTTGCTCCTCTTGCTCATCCAACCCGCTCGCACTGAGCAGCCAAAACAGCTTCCCATTTCCCTGCCTAACCCGTGACATTGCATCGAACAGAGTGCATCTACCTCGTGACGTGGTGGAGGTGGAGCACTAAAGTTTTCAGGTAGTGGTGGGGGTAGTGGTGGGGGAGTCTCCACCGTGCCATGTCGGAGCGGTGGGATCAGGCATTTGCTTTGCCTAAGCCACACCCTACTTTTCAACGGAAAAAAGTTACAAAATGCATGGATGAAAAATAAAACTACTTTAGGGATTGTTTTAAGATATAATTACTACTAATAGAAGGTTAAAAGATTTAATAAAAGTCGACTTTGCATAATATAGACTCTGTAAGAGTGAATTTGTCCAAACAAAACATGTCAGGACCGACAATCACAAATAATACGTGTTCAAAATGTAGGAAAAAATATCTTCATTTGTGTAGAAAGCCGATTATTCATGGCTTTGTGGAAAAGGCCCCAGACAAAAACAATAACAAGCATGGCTGATGCTCAGAAGACTGTAAAGTTTAAGCTGTCTTTTCTTGTTTTTAGTTTGGTATGTTTCTGTCATCAATGTATGGAGGACCAGGGGGGTCTTTGCAAAAGCAATAGGCTTACAGAATTTTCACACACATTTCACTGTACAAAAAACAACCTGTAATTTGGAAGGCCTTCAATCAATAGTTTGAAGCATTTTGGATAAATCATATTTCAGGTAAACCAAACTTGAACATATATATTAATGAATGTAATATTCAGTTTTTTTTCCCTTTTTTTGTGAAGTCAACCAGAGTTGCAGCAAAGCATGGCATGTTGATTTTAACCATAAATCAAGTCTCACATGGAACAATCCTGCCCCCTATCAGTAAAGAGCTCAGTAGAGAAGTAATGTCTGATATCAGTGAATCATCACCATCAGCACTGGAATAATTTTTAAATATCCAAAGCAACTATTACTCTAATTTTCCTCCAGTTCATGACTTTATCATGTTTCAGAGGGAAAATTCTGCATTTATTCTGCATTTACATACACTGTGTGCCACTACAACTGTTTTAATATTATGTTTTTATTTTCTACTCTTTATTGTGGTAAAGACAATAATTAAAAGCTGAATCATACCTTCCTGGCTCAGTTACAATCTACTGATTTACTTTTGAAGTCTTCCTTAAGATTACTTCCTTGACAACATCTGGACATGATATGGACTTTGTTCTTCAATGGTGAGTTGAAGTTGTTAAACAAGCTTCTAAAGTATTTTTTTAAATCCACTGATAGGATGATATAACAGAGAACACAGGGACACAGACTTAGAAATCAATCTGTGACCTACTTAGGGCAGTCATAAAGAAAAACACTGGTAATTAAGGAACTAACATGCTTTTAATAACTAACAAAGTATTTTGGGTTAAATCATTAATCAAAGAAAGAGGAACTATTATTTTTATAATCTCACTGTGCACATGGGCGGGCTCAGTTTCCTCTTCTAGTTTACTTTATCACTCAGCTATGCCCCCCCACCCTCCCCGTCACTCCTTTGCACAATCTGTATATCTGGCCAGAAGGAGCATGTATTTCTTCAAGACATTGCTTCAAGTGTCTTCTAAGTCTCAAAAAGAAGGGACTTTTAGCTTATTTTTGTTTGTGGTACTGCACGTGTCCTCTAATTAAGGTAAGGAAAAAAAGGTGACCAGCATCTTAAACCTTCTTATTGCTTGTTGCCGGGAACTTTTCCAAACATATTTGTGATCTGGCTTTGAGTTTGAATAAAAGGTGAAATGTTTCAGTTAAAGGTTAAAAATCAATTCAATTTTACATTCTTGTTTGTGCTGCTATATTTTAATGACTGCATATTTTACAGATGTGGTTGTGGATTTTGATCAGCTTTAAACTAGTCTCAGAGCTGCAAGGATATTCAAATGGTAACTTCCCACAGTCATGTGACTCAATGTTACCAGAGCACGATGGCACTGTAGGTCCCCAGACATCTGTGTCCCCCTATATGGTTACTTGCAAAAACTGCGACAGTCCTGGAGACCCCCTCACAGGTACACAGATTACTTATTTCATTTCCATTTCTGCTGCTGAACATTATTTATGCATAAATTGCTGGTTTCTTTTTATTTTCCTTCACCTGCACCTTTTCACTGATGCATTTTCCAAACATTTTTTTTAGTTACAATCGAGAGCAGGGAATCTAGAACGTTTTTGGGATTCATGCTGGAAGCTCGTAATGCCAGTTTGGGTGGTAATGGTCCTCCAGTTGGGAAGTTTATTGCACTTGACACAACTCATACCAATCTCCTGACATGCAATGGTTCACCAGTAAGCAGTCATCTGATTCAGTTTATGTTGTACTACACTGACAGATCCATCATTTGTCTCTTTTAGTTCATAAATATAAAAAATAATGTGGATTTTGTGATCCTTCTCAGGGTTCAGCAGTTAGTAATAAAAACAACTGGGACAAGACTTCCTTCAGTGTAAACTGGACTTCAGGCAGAGCGGATTGCAACATCATCTTCAGGTTACTTTTACACATTTTCTTTCATTTAAAAAATAAAAAGTATAGCTTGGCTTTTTCAAATTTATGTAATAATAGACATCATTTCGCAGGGCCACGGTTCTTGAGAAATTTAAAGTCTACTGGCGACATGTGGATTACATGTATTGTAGACCTGCAGTCAATCCAGACCCAAAACCTTGCATTATTCCAAACATGGAGGTGAACTTGATCTTCTAACATTCCACTGAAACTGATGTATCCATCACTTTTTTTTAACATATATTTGTTTTCTCAGATTTATGGATTAGTGGCGATGTGTGTCGAAAATATTGTTGAAGGCATGTCATGGGTATGTAAGATATGTATGACATACCCGTCTGTATAAATTCAGTATTTCACCCTTCCAGTATGAAGTCTAACTTATTTTTCGTGGTATTTTTCCCGATAGACAATGCCTCATTTTTTCCACAGAACCAAATCTCATCTGAAAAAGGTAACATACAAGCTGGAGATAAGTTATTGTGGATTATAACTCTTTCATGATTACATTTGTTGTGCATGCATATTTTGTTGTCCTGTAAATATATTCCATGTTGATACTGAGCGGGACGCCCGCACTAACAACTGTTGTGTAAATTACAGATTTAAAAACTCTAAATGGTATCAAAAATTAGTTTTACTGAACTGAACACTATATTTGCCCTATAATTTCCCATTTGGTTGTCTTAAAGACTGTATGCCATTATCTGGCTTGATCATTTTTGCTCGTATGTGCTTTTAGTAACACTAAATTAACTCTTGTTATTCCAATAATACGAGATTAATGTTCAATGTATTTCATTTCTTTTGTAGGGTTTGGTGATAGCCTGTAGTGCAGCCTGTGCTCTACTTACCATACTGTCTTTGGTCTTTTTTTCCCTGGTCGAGTCTTATAAAGTGAGTAATAACTTGTGTTGTATTGTGTATTTATGCACCTCCTAGTCCAAAAGTGGCCTGTGTGTCTAAATGTGAGTATGTGTTTAGGCTGCTCTCATTACTCTTTCGAGTTTGGTGATTGAGATCATTATTGTGGAGCTGGGATGTTTCCTAGCGCCATTTGCACCCAGTCATGAACTGTAAGTGAACTTTGCTACTTATGTCGAAATATTTCCCCTGATTCTCAAATGAACATGTTAAACACAGAGGCTTGTTGTTGTTTCTGTTCTACTCCGTTACAGAAGGGAGATCTGTGACCTTGCTCACCAAGCCTGTTGCATCATTCACCATGTTTTAACAAGTAAGAAGGCTCATCTGACACAACAGTCTAGTTTTCAAATAAAGACACTTTACTGGGAAATTTGTTTAGAGCAACAGTTTGACCCTTTTTGGTGAGATTAGCTAAACCTTTTTAAAAATACGAAGAGACTGGACCCACATTTATGTTAAAAAGACTATTTGGTTTCAATTCGGCCACTTTTAACAATGATTTCCTGTGCAATAACATCTGCAAAGTGAAATAATCCATTTTTGTATTTCACACACAGATGCTATCCTACTTGTTGGAGTTGTGAACTACACTTATCTCTGTGAAGAGAACAAGAAGCTGAATTGGCTTTTTTATATTCTGATCGGAAACATGGTATGGAATCGCCTGAATGAAATCTGGGTCTCTGGGCTTAATGTTCGTAAAGGAAGACTACAGAAAAATGGAAACGGTGACTAACGCAAACCACGTTATACCCCACTCTGAAAATAATGGTATATAAATTTGAGTGAAAAGCAAATAATATTGTTTATTTCCTGTCGCAGTAAATTCAGAAGACCAACATGAGTCGCAAGGCATAACGGTGAGACCCTGTTTATACTTTTTTTTACAGTTTGCATTGTTACAACTATCTTTTAGACAATATTGGGCATCACAGTAAAAATGGGACTTCATGTCTGTTTCTTTTTCTTCACCTTTGGTTTTCAGAAGAATCTCTGTGCAAACAAAATGGACATTCAAGTGGCAGTAACCTTCATGATCGTAAACCTGCTCTTTCCTGCAGTCGTCATTTTTGGACTATTTCAGTGTCAGCAAAATTAAGTGTGTGCAGCCACCTGTAAAAACATATGCTCAGAGTATATTTTAGTCCACTTTCTGTTCTGCAAATACTTTGTGTTCAGCTGTTTTTATCTTCCTGTATTTAATAAGGTGCATTTCTGAATAGACTTACGTCAAACAGTTTGACTTTTAAAACTGGATTCAGTGTGTGCACATCACTCAGCAACAAAAAGTGGGTCCCTTCTTAGCTTAGACTTACACACTGTGTGATTGCACGCCTCCTCGTACCGGGCACAGTCATTACCAAGGAAATGTTTTAAGGTAGTGATCATTCTGCTGCTCAGCAACTGTGTGGAATGTGTTTCTCAAGGTAAACAAAACCTTGTTATCAATCACCTTAGTATTTATGGAAGGTTAGTGGATGCCTCGTAGATAAAGCAACTTCACACAGTACATTTTTACTGCAATGTTTGGATGAAAAAACTCGTGAATAACCGGGTTGTCCATGTGTACATACATAACTTTTAAAATGATAACTTAAACAACATTTTTAGTGTTCAAGCAACCTTCAGGTATGACAGGGATCCGTTTAATGACTCATCCATCTCTTATCGTCAGCGTAGCAGAAATCATTGGAAATTATTTCCTTGTTTCTAAGTTACCGTAAGCATTGATAGCAGTGCTGCTTTAGTTAAGCTTTACATGTAATACGATGCTAAAAATGTTTGTGATAATAATAATCATATGAACTTTATCCTCATTACCCAAACTGGTTTGGGTAAATGATTGAGCTGCTGCTCTGTTGTAAATATGTAACTTCCTGGTTGTACTGTAACATCTAACAGCAGCACATCGGTTTTACACAGTTAAATATGAAGTTTGTTTTTCTTTCAAATGTAGGAGGACTATATGCAACCACTTATCCTGATTTTAATCATGAACTCTCCTGGATATCAAAACATTTATTGGACAGACTGAGGTTTTCATATGAACAACACACACACACACAAAACGCACAATATATGAGTGGAATTAGAAGAATGAGTGAAAACATGGGAAACAAAACAGTAATTAAATCAGATTTGTAAATGTTTTGGTAATTATTGACTGCCGTCTCATCTATGTGTGTTTAAGGCACATCTGTATAGGAAATATTCAGTCTAAATATTGGTATAGATTTAAACTATTCAATGCAAAACATCCTCCTTATAAACTGTCATTCAGTAAAATTTAGTGCTTTTTGACAAGTGCAAGGATCAAACTTTTTCATATCAAATATATATATATATATACAGCTCTGAGAAAATATGTCAGTCTAAGAAACACATCACATATATACATCCTCAGCAAAGAAGAAAAATAGAGTTTAAAATAGTTTCTAAATAAAGCCAGAAGTCTGGATAAGATAGATATTTAAAGCAAACAAGTTTTCTTTTTCAGTCCAAAACACACATCAAAGTTCATTTAGGTCCATCAAGCATGGTCCAGATTTAATCCAAAATGAGAAATGTAAATTTCTGAGTAAAACAAGAACTTCTATAGAAAGGTGAAAGTGTGAATAAAGACCCAGCGGGATGATTGCTGATGAAAATAGATGAAAGATGCTTTAAAATAGAAGGTGAACAGAATTATGTGGATACAAAACAAAACTCAGTAGTTTCCTACATCTGCCTGAGAAAATCCATTTCATGTCCACAAACTGAAGATCACACGATAATGTACCATTCCCTTTACATCATTATGCAATCTTACACACATTTTAAATATTTAAAAACTGTTTTCTTTGCCTTTAAACAGAATTAAACGCATTACTTCAGTTTGGGGAGGTTTCTAGCTCTGACAGATAACTTATTTACTCCTATCTGTATGCAGAACATAACAGAACTCAATTGTTTTCCTTGTAAATAAAGTTATGTGGCTTTTTGCACAGTACTAAAAAGCAATTTGTTCCAAACTCTGTATCATTGCATTTCTAGGAGGCTAGTTTGTTATATGGGCATCCACCTTGCTCCATTTCCACCTCTGACACTACAGGCAGAACCAGATGGGAGATGCGACTCCACAGTCCACCAAACTTGTCAATATCCATCTTATTGAAGGCAGCTTCGCCCTCAGAGCCCACCAATTTTTTTATGGCATGTTCTTGCACCATCTCCTCAACCTCCTTCAGGCTGAGCTGATCGCTGATCTCATCTTGAGGGAGCAGCACAGTAAACAGCAAGAACACCTTCTTATATGCTGCGTTCTCGTGATCACAGTAGCGATAAAAAATGAGAGTAGAACCAGGAGGCAACTGTTCAAATCGGTGAATGACAGCCACCGGTTTATCTCCCTCAAAAGCTGCTTGCAGCTGGTTGTCAATGTCCAGCTTCACCTTATCACTGTCCTCACTGGCTTTACTAGCTCCATCAATATGGAGGACAGAGGCATTGAGGGCAGATGAGAAGATGGATGCCACACTATGAGCCAGACAGTGCAGTGTCCTCTCAGCCCTGAGGCCTGCAGTAAAGATCAGACTGACAGGCTCTGTGGGTTGTTCTGTTTTAAGGTGTTTCTCCAAGTGGATCTTACTTCGCACCCACAGCACTGACTGCTGTTTGGGGAACTGAGTCTTTAAAAGTGATAGCTGTTCAGTAAACTTTTCTGGCTTCACTTCCCTGGATGGATGTCTTCCACTACCTGCTGTCCTTTGGAGAACAGGGATGATCTTGTATGCCAGCAAGGTTGCAGAGCTGATAAGCACCAGCAAAACCAAACGCCATAAATACCACATAAATCCTGCAAAGAGAAAGAACCCAGTTAAAATGCTTAGTAGCAAAACATGAGGAATTTTTAGTATGAAGATAAACTGCTTTACCTCTACAGGAATTTACAGATCTTGTCTTGGTAAAAGCAGCTTTCTCTATCCCTTCAAAAGACAAAATATTATGTCAGCTTGGAAAATGTCACAGCTCAGAATCAGTAGCCGTTTTTCTGCTATAGATACAATACCTGGTCTTCTGGGATGAACGGTTTCTTTATTTACTGGAATGTTATATACATGTCGTTGTGTTGTGTTCGTTTTCTCAGAAGCTGAAAACTTGCTTCGGCCAAAGTTGTTGATTCTGGGTTTATCTAAAAAAAAAAAAAAAAAAAAAAAAAGGTTAATTTTGTTACTATAAAAATCGTGTCAAAGAAGACGCTACTTTAAACAGGCACTCAATGGATCTTTCCTAACAAAAATAACTTAAAACATCAACCGATACCAGTGATATTAGCTTTGATCTTCATTGTCCTTTGATAATCAGCCATGCTGTTGACCAGCACATCACGCTTGATTTCTGGTGATTTGAGGTGCACATTGGACTTGATTGGAGGTACATTTGCTTTTACTGCTGATTTGAATGAAAACAAAAAACAAGTGAGATATGGCTAAGCAAATTGTCCCTTTTGCACATGTAGAAAGTAGTTGCAGTGTTTTCCTACCCATCTTGGGCTTCAGACTGTCTTCATCTTCACTGAAAGAACGAATCACTCGACAACGTTCACCAAGCTCCACGCGAGGATTTAACCTCGTAGCTCCAAGAGTGTCTATGTAGACAAAGAAGAAGTAAAAAACAACCCAATGATTGTTAGATCTACTCAGAAGTCTAATGAAGCTTATATACTTTATGAAAGTAAAATGGCAATAGAGTTCAAGGAAATATGATAACTCTTTTGCTTATTATAACAGCTGCATGCATTAGAGCTTACAATTAAACAAGAAAAGAAAAAAAACACAAATAAAGGTTGTATAAAATATTGGCACAAATCTGATTCTATATAGTGTCCCTGACAGCACAAAGCTGCTGAAAAGCAGTTATAAATAACTGGTAAATAAATCAACAACAAATATTAATTAGTCTAATGCTAATCATTGATCATTTCAAACAAAAATGTTTATTCTAATGTGCATTGATTCTAAAAGCCTTAACCTTTGCATGTTTTTGGGAGACGAGTGTCTTTTGATGTCCCCTCTACACTTTCCATTTCCTGGTCCTCATTTTCCTCCAATTCTTCTACCGATTCCTTGACATCCATCTCATTGTCACTGTCACTGTTCACGTCCCCATCTGCTCCCATACTGCCCAGTCGGATCTTCTTGCTAGGGGACTCTGTTAAGTAAAAACAAATATCCAATAAACATTGTTATGAATGAATGCCTTTTATTGTCATTATACACATGTACAACGAGATTAAGCCATCCCCAGTGTCAGTGCAAGGAAAGCAGTATAAAAGATAAATAATAAAATAAAAAGATCTAGGGTATAAAATATTTTACAGAATTAAACAGATGTGCACACTCGAGTTATTTGCAGATACAAGTATGATGTATATGTCTGAAAAATATATTGCACATTCAAATATTATAGAAATTTGGTTAACTGGAGCAGCCTACCTTCATCCTCCAAGCCATTTTCCACATCTCTGGCACCATTGACAACTCCAACTGAAGATTGATCTTCTACTTTCTTTCTGCTCCGTTTTAGAGGGCCCCTGGGGGTTGCTTCAAAACTCAGACCTGGAGATAAAATAAATACATCAATATTGACCAAAAACTTAAACACTCATTTTTGCTTGTACACACTGTCGTGTTAAATCAAAGGAATTTGTACAGCAAAGTGCATCATAAATTCTTAAAATACTTGAGTGACACAAACGTGTTTAAAGTGGCAACGATGCGAATGGCATCTGTCGATTGGTGATCTTATTTTGTTATCTTATCGTTAGACTGTAACAATTGAGTCTTTCTTATGCTTGAATGTTCTCATACTTGAATTAGTCGATTTTCCTGTTTCTGATGCACTGAATTCATTTTCTGTCTCCGCATCTTTTTGTTTTAAACCGATGTTATTTTGACAAAATGCTACGATAAAGTTTTTTTACTTAACTTATTTGTTATTTGTCAAGTCAGTTTTATTGTAATGACATGTAACTGCAAGTGAATCTACCAAACAGCGAATTAGAGCAGATTTTCAAGTACTTGGATGCTAAACTTCAAGTGGGGCGCGTGAGCTAAAAGGCTATGCTAATCGGTAAGTTTGCTTACCTTTTTCTGACACATTTTCCCTCGACCTTGTCGATCGTCTCGGGGGGTTAGGAGCCTTATATCCCCTATTTCTAGTTATCTTGGAATCCATTGATGATTAAAAATCAATCAAGCTATCCCAAAACATCAAAATCCCTACACAACATAACATATTGTTCAAACAGTACAGCAAGAAACGACTGACTTCCCTTTTGGAATACGTTTACTGGTGTAACGCGTTCATTTCCGGGTAGCGCCTAAATTCACTTCTGGAAACAAGGACGGTACTAAAGGTTCCGCCCTAGTTTGGTTACTTGTCAGTGTGAAGGAGCGTTAAATTCCACTTACACGCCAAGGAAAGGATTGATATGATCTGGTAATTATTAAAGACTACATATTCATATTTCTCTATATACTTATGAAATTTTATTATACACCAAAACCGCATACGAACTGAAGTCATATGTTGTTTTGCTAACTACTAGCTAAATTAGCATGGGATACGAAACGACTCGATCCTTATTTTGTTGACACCTGCTGACTAGTATTCAGGGGGTTACATTAATTTTTAGTTTGATTAAAAAGTTGGATCCTCATCCCAAGTGAACTAACCGATTGTGTTGCTGTTTTCGTCAGATTTTTTACTATGTAGGCTACTAGCAGCTAATGCATTTGGACAATGAGTTGGCGTTCAGTTATTATAGATTAAAACCCAGGAAAGTTCGAAACAGATTATTTAATTTACCCCAACTCTAAGTTTATTATGTAGTTTATTGTGTACCCACTGCTTAGAATGACTTTAGGTTTAGTAAAAGACTTCCCCATACCAGGTTAAGATTCATATCATCATAGGTTTTGGACTTTGAACATAGATATAGTTGTAGCTTTGCATATATATTAATAAATGAATGAGTGAATGGATGAAAAATACTTTATTGATCTCCGAGGGAAATTCAAATTGTAGTAGTTTGGCTTTTTTAAATAAAAAATTAATTAAGGATTTTGTTCCTGATGTGGCTGGAAGAAATGATCTTCTGTACCTTTCAGTCCTACATCGGACCTGAACAAGCCTCTCATTGAACACACTGTTGTTTCATCACTGTGTTGTGGAAAAGGTCTGAACAATCGTCTTTATCAGCTTGTGCCGTATTCTTTTTTTGTACGATCAGCTCCAGTGGCTCCACAGTTTCTCCAAGCACAGAACCAGCTTTCTTGATCAGTTTGTTGATTCTCTTTAAGTCTCTGGTTCTGATGCTGCTGTCCCAGCAGACCACTGCAAAGCTGATTACACTTTCAACAACAGACTTGTAGAAGATGTGCAACATCTTGGTGCAGACTTAGTGCAGATCTCAACTTCCTTAAGTAGAGTCTGGTCTGACCTTTCTTATAGATGTGCTCAGTGTTACTTTTCCACTCAAGTCTGTTGTTCAGCAGAACTCCAAGGTACTTGTATTCCTCCACCTCCTCTCCCAGGATGGAAACAGTCCCATTTGTATTCTTGTTCTTTATGAAGTCAACAATCATCTCTTTTGTTTTGTTGTTATTCAGCATGAGATGATTGTGGCCGCACCATTTAACAAACTGATCAGTTCTCTGTACTCTGCTTCCTGTGTCAGGAAGGGTGACAGTAAAGTTCCTTGTGGTGTTCCAGTGCTGCTGACTATCATCTCAGACACACAACTCTTACGTCTCACAAACTGTGGCCTGTTTGTGAGGTAGTCATAAATACAGGTGGTTGTGGACGTATCCACCTGGAACTTATGGAGCTTCTCAAATAGCAGAGAAGGCTGAATTAAAAGCACTTGAGAAGTGAAAGCATGTGACCCTCAAAGTGCTACCTGTCTGGTCCAGATGAGAGTGGGCTCTCTGAAGCAGGTAGATGTTGGCGTCTTCAACCCCAAGCCCATTACTATATGCAAACTGTAATGGGTCTTGAAAGGTGTTCACTTGCTTATTGAGATGAGCCAATACGAGTCTCTGTAGGACTTACAGGATGTGAGATGTCAGGACAACTATCCATTCAGTGAATATTTCAGTCCCTATGTTCATTTAGTGCATATTTTTTTATCACAGTATCCCCATCTGAAGACATGGCAGAGAAACAGCAGCAGCAAGATCACCGGCACACAGAAGGTACTGAAACACCAGTGACAAAAGACATGTTTTAACACAAAATATTTAGATACACCCAAAATTTTT
>JBAMHV010000015.1:16721814-16747372 GCA_037177535.1 Pseudomugil gertrudae | reverse complement strand
ATGACAGCTCTGTTTTACATTATCGAGTAAACCTGAGTTTCAGTAATTACTGTCTTTGATGAAACCAAATTTGTGTTTCAGTTGCAGATGATAATCCAGCTGAAAAGAAGGGTCATGGTCATGGTGATAACAGAGAAGCAGTCAAGGCTGAGAAACCAGCTGCAACTTTTAAGGAGATTTCAGGTGAGTGCTCATCAGCAACTGTTTCAGCAGGTTCTTTTTTCTTTACAAGCTCAACAGTTATTCAGCACATAGTAAATGTGTTTAGTGTGAAAACAAAACACAACCTCAGTTTAATCTACTAATGTGCAACTTTATCATCTACACCTGCAACCTCAGAGGCTCCAAACAACAAGAAAAATCCAGTTGCTCTGAGCATGTTGGAAGAGGGGGAGAAAATGACAGCTCTGTTTTACATTATCGAGTAAACCTGAGTTTCAGTAATTACTGTCTTTGATGAAACCAAATTTGTGTTTCGGTTGCAGATGATAATTCACCTGAAAATAAGAGGATGTCGGATAAAGAAGGCGCTCCTCCTTCAGAAGGGGTCGACACAACAAAAACAGGGAGCATTTCAGCTGATAATAAAAATCGTGGTGATTGCAGCAAAGCAGTCAAGGCTGAGGAACCAGCTACAACTTTTAAGGAGACTTCGGGTCACTGTTCATCAGCAACTGTTTCAGCAGGTTCTTTTTTCTTACTCATGTTTTAGTAGCCATTGCGGTTTATAAACAGCCAGGCAGTTGTTTATGTCAAGTTGTTTTTTACTTCAGCAGACGAAGATAAGATAAGCAACCCTGTGGAAGTACTGAATGAAAGAATGACGGAGCATGTTGATGGGCCCATAAAAATGGACTGCACGGCTATTAATGATACAAACACACAAGATGAGGGAGGTGAGTCTGACCTTACAGAAATCTCTGAAACTGTTTGTACCACAGATACAGTAGGAAGAAAGTTTTTATGTATGGCTTAAATCATTAGATTGCTGTTTCCCTGAACTTTTTTTTGTTTGTTTTTCTGTTGTTCAACACTTTAGATGTAGAAGATAATGAAGAAACAAACATGCAGCAGCAGGAAGCTCTTGAAGAGACACCGCATCTGTTGCAAACATCAAATGTGGAACAGTTGGATGAACATAGACCTGTAGTAGAAACTGTTGGCCCAAACCTAACAGAGGCAACTGAACCTGCAGTTTTAGAGCCTGCTCAGATTTGTGGCGGTAATATTATAATTTTTTCTTTATCTATCCTGATTACCTCATAAAATCTCTGAGGTGGATGTCACTTAGAAATATACATTGTGTGTACTTTTACATGATATCATAGTAGAAAAAAATAATTCCCCATTTCTCCACAGGAAAAATAACAGTCTGGCTTTTAGTGTGTGGAGTGGTTTTCCTTGGCATCCTGATACATCACCTCAAACATGAATTTCCACCTCAGAAAACTGATCTGCAGCAAATAGACATCTTCCTCAAGCAGATGGAAAAGCTAAAGACTCGGTTTCCGAACCAGCGCGCTGAAGTCTGGAACCGAAGTCGGATCCACCTGAAAAGACACCTCCAGACTGCCCAGCCCACTGAGCCAGTGAGTCTGATCCTGACATCTGGCCTCAAAGCTGAGAAAACACTGTACTGCTTAGCTCAGAGTCTGGCTTCTTCCTTCGCCTCAGCCCTTAATGCCTCCGTCCTCCACATTGATGGAGTCAGCAAAGCCAGCCAAGACAGCGACCAAGTCAAGTTGGACATTGACAGGAAGTTACAGGAAGCTTTCGAGGGAGACAAACCTGTGGCTGTTATTCATCGCTTTGAAGAGTTGCCTCCAGGCTCCACGCTCATTTTCTATCGTTACTGTGATCACGAAAATGCAGCGTATAAAAGGACTTTTCTGATTTTTACAGTGCTGCTGGGTGAGGAAGAGGAAATCCCTGCAAAGATGCACTTGAGCACTGTGGAAGAGATGGTGGACGACCACCTTCAGAAAAAGTTTCTATCTAATAGCTTCCCCGTGTCCTTTGATAGGATGGACCTTGATAAGTATGGTGGCCTGTGGAGTCGCATTTCTCACCTCATCCTGCCTGTGGCAGCAGAGGGAAGAATAGAACATGAAGGGTGCTAAACACAAGCAGAAACTCATGTTTAAACATTTAGACTAAGCACGAAAATACCACATATCTCTCAGATTTCACACTTTCTGGGGTTTTTCATAAACTGGTTTTAAAGATTTGAAGGGTTTTTTCATATATTTTACTAAAGCTCAGCACACATGAATGTATCATATAAGACATTACGTTGTGGGGTAATTATACAAACTGTTTCCATTCATTGGACAAAAATTAGATGGAAAATTCTGTTGCACTTTATTATTTTATTCTTCTGATCAGTTATAATTGATAAATTGCAGAATGGAAAATATGAACAGGGATTTATTTGGATTTTGAAGTATGTTGATTTTAATGCGAACTGTTGCATTTTAAAGTTATTTAATGTAGGATTATATTCTTTAAATAATTATCATAAAACAAGTATCAGGTAGAGGTATTCTATTGGTATTACACAGGATAATTTTCTTTTCCTCCCTTTTCGGCTGTGTCAGTCATCTTTCATCTCTACATGGCACCATGTGCCTTAACTGAAAATCACCTTTTGTTTCTGTATACATGTTTCACTACAAGTAGAAATGTAATGGATCAAATTTGTTTAAGTAAATGTGCCTTAAAATGAACAATTGTATTCAAAATGCTTCATTTGAGTAAAGTTTCTGCCGCTAGAGGGCAGCACAACCACAGATGGACCTCATCTGCAGTTTGTAGCAGGCAGCAAGCTTGAATATGGAATAAAATAAACATTGGTATTGTTATTTTAAACATCCGATGAGTTTCTAGAAAGGTTGTCAGCTTTTTTTGCGCAAATCCAAAGTTGCACAGGGTGTTTGAAAAGTCTCCCATAAAGCAGGCCAACGCCTCAGTGTGAGCAGGTCCGCCTCTTATTAGCTGCAGATGCCGCACCGGCAGATCTCTGTTTCCTCCTCACTACCAGTCATTCATTGTGAGTATGAAAGATGAAGAGTTAAAGCTTAATGCTGCCATTTCATATGCAATCTCTGATTCTTGGACTCATACGGAAGCTATGAAATTTTCCTGAAGGGAAACAAACAGGTGACAGGCTGTGCCTGCTATCCATAACTTGCCAGGATAAAAGATGCGTTGGAGTATAAGTTATAAGTTATGCGGCGTCATCGTGTGCTGCGCGGTTTTCTCATGGGGATTTGTGACACCAAAGTCTTTGGGTAAAGATCCAACATCTCAGCTTGAAAGCAGAGAGAAAGCTGACGAGCTGCAAGAGGAGATTGAGGGTCAAGAGAGCATCATTTCAAAGGTAGGAGGAAGAGATCATAATTATTTTGTGGGTGAAATTCTGTTCGAGTCTGGTGGAAAATACATTCGTACTCTTTTCTTTATAGCTGCTGGGTGATTATGACAAAGTGAAAGCCCTCTCGGAAGGCTCTGACTGTCGGTGTAAATGTGTTGTCAGACCCCTGAGCAGGAGCGCCTGTCGGCGGATAGAGGAAGGGCGCGCGGCCGCGCAGGACTTCTACACGGTGGAGACCATCACCTCAGGACCACAGTGCAAGTGCGCGTGCATCGCTCCTCCGTCAGCAGTCAACCCATGCGAGGGAGAGTTCAGGCTTAAAAAACTTAGAGAGGCTGGAAAAGAAAATGTTAAGGTGAAGCTTTATCTTGTCCATTTTCAACCCGCACAAGTGCGCTAAAGTCCAGAGTTTGGCGCTAATGGATTTATGAAAAAGCCTGCATATAAAAGCCTATTTTATGAGATTCTGAAAATAAATTTTCTACATGCACCATCAGAAACTCCGTTTGAAAGAGCTGGGGATGGGTCTGTTTTATTCATGGCATGCTTAGAGGGAAACTTGACGGAATCTATGTGATCATTGCAGCTTTCCACCATCCTGGAGCTGCTGGAGGGCTCTTTCTATGGGATGGATTTACTGAAGCTGCACTCCGTTACCAATAAGCTGATAGAGCGCGTGGATCATATCGAAAAGGTGCAAAAACAGAAATACACTCTATTCAATACCGAAATGACAAGCAACATGCTATGACGACCTCTTGATTCAAATGATTTTTATGCAGCATAATGCTTCAGGACACATTTCAGATTGGTGAGGAATTGGACCTGGAAAATGTGCTGATTATTTTCACCATGTGGAAATTTATCAAACATTTTTATTCAAAATATTGGATTACCTTTTAGCATATTTCTTTGGAATTTTTCATTGATACTTTTGTAAATTATTAAGGTGCAAAGACTCTAAAGTAGAATGGTGCTGGAACCAAACAGTGCTGCAATCAGAGAGAGGTTTGGCTTAATTGTCAGGTATTCCAGATTAAGAAAGACATGTCTTACAAATAACTTTTTAAACATTTTAAACAGCCCTGCTGCAAATTAGTCTCTTCAGATGAAAGTTGCATGCAAGTTGCAATCTGTTTATACATTGTGGATTTTCTTCTAGTAAACAAACAAATGATAACATTGAAGCTTCTCACAGTGGTTGTATTCAAATGACAAAAAGATTCAACTATATTAGAAAAAATATGTTTCTATTCAGGAGACATGCAGTGATGGCTCCAGTAAAGAACAAAGAGGATCACTGCATTTTTAAGTGCATTAAAGGTGCATCTGCGAACCTTTATCACAGACATGTGCCGGAAAGTTGTAATAGTTAGTGTAAGAATCTCTTTTTGCCCATTCAGTTTCAGGGTCTTCTACTGTCACAACATACTAAAAGAAATTAGAATAAACTCTTGCATTTCTCAATCAGTGACAAGTCAAAATGGCATGAAATTAATGACTCAAAATAGTTTATCACACACATTTATAACTGTATCTTACTTCCTTAAAACACTCTGTTATGTTCCTGTCTTGATTTGGCCTTGTATATATGAAGGTGGTGTCTCAGAACCACAGCGTGGATAACGTCAAACCTCTGGAGAATCTTCCAATCCCAGTAAAGGCAACTGAAGTCCCACTTACATCTCCTCTTCCTCAGCATCAGCATCAGGATGAGAGGAGGCTCACTGAGGTCAGAAAGCCAGCAGATGAAAACTCAGAGGTAATATGATAGCATTAACCGACACAAACATGGTCATAACATATACCATAATTATTTCCCTGCAGTGTCTGTTATGTAACATCAAACAGATGCAAATTTATGTTCTACTAATTTATCTGATTTGGGACTTTAGTCATAAAGACTCTTTTTGTGTCTTGTCTCATAAAAAAAATAATTGTGCCTGTGCTTTTGCTTGGTATTCATAAAGTAACATTTATTATGTAAATCAATTCCAATTATTTGATCATTGTAGGAAAGGCACAAATGTTTTAAAAAGCAGCTGGATTCACACATTGTTCCTGAGACTACCAAGGTTTCACATAAACAAAAGCAACATGCATTTTTTTCAACAAAATCCTTTGTAAAGTCATTACCAAGCAAGAAGAATGCGCAAAACTGTCTTTGAGGTAATTGAAATGTTTGGCAGGATCAGTGAAAAATAGTAGACCTCAGATCAAGGTCTTCCTGCTGGGAGCTCCTTCCTGACTGTTTTAATATAAACTTGAGAGGATGTCCAGGAATTTTGGACTTCATAGCCCTGGACTCCACATGCAGCTGATTTACCAGATTAATATGTTTCTCAGGGGAAGTTGTGGGAAACGTCCAATGTTTGTTTTTGGTTTCTAAAATGGAAAAACACAAATGTGATTCCATGAAATCAGACTGTAAGCTCACATGCCCGAGCCAATAAACTACAAGTGAAGTTAAATCAGACATGTTGTGTCTCAAGAGAAGACGTGCAGTTTTAGCAGGACAGATGTATTAGTCTCATTTTATAGCAGACTAAACAATTTTTCTAGAACTTGCATTATGTCATTAACAGGAGAGGTATGAAGGAAAGTTTATTGGGGAAAATCCATCTTTGCACAGACAGATAGCCCTGGTCAGATCACCAAGGTCAGCCCTCAGGTGACTACCAAAACCATGGCTGATCAGGAAGCTCCACAGGTGTCGAAGGCCGGTCCAAATGGAATGATCATCAGAGGGATGACATTTTACAAATCAGAGCCAGATCCCATGGTGGCCGATGATGGAGAGCCTGGAGAGAACTGTAAGTGTAAAGAAACCTTTAAGAGATAACTTTAAAGCACTGATGCACTCACACATGGTTTCCATTGATAATCACAGATTAAGTAACAAATGGTATGATAATGAAGTGACATCTAGTGTCAATATGCTATAAGTTCAGTTATTTACCGAATGTTTATGTTATCAATTGACCAAAAAATGTTTTCCTACATTTCCTCTTTCTCATTTTTAGTGTTTGAATATCATGGATTCAGCGGGGATGGCTCAGTCAACCTTTTCATTGAAGAGAATCTTCTTCTACACAGAGCCCCTCGGCCCAGGATGAGACCAGGATTTAGATCATATCAAGCAAAAACACCAGGTTCTGTGCATGATACTAGGAAAAGCACCAAATCGGTAAAAACAAAAGAAAATGAGCCCATATCAGAATTTCACAAGAAAATATTCAGCAATGCTGGAACCACAACAGTGGATGTGTCTACACATTCAGCAGGCGATGTGTCCACCACACCCAGTGTCCAATTTGGACCAACTAATGTACACGAACAGAGTACCACAAACCTGAAGCTCCAGAGCTTTGAGGTAGGAGCCTCTCCTTTAAGCATCGCTCCTGAGGGAACAACTCAAATTACAATAAATATAACTAAACACACTAATAACACCACCCCAAAGGAAACAATAGCAGCATCAACAACAAGGAAAATGCACATCACTGAGAAGCAAACCTCCAGCTTTGAAATGAAAGACCAAACACAAAACAAATCTGGCAGTACAGCGGCTTATTCAAGCACAGTTTCACACAACCATGTGTCGGGAACTTCAACTACCAGCACTCCATCTGGTACAACTATCACAATCCAGACCCCTCTGAGCTCAACTCCAGTACATCCCACCCTTTCTACCTCCGTACAGCCTGATGCTACAACACTGCAAAACAAAACAGATTCCACCGACTTTTCAGTCTCAGCTTTGCCTCCCAATTCTGCTCCAACAACTGCCTCAGCTGTAGTCCCAGGCACCAGTACCACTACCATTACCAGGCAGGTCACTCCAGTCAAACAGAAATACAAAATCAGTTGGGAAGAGAAGGAGGAGGAAGGCCATCTGGATGCCAGTGAACCAATGCAAAGGCAGGAGGAATCCCCATCAGGGAAGCCTGGTAAATAATGATTCATTTATGCCTATGGCCACCCACAGTTAAAAAATGTTTTAACTGTGGAGAGTCTTTAACTCTGTTAAAATAGAAAGAAAAGACTGGATGTTTCCCAGTAAATTAGTAAACCTCTACTTCCATCGCCTCACTCCCTGTGGCAACTTCCCCCATTATGTGATTCAAGTTAATTAAAACAAAAGCCTTTAATTATTTTCAGACTCCTTGGCATTGCTCTAAATACAGTTAAACTGTCTGTAATTTTCACTTCTGCCTCTCTGGGTCTTTTTCACAGGGGAGTGTAAGGACACTTTGGCAACCATCTCTGAGCCAGTCACTCACAACACGTATGGCAGAACTGAGGGAGCATGGATGAAGGATCCAAAGGCTGCCGATGACAAAATATATGTCACAAACTTCTATTATGGAAACAATCTCATAGAGTTTCAAAACCTGGATGTTTTTAAACAAGGTAAGAGGTCATTGTTTTGTATACCAGACCTTTTAGTAATTGATAGATCTCATGCTCAGTCAAGGCTTTGTGTTTTTAAGGCCGTTTCACTAACTCCTACAAGCTTCCTTACAACTGGATTGGTACAGGACACGTGGTCTACGGAGGAGCCTTCTACTACAACCGAGCGTTCTCCCGTGATGTCATTAAATTTGACCTTCAGCAGCGTCACGTGGCTGCCTGGACCATGCTCCATGATGCCCTGTTTGAGGAGTCCACATCACCGTGGGAGTGGCGCAGCCACTCAGACATTGACTTTGCAGTTGACGAAAGTGGTTTGTGGATTATCTACCCAGCACTGGATGACGAAGGCTTCTTACAGGAGGTAGTTGTTCTGAGTAGACTGAACCCCTCAGACCTCAGCATGCAGAGGGAGACTACTTGGAGAACTGGGCTTAGAAGGAACAGTTTTGGGAACTGCTTCGTTGTTTGCGGTGTGCTGTATGCTGTTGACAGCTATAACCGAAAGGATGCTAACCTAGAATATGCCTTTGACACACACACAAACACTCAAATGATTCCCAGAATGCCCTTCAGAAATAACTACACCTACACAACACAGATAGACTACAATCCTAAAGAGGGTGTTTTGTATGCATGGGACAATGGACACCAAGTCACATATGACATCAAGTTTGCCTATGTAGAACCATAAGTGAGGGCTTGATGTTTCCTTAGATGAATGGATTGTAGATCAGTCCACATCACCTTCAGCATGGAGATAGATGGGGCCAAATGTAAATGTGTGTGTGTGTATATATATTATATATAGTCCCTAAAAAACTAAACAATGAGCCTGCTTCATTGGTCAACACATTTACAGTAAATACTCAGAACTATTTGAGCTGGAGTTTTGTGCAAATAAACAAAATATGGTTCTTTGAAGTAATCCCAATACGTGATGATAGATCATATCTTTGTTTCATCAAAAGCATTTAATATTCTATTTTTTCCTTGTTCTTGTAAAATCACTTATTCCCAGACTATTTTGAGGAGACTGCAATAAAGCTCAGAACTACACATGGAGGATGTGTTCTTTATTTGGATAAAAAAGGGATATAAAGTAGTTTTAATTGTCAGCTAGTTTTCATTTGAACTGGAACACTTGGGAGGGAGGACACAATGGGAGGAAACAATGAAAGTGACTGAAAGTTTAACCCTGTAATTTAGTGCAGTCTCTGGATGTGAATTTAGGTAATGTAGGGAGAGAGTACCAGGAACAACAAAATATACTTAAACAAAAATTAAAGCAATAGAAAAAGATTTCTGGCAACAGACACACATGTATACTTAGACAAAATCCAGTGTTTATTTTGGTTGAAGAACATAACAGGACTTAGAAAAAACAACATAAGTTATGCATTTTCTGTAGGCATGTTGAAACTTAACATTAAACGGAATAAAAGGAAAGCTGCACACAAAAAAGGGCTGGCAATAATAAAAATGTAATGGGCCTCTGAGCTAAAATACAATGATTACAAAGATGAAGCTAAAAGAAACATTAAGTAAATGCAATTTTATTAAACAAACATTTAAAAATCATGCTATGATCTTTTAGACAAAACAATGCAACATAATTAAAAACCAGAATTTTACTTTCCATGTTCTGCGTTTAGGGTGCCCTTTTTTTAAACAAATTGTTTTAGTAAGAAACATTATTCTGCAGAAATTTCCATTTAAATGCAAACTTTTGGTAGCAAATATTGTGTCTGTGGACGGAGAAGTCTAACATCCTTTCTCATTTGAGGATGTTCGAATTGAGCCCTAAGATATAAACATTTCTATTAGACAATGGAAAATAAGCGTTTATCTTGGATAAAACTATCACCAAAATATCTATCTACTAAAGTCTATAATGTACTTCTCGTTTCACCATTAGAAATATTTACAACATGTCACTGAGTTCAAATGGAATTACAAACTTCCCACAAATAAATCCTTTAAAAAATGAACACATCTAAACAAAACACTACATTTAATGAACCACAGAAGCAAAATATTCAATAAAAATAAAAATCTGTTCTTGGATATGAGACAGTGCAAAGACCTCCAAATTAAGTACAAAAATCCTTCAAAGTGCAGCGATCAGAGCACGTGGAATCTTTATATTATTAGAAAGATGCCAGCAACATAGTGGTTCGCCAGCTACTTTTTACAGTTCACCTGTTTTCCTGAGTTTGTTTGCCGCAGGAAATTAGTCAAGCTTGTGTTACAATTTAAAATCAATAAAAACCTCCCACTTAGACAAAGGAAAAAAAAATCACTTCATTGTTTAGCAAAACCAAAAAGCGACTATTGTGCTTCCAAACTAAGATTTGTATTTTTCAACATTTTAATTAATGTAAAAAAAAAAAAAAGAGCTGACGTGAGAGCTGGTGGGAGTTGAAGTATTTGTGTTATGATGAGGTGACTCAGGGTTCATTGCTCTGCCCCCTGCTGCTAAACAATTACCCTTATGTGAGCGCGTCTGGGGTTACAGGGAGAAGTCAGTGTTGCCACATGAGGACCAAACTTCTGCTCGAACCCCATTACTGACTACATCTGCCTATCAGGCCTGGAGAAAAATGTGCCTCGCTGCACTTGACAGTTTGAGCTTACTCTATTGTTTCTGTACAGTCCTGCAGAGCACATTCATTCAAATGAAAAACAGAAAATAACACGTGGCTCAGCAGATCTACATTAGTCTTGAAAGATCTACATATACAGTATACAGTATTTGCCTTTATAAGTTTAGCTGGGGTTGATGGTAATCCTACGCAGACCCCATCAGCACACTGACGGGAGGCGCGGTGCTGTTGTCAGTCGAGGCATGCTGGTAAAATGTGTCTGTATGGTTGACCCGCAGCAAAGGTGGGATGCTGGAGGACCGGATGTGGAGGATCCTGGTGTCTGTAACTTCACAGTCAATCTGCATCATCACCTCAAACTCTTTGTCTCTTATGATGCCATCTGTAGAGTCAAGAAAGGAAGGAGGACATTATTAGCTTCTGAGCAAGAATTCATCCCTTAATAAAGTTCTTATTAGGTGGATTTATACCAAAGCAAATGACTTAACCAACTCAAGACACAAACTGTGTTAATTTTCCATCAGCATAATTATGTTAAGACATGGTAAGACTGCATTTTGGGAGGGTAAGGCATTTGGCCCAGTGAGGGAAGGGGCTGAGAGGCTGGGTTACAGATGAAGTCCAGAGGTGAGTCACACACTGGATTTCTTCATCATGGAGATCAAGTAAACAGCCATAAACAAGAACAGGACATGCAGATTTGAGAGGAGACAATGAAAAGTCTGACAAGAGAGCCGCAAGCAGGAAAAGAGTGTTCACCAGCAGTGAAACAAGATTCTTCTTATGCTTAGAAAAACAGAAACTGGTCAAACTAAGACTGAATGTAACAAATGCTCCTGAGTCATTCCATTGTGTCGGAATAAACCCAGAGACCACAGATTGTTTACAGGTCGTTATCAAAGATAAATAATATAAGCTGCCTCAAAGTCATTTTAATCTTTAAACAAGCAATTATTTTGGCTTTCTGTAGAAAAAAAAACCTCAAACTGCAAACCTTAAACTGATCCTGGATTTCATCCTGGTGGCTTGGACACTGATCAAACTTTACAAAGTCTCAGGAAAGTAGATCCTTTTACGTGGACACTTGTAAAATTCCTTGCTAAAAGCAGTAACAACATTCTGGGTACATTTAGATTAATAAACCAAAAATTTGAGGCTTCTATTTTGTGCCTGTGGAGGCAACATCCCCCATCTGGAGCACACCTCACAAATGACCCAGAAATGGAGCTGTAGGCCTCTTTAAAATGCCTGGGGTATATTTAAAAGCTGCAGCTTTTGTTTTCTCCACCAACCCCCACACACACCTGTGCAAGACATCAGCTTCCTCTACTTCACGGACTACAAAGAACCCATATGATAGCTGCTTATGCATCTGGATGGTGCAGATCATTAGATGGTTTGCATTCATAAAAGTAAGCATGACTTCATATACCAGCTAACTTTCCTATGTTTGCACCTGTAGTAAAACTGGGATGCTTTAAATGGCTTTGGTGTTAAAAAGTAATCTTTGGAGTCTGCATTTATACTTTTTGTCTTGCTACATCCATCAGAAAATGAGGCTGTTTGATGCTGAGTTAATCATACAGCTTGATGAGATCACAACTGATATTTCCACCATCTCCAAGCCACTTGAATGACTCCATGAGGCTGTGCTCAGATTAAATAACAGATGAAATAATACCCTAGACGTAAGTCAAAATGAAAAGTTACACTTGTATACAGAACACACCCTTATTCATTTAAGCATACTTAAGGATTCTGCAGCAGTGTCAGACTTCAAGGTCTCTTACATCTCAATGTAATCAAATGCATAATAATCACAGTGTAATACGTGAGCCATAATTAGGCATAATCCAAACTTTTGACTCAGCTTTGACAGCAAAGTCCTTATTCATCCTCCTTTTACTAGATTACCACTCTGATCTCCAACTCCTTGAGAAGCCATAACAGTGAAAGATGAACCGCACAAGAATGCAGCCACAAAGCCCACCTTCAAATTGCAACTCTTTGAAGCAGCTGCCAAATCTACTGTCCCATTCTCTGTAGCTTTATTTTCCCCTTTTACTGGTGCCATCTGGAAATATTCCAAAAAGTTTCAGTGACCTGGTGAGTTGGTGGATGCTGATAAGAGCCTAATGCCTGGCAAAAATGCATCAGAAACTTGAGAGAGCATCTCAGAAGGATGCTGGCAGCAGTTTGAATGAATCTTTGAGGACACCTCAATGAAGGATGCTTTTTTTGGTTTTTAGATAATAGGGAGCAAGTGATGAGCAGGAATAATCGTGTTAAAAAAGAAAACAGACATATAGGCAAATTCATGCTTCCAGCTTGTGCAAATTATATATGTCCTAATACAAAATAGTCAAAACTGAGGTTTTCCTTTAGACTATATGAATAATAAGATGAGAGACTGCAGATGCCAGTGGAATAGTAGTAATATATATGTATAAATAAGATTAACATGCAGTAAATCTACTTAGCTTAGTTTTAATCCATTACTCATTCTTCAGGTCATCATTTTCCACATGCTTTGCACCCTAAAAATGTCTGAATGGTTACCAAGCACCACCTCAAAACTTACAAAAAAATTTCAAAATAGTCAGCAAAACATGTGTGTAGGATTAATTGTCCTTGAACCATTCATCAAAATATAATATATTCAGTCAATTAACAGCATAAATTAATTAAGGACAAAAGTAGTAAATGAAGGAGCAGTTTTGAAACGTATAAACTGAAAAAAACCTAAATAATGGCAAGGCTTGAACAGTTAGCTGCTAACCCTGCTAAGCATGCACCCCCTTTAAGATCACTGGTGGAGAGATTTTGTTTAGTTTGGAGGGGTAGAGAAATTTGACCCCCAGGTCTGTCAGTGGTATAGGGCTCCCCCAGAGAAAGCTCCCTCATAGCTACAATGCACATGTACAATCTCAGAGAAACAAAAACAGACTGTGGTACATTGGTCCCTCAGTCAATCCACCTGTAAATGAAGTCACCCTTGAAATATTCCTTTTCTCCATCCACATCCAAACATGTCACTTCCACTTGATTGAGGTACATCCAAACTGGGATCATTAAATAAACACACCCTTCAGACCTTATAAGGAGCCAGTGCTTTACCACATGCAATTTCTGACTGAAGAAACTATGCAAGTTTAGTATTATGACCGAACTGCAGACACACAGTGAGCCAGAAACAGACCAGGGTTTAAATTAAAGTCTCTTCCTTCTATGTGCAGTTATTGACCAAGGCAGATCAGACAATCACCTCAGATTAGCAGATTGTATCCATCCATTCCAGATGAAAACCATTTAGTGACCATAGAGGAAAGGCATTCCTAAAAGAGGAGAGCACCAACAGGGAGCTGGAAAGAATTATCTTCCACAGCGTAGCAATCACGCTTCCTAAAGAGTACACTGCCTCTACTTTTCTAAGAATGTCACCCAGATAAAGATGTGCATTTGCACTCGATCACTGCAAAGTTTCAAGCAAAGACCGAATAATTAGGAAACGCTACTCGAAGTATGTGCCGTGTGTGGCACATGTTTCACGTGTAAGCACCATGCATGTGTTGTGCTGCAGAAAACCACAACCAGCTTGTGCTTTGTTGAACTTCATTGGCTTGTTTTTTTTTACTACCGTCCTCACTGTCAGGTCAAACAGGGCTACCTGAAGGAACAGTAGTTCCATCTTCCAACAACAACAAAAATAAATTAAATATATAAGGGGGTTAGCTTGCTCTTTAAAAGCAGTACCACCAGTTCCAGTCTGCTTAGTAAATGCAAACACATTTAGACCAATGGTAATGCATTCTTATGTAGAGATGTTTCTGAATCTTCTTCAAGCTGTCTTTCATCTGCTAGCTTGTATTCATGACCCAACTCCCCAACTGTTGTTTCTGTGCATCAGAGCTTACCATTTACAGTACATGTTTTGTGGACTTACGAGTTCAACTGTGTCCATCGGGGAACCTTGTGGGCAGTGCTCTGAGAGTATAGAGTATCGGACCCCCTTTTACGAGCTGTCTGATCCTTGTATAACCTGTGTCAAAGCTTGTTTTGCATTGCTGCGAGTAAGTCAAATTAGTTTCCAGTGAGGATTGAACTCCGCCAAGGCTGCCTTTATCACTGATTCTGTTCATAACGTTTATAGACAGAATTTCTAGGTACAGCCGAGATGTTGAGGGGATCCGGTTCGATGGCCTCACGATCGGGTCTCTGCTTTTTGCAGATGATGTGGTTCTGTTGGCTTCATCTGGTCATGATCTCCAGCTCTCACTCTTAAGTATGAAGTGGCTAAGATGAAAATCAGTACCTCCATATCCGAGACCATTGTTCTGAACAGGAAAAGGGTGGAGGGTCCTCTAAGAGCGGGGGGATAGGGTCCTGCCCCAAGTGAAGGAGTTCAAGTATCTTGACTTAGGGTCTTGTTCAAGCGTGAGGAAAGATGGAACAAGAGAGCAACAGGCAGATCGGTGAGGCGTCTGAAGTAATGCGGACGCCTCACCGATCTGTCATGGTGAAAAAATCTGGTCGGCAAAGCCCTCAGCTTACTGGCTGCTCTATGTTCCTACCCTCACCTATGGTCACAAACTGTGGGTAGTGACCAAAAGAAGGCGATCATAAATAAAATAAGTCAAAATGAGCTTCCTCCGCAGGGTGGCCATCTGGAAGGGACTCAGAGTAGAACCGCTGCTCCTCCACATCGAGAGAGGAGCCAGATGAGGTGGCTCAGATATCTGGTTAGGAGGCCTCCTGGACGCCTCCCTAGTGAGGTGTTCCAGGCACGTCCCTGCGGGGGGCAGACCCAGGACACGCTGTAGAGATTATGTCTCTCAGCTGGCCTGAGAACACTTTGGGCTTTCCCCCATTGAGCTGACAAATGTGGCTGAGGAGGGAGAAGTCTGGGCTTCGCTCCATAGACTGCTGCCCCCGCAACTCGACTCCAATAAGTGGGAAAAATGGATGGATGGACATTTAGACTGAAAGAACACAATGCTTTACATTTGCACCATAGGCTTCATGACTGATGATGCATTTGGAAACTCTCTTCTGGAGCAAATGACAATCTTTCCAGACCTGATAATCTGTGAATACCAGCTTTGTTTGGTCATTTCAACAATTACCTGAAAGAAAGGTTTTGGATTTCACTGTTTACTGCCATTTCAAGAGGCCTTCTGGCTGACATTGACCTTAACATTCCTCACTGACAAGATGAACCAAGAACAATGTTTACTTTGATCAATCTTCCACACCCCTCTCCCTGGGAAAGAGTAAAAATCTTAATGGCCATGTCTTCCCTGCTGACTATAAAGGCTCATATTTCACACTCACTCACAGGGATACTCAAACTCTTGCTGAAGCTTTTCCAGAGATAAACACAGAATAAAATTAATGTCATGCTGATTCCTGATCAAAACAAACACACACACACACACACACAAACACACACAGTGACGGCAGTTAAACTGTCAACAGCTTACTACTCCATAAACACTACCTCCCTTAGCAAGTCTCTTTTGGTTATCTGTAAGCAAGTTTGTTAAAATCAAAGCTACAAACGTAATTAAGTCTGACCACAGAAGCTTCCCCCTCTGATGAACTGACATTTATATGGTGTGAGGACATTTTAGCAGATCTAAAGCTTAGAGGAAAAGTTAGGGAAAATATGAAAATATAGACAGACCAAGCGGCAACCTCCGCTGGAAAAAAGTGAAGGCCAATGTGAAAGTGCTGAAAATGGCAGTTTTTCCTTCATCCTATAGGGGCTGACTACAAAACAGAGCATATCCCCAGACTCCCATGGTAAAAAGGCCAACTTCACAGCAGAAATAAACATGTTTAAAACTCTTTCCAAAAACATTTTAGGTTTAATAGGTTAAGTTTACTCTAATTATAAGTGTGAGGCAGGGGAGATAAAAAAAAAACAACTCATTCATTCAGATGTTTTTTAATCTTGAAATTTATCATCATTAAGATATCGGGTACTTGTCCTTTTGATTGACAATTACCCCATATCTCCAGCAAGAAGGTAGAAGGTAGCACAAACGTTAGCTTACCTACCTCCGTTAGCCGGATAGTTTTAATTTAGTTTTTAAACACACGCAGCTTTTTTTTTAGACAGGCTCAATTCAATTTTCATTCATTCTATACATTTTCCATCAAATCTAATTTTCTATTTTGCTTCTTTACATGTTTTTTTTCCATGAAAAAGGTCTTAGACCAGTGGTAATGCATTCTTATGTGGAGACGTGTTTCTGAATCTCCTTCCAGCTGTCTTCCATCTGCTACGTTATATTCATGACCAAACTCCTCAACTGTTGTATCTGTGCTGCAGATCTTACCATTTATGTTCATGGCTGGCAACACTAAAGACATCTTGGGTCGACTTCCTTTGTTATGGTTGGTGGCAGGAAGAAGAAGATGGTCCTGAAAGTAAAGAACATAAAAGTTTATTCAGAAGAAAATACAGTTCACTAGAAACTGTATGAGTTACTAATTTGGAGCTCAGTTTATAACACTGAATAGACTACGATAATGAAGCTGTGATCAGATAGAGAAGTTAACATGTGGAAAGGAAAATGCGCCACAAAGTTAGGCTGGAGCTGATATTATTTTTAAGTTTAACTTCTTGGGGGAAAACAAGCACACAGACTTGATTTCATATACCTCCTTAATCAGAAAAATGAACAAGTTAAAACAGCTAATCTTACAGCTCCTGCAAATATAATAAACTAAAATAAAAGTAATATTTCTCAATGTCATTTCACATCATTACAGCTGCTTTAAATCCTCATTAAACTTGAAACATCTTGAAGCAATTGCTGTGCTCATTAAAGCACCAGAACTCTAAGATCAAAATGAAGTTAAATTCAATGTCAAAGCGCTGCTTCAAGATTGCTTTTGTACCATACGTCATTGTCAAAAAGGCTCCACCTGCTCATGAGTAGTTTCATTTGTATTCCCTCAGCTACTTCAGACAATCATTTTCTAGAAAATTGTGAGAAAATGTTTGATGGCTCATCCTGTAATCAAAAGCAGTGAATAATAACGTGTTAAATGAGCTGAGCAGAGTGGAGAGCAGTGCATTGGGTCAGTGGCCTCAACGTGAGTCGCTGCCCACTGTGAGCACACGTGGGATCATATTATACCCAAGTTTTCAGCTCAACAACAGGTGAACTGGAAATATAGTACAGGCTGTCAACACTGGAGATTACTTTGTAATAAAGTGAAATGAAATGATATGATAGAGCTTATGAATAAACAAAGTTTGTTTAAATGTTTTTAATACATTTTGTATTAAGTTAACAGCCATGCAACTCAACTGAAAGCAGATCACCTTCATCTTTCCTGTCTTGCAAAGCATGGTTTAAGTAAGGTAAAAAAAATAGTCTTTTACCTTCACTTTTTAAACAAAGGTAGAACATTAAAGAACCCAATTCTAATTTGCAAACATGCGCTGGGTATGACGCCCCAGGAGAGAGAAACAAATAGAAAATTAAAAAACAATGAACATGAAAAGGTGAGTAGGAAATGTAAAAACAGTATTAAAAGGAAAAGAGAATGAATTATCAGCAATCAGCTGTTGCAATTTAATGACACAGAAGAACATTTCAGACTTTAGGAGACTGATTATAGAAATAAGAGGGAGAAATTAGTATTTTTAAGTCATTGAAGTGAATGAAAATATGTATCTCTTACTTTGCCTGAAGATTTTTACTTAATAACCACTTAGACCGATTAATCTGTATGATCAGCCGGCTTGTCAAAAATACCCAAACCAAGGCTACCCTTGGATAACATTTCCCTTAACCTTCGTGGACCAAAATGAAAGCTCCAGTGTTTCCACCACCTCACCGAAACATGCACTTATTTAAGGCCACAGATGCTAAAACAACATGAAGCATGCAGCCAAACCACAAAATGACAGTACAAAAGTTCTGTTTTCCACTTGCTCACCTCATTTCACACCTAAATAGAAACATGGGTGGATAACTGTAACCTAAACACAACCATTTGTCTAATCTGGCCTTAACCCAACATTAGCTAGCGACCATAACTGTTGAAGAGGGAGAGAGACCAGGCCATGATGAACTCTAAAATATCTTTGCCTTGGGGGGCAAAAGTCAGAACTGGTGGTGATTGGCTTAATCTAAATAAATTCCAAACTTAATCCAGAACTTTGGCAGTCCTGTAATAACATCATAGCGACTGTAATCAAAACAAAGAACTCAGGAAAGCTCATATGCAGGAGTAGATTGTTCAGACAGTGACAGCAGCTGCTAGCACAGCAACAAGTCTGTAAAGCTTGTTTTTATTGTTGCTTTGTTTATTACAAAGTTCTTGCATAAAACGTATTTCAAGCTCGCATTTATTCCAATGCCCGCGACCCCGCTCAAGTGGGATTAAGCGGTAGAAAATGGATGGATGGATGGATTTATTCCAATGTGTGCATGGGGTGAGGGGTCAACATCCCAATGTAAAGTCAGACATACAAAGAGTTCTAAAAATAAAAAAGAAATTTTAAAAAAGATGAGCATAAACTATATAAAAAAAGGAGAATATGAACTAATTCCAGGTTTAATCCAGAGCTTTCCAGTCCCCTGCCAGAATTTTCCTGATAAAAACAACTTTTAATGGACATCTATGGGCACATATCACTTTATTTCTACACCAGTTCACTGCAACAAAGTTGGAATCTTTGAAGAGCAGACATAAAATAATAAGATGGAAAAAACTTAGACCAGGGTAGTTAATTAACAAATCCACCTCAATAAATTTAGAAATTAATTACTTTGATAATCTGCATGAAATGAAAAAAGAGCTTTGTGACTTTTCACTGCTTTTTTTAGAACATCACTTGATGTTTTTCCCTCGTCTGGAGGAACTTCAGCACTGACAAAAATACAACACTGCAACAAACTAAAGGTCAACTACTTGACCTGTTGGGGCTCCAACTCCAGAGCATCATTGTTACCATTATCTCTGCCGTCACCATGCCAACATAGAAGTTAACCATTGTGGTTTGCTTGGTGATATAGGGCCTTCATCTTTGACCACCTGACTCAGAACACTTACCAAACTAAGTTAATTCATGTATTATGATCTTGACATCGCCCAGAGGGGCCAGAAATTCTCTGGCTGACCAGAACCATTTTACCTAATCTAATTCATTACCCACCAAGCCAGTTGTTTTTTACATATGAGCCAGCAGGCATTTCTCATCATATCTCTACATCCTGCACCTAGAGAGCAGAGACTTACCCTACGAAACGACACCACGTAGAAAGTATCCCCACGGCGATTGAGCTCCTCAAAGAAGTCAGTGTAGATGTGTTGAGGTGCATAGTATACCTGCAGCTCCCTGCCTGGATTCCTGATGAGAGGTAGAATAGTAAAGAGAATAACAAATAACATGCAGACACATTTAGAGATAATGACAAAAACTGGAAACAAATTATTTCTTCTAAAGATCTGCCAGATACACAGCTGGCTGGGTACAGTCAGTGGGATATATTCGACTATTAAGTCTCATTTGCTAATATTTCAGACATTTGGGTTCAAACAAGACCTTGCAGAGGACAACTTCTTTAATACTTTTTTCTGCTGTAGATTTATAGACTTAAATCTGGGAATAAAAACAACAACAAACATACAAAAAAAACTGTTTTCTTCAAAAAGTTTTCTCATTGACTTCTGCAGCAGTGTGCAACAATTAGCCTTGAAAAATCACTGCATCACTGATGAGTAAACCAAAAACAAGTTGACCAGTCCCAAATATCATCTCTAGATTTAGAGAGAAACCATTTGGTCAACCTCGGCTGAAACAGTTTGCTGTGTACAGCTGCTTTACACAAAGAGTTAGAACAACACAGGTTTGTATGCTAAATAAAAACACCACCAAAACCCAGAGTAAAGTTTAATGCTCATATAAATTTGAAGTAATGGACTTTTACTCACTTTTTCTCAGTGGTTTCTGTATATGGGACTGCAACCATCTGGGCACTCTCCTCCTTACTTTCAGTTTTCTGCTGAGAAAGAACAAACCAAATTAGCTCCAATCTGTGAAATCACATCAACAATCTGTTGAAGAGAGAAGTACACATGGATAGTAAATTTGTGAATACGGAGTTTTTAAAAGACACAATAACTGTTGATGCAAAGTTTCTGGAGATCCATACACATTTCCTTCTAAAAATTTCTAATGCAGATGTGTTCTATTAGGAGAGAAAGGTTTGCAGATGGACCACAATTATACGTTTTTACATCAGTGTTAACTGATTTACTTTCATAATACTCTACACAAACAGTGGCATGCTTAATCTTTTCAATGAGTAAAACTTGTTTCTTTTTTTAAGAAAAAAAGAGCTTCATGTGGTAAAATGAGAGTCTGAGAGTCTCTCACTTTAAAGTATTGTGAAAATTAAAGGTGAAAAGATTGTAAAAACAGCTAAACATAGTTGAAAGTAAACAAATTCACCTCATTTATTTACAGTGATGAAAAGAACAAGTATAATAAATGGGCAGAGCTGTGTGGACTGAACAATATAGGAAAAATAAATTATGGAAAAAAAGAGCAGGGGGCACTAATCCTGCAGCTCCCCATGAAGTGTTATGTTTGCTCCCTCTTTGCTGCTGCACTAAACTCGGTCCAAAAAAGAGAAATGAGAGGCCGAAAAAGGAAGGTGTGAGGGGGAGCTGAAACGGCTGAAAGGAGGAAAACCTTATGTTGACAAAATAATATAATACCAAACGTTATTGCTTGAAATTAGATATTGTTTTGCAATATGGATTGCCAATGATACGCATCATTATAGATTACTAAGCCTAATGGATATGTTTTCCTTGACTTACCAGAATGGTCCTTGTGTGTTTATAGTTGCTGTTACTCATTCGCCTGGATTTGGTCTGCTGGACTTCATGACGATGAACCCAACCCCTCAACTCATGGGCCAACCTGACAAGTTACAACAATTTTTATTATTTAAAGTAAAAAATTGGTGATTTTATGCTCTTATGTGGAAGTGGCAAACTTGGGATGCAGTAGGACCAGAGATATTCATACATTACTTACTCATTGCACTTGGTCCTGTTAATAGGAGGCTGGCATGGGGGAGGTGGTCTGAGAAAGATGGGATCCTTCACCACCATCAGGGCTTTATCCTTAGAGCTAAAGCAGAATAAAACCACATGGATTTAGTTTTTTTTCTTTTCAAGTGTCAACTTTACAAGGCAGTTACAACATTAATGTGTAGAAATTTGTAACAAGTATGCTGAAAATATTTCCCACATGTGAAGATGATTCTTTGACTGTATAGTGACAGGCAAACATCTGTTGTGGCTTTAATAATGGGAAACAAAATGGCTCCCAGAAAGAGATTCACAAGACTTGAATGTGGTGACAACTATGTGAAATGGGTTTTGTTTTTGTTTGACACGCACAAGTGGCAGAGCTCACTAAACATTTCTATAAAAAACGCTGACCTGCAGTACGAGGATCAGTACAGACACATGTGCAACAAATTCTGCACATGATTATCGTGAAAATGCATAAGAGAAGCGAGTGCTCCCGACCAGTAAATCATATCCAGTCTGACGATAACAGATTAAATCAACAGAAAAAGAGTTAATTGTTACCATATGCTGGGTTCACATACTGTATATTGCTGAATGGGTGGCAGCACTGTATAACATTTCTTCTCTGATGTTATTTTGATTTCTATCACAACTGTAAAAGCAAATGATTACATCAGCGCCTCCAGCAACACAGACTGTCCACAGTCAGTGCCCACCTGAAAGGAAATATATACCACCAACATAATCCCTCCCCTGGGCCTCCCTCATCTGAGCCAACTGCTTGGCTATGCCTCATGTTTCTGACTGAATGCTCTGGAACTGGTTCAATGAGACAACATGTCAGATCACTAAGCTCTGTTCATAACTCTAACTAAGGGGCCAACATGCACACACCATCCTGTTCAGTGAGAATTAAGGATTAGGTTGCATATCTTACCCATACTTCATCCTTTTCCCTGCTGCAATTGGTACCGCCACCCTTTTTGTAAAGGCTAATGTATTCTTTCCTGCCTGCTCAAGATAAATACTGCTGGGAAACCTGATCCCACTGATGAATAGTTTGCATTAACATGTGACATACCCTACACAGAAATCTAATGTACAACACAGACTGGCAATGCCATGGAAACATTAGCCCTGGCCACTTTGTGAAACATTATTTTCATGACACAGGTTCAGGGAATGTGCCAAACAGACAGGTTAATTACTAATGTGACTGCTGGGCCTCAACAGTATTTAAAAAAGAAAGACAAATATATAAGCCCCAATAAAAATAGGCTGTAACAAAATACAAAAGCTTCATAACAAAAAAGGCCAAGTCCAGCCGTCCCATATTGTAACCTAAAGCCCAAGTGCAACTCTGCTACTCTGGTTCCTGCAGACATTCAAAAGGAAGGCAGTGTTGGTAATCACCTGTTGTACATGCTTATACTTGCTGAAATGAGCCGTACAAGTTCAGACCGCGAACAGGAACAGGTGCATCCTGCTCTAACATTAGCAGATAAACACAATAATATGATGAGTCTCAGTGTGGTTTAGCACATTACCTGACTGGCATCTCAGAAGAGCTGCTGCTGACCTGAGAACCCATTGTTAACTCGTTTTCTGCCTCTGGTGAAAAACCCAACAGGTGTCTGCCACCATGCTGCATGGGAGTAACCTCGAGCTTGGAGCCACCTTGAAACAGCCTGACAAGATGAACAGAAGGGGTGTTAGGAAAAAGACAGGCAAGGCAAAAATCAGCACATTAGGCTTAAAAACACAGTTGTTAAAAATAAATCAAATGTTGCTGGACTTGTATGAATGCTAAATTTAATGCACCCTACATCCTTTCTACAGCCAGCCTCTGAGATCTGATCTTGAAAAAGTATGCACACACAAAAATTGACACTGTTGCATCCAGTTATAAATATACTGTATGGTATTTTCATTTCAAAGATGTTTGTCCACAAGTTGGACATACTTTACATGCTAAAGGAGATCCCAAATACAACAAGTGTGCAGATACTAAGACAGGCACAAGCTCACACTTCAGCCACTTGGACTCCCACTAATATCACAAAAACTTGTTCTTGGGTTCTATTAAATACATTCCTGTCCCGAGTCATCAAAAAACAACTCAAAGAGCTTATTTTTTCTCTAGCAAATGAGCCATGCTTACGTCTTTGTGGAGAAAATTATTCCCAACAAAAAAACATTTGTATAAAAAATGACAAACCAGAGTATGTTATGGTTTCGGATTGAGTTAGTTGAATTGCACAATCATTCTGTTTGTTGGTTGGAATCAAGCTTTTCCACCAGTGTGGTTTTATATAACTATTTATAACTGGCCACCACTGTTTCTCTTATGAAGAAGATAAGAAAAAAGCCCACATGAACATTTGTTTCTCAATGGTAAATGTTTCTTTTGCACCAAAGCAACATCACTTTAAAGCATTTTTACTTAACCAAAGTCTAATAAAATCTGGCAGCAACATTAAAGAACTGCAGTATACACACAAAACAATAAAAGGTACAACAATGCTACTTTTCCTTTCCCTCAAAATAAGACCATTCTCACCACTAAGAGGACTAAAAAAAACTCCTAATACTTTAGTGTTAAAAATGTATTCTTAAATTTATTACCTCAATAGGAAATGTTGTAAGCTGACTGAGTTCATTTCTCCTGCATAATGTCTTACATGAGAGAAATTTCCACAATGAGTCATGGGGCTTCCTGTTTGTTTTCCTCCAGTAATCAAATACATGTGCAATGACACGATTAGTGGCTTGCTTTCAAAAGTTACAGCATCTCCAGTTTGCAGCTTTCTTAGGTTGAATTCAATTTGTATATATGTAATATATACAAATGAATATATATTTTACATATTTACGAATATGTAAAGTATATAAAGGAATATAGAAATTCAGTGTTCTTCACTCACTTCATTGGTTCAACATTAAGCATGAGGAACAGCAGGACCACCATGAGGCACACAGCTTTCCTTTTGGGTGATTTTGTCTTTAATACTGTGTTCTGTGGGAAAGACAGGAAATACATTACACACAACACAAACAAAAACCCCAAATCATTCCTCTTCCTTTTAGGTTTTCAAGCTATGGATGCTCGCCTCTCACCTCACTCAGCAGGCCCTCCAACTGCCTCTTAAGGTTCCCGTTCTCACACTTGAGTGCCTCATTTTCAGACAACGCCACTTTGAGGCGAGCTTCCAATGATAGCAGATACTCTTTCTTCTTTTTCCGGGACAGTGACGCTGACTCTCTGTTCTTTATCATGCGCTGCTGCCTCTGTGACATCTTTGACTAGAGTAAAAATATAACAAAAACAAGAAAAGAAAAACAACAACACAATTTTAATGCATTACTCATTGTAAGTACTAAATGTAATCCCTCTTACCCTTAAAATGCATCTGAACAGGAAGGAGAAATTATTATTGCTAGCAATAAAATGCCTGGTTCAGTCACCAATTGAGTTGTAAGTCATAGGTTTCCTTCCTGTTGTCTCCATTAAGTTTAAAAAAGATACGTACACAAGTATGCATGCCCAAAATGATTGTTGTTTAGTATATCATTTATATTCGTCAGTATTTGTTATTATTTTATTCCACATAAGAGCTCACAAATCTCCCTACTAAAAGCATCATGTGTGATACACTCAGCTGCTAAAAGGATCTAATAAGAAGAGGTGCAAGCAATAACGTTACATGAGAAGAAAGTAACCAATGGGAGATGACAAAGCGTGAAATAACAAATGAAGTAAGCGAGGAGGAACTTCTTGAAAAAAAGAAAGAATAACCTATTCACCCCTGCAGTCTGGGCTGCTGGTGCTTCACTTCACCACAGCAGCATTACAATACACACAGACACATTCAAGATGTGTTGCAAAGTTGATGATAATTCTGAAATAAATCACAGCCATAACATCAACCAAAACAGTAAAAAGTAAGCTTAAATAGTTATGATATAAAAGGTTAAAAGGTCACTTGCAATGCCTCCGTTTTACATGACGATTGTGTTTATAAAGTGTGTTGCACTTTGAAGAATTGGTTCACATCAAAGACAGATAAACACAGAAGTACTCATTTTATATATA
>JBAMHV010000015.1:16693610-16721744 GCA_037177535.1 Pseudomugil gertrudae | reverse complement strand
ATATATATATGTATAGCCTTGATGTAAGAGTTCAGCCACAGGCAGTCATAATTACTGTAATTAGTGCCTTAAGAGGGGAAGGTAATCTGCAAAGAAACTAATCACATTCAGCTTTTTTTCTCCTTTTTTTGATCCGCTAATGAGAATTTATGCCCACAAATCTAAAATATGTCAATTCAAATAAACATGTTAATAAATCAATGTATGACAGCAAGGTTAAATGCTAGACAATAATTGTTTCCACTTGGTGTGAGAATCCAAATCAAAGCCCTGCATGCAAACCCAAATTGTGCATATCTGGACATGACCTCTCCCAAATGAACACAACCCATGCCAGTGAATACCCAAATGCAAACACCTTCATTGTCCACCCAGTCCCCCCCATCAACCCTGCACTGCCCCTTCTTCAAACACAAGCACCCTCCTCATAGGGAAGCCTGTAAGATCCGGGGCCTGATAGCCCCACTGATGATTAAGTTATTTGGATCCTTGTATTTGTGTTCTGTCTCCTGAGAAACCCCTCTCTCTCCCAGCCCAGATCTGGGAGCCACACCACCAGCTTAAGCCTGGGAACACTGCAAGTAGGCAGTTACCAGGGAGTGGAGAGCAGGGAGACTTTGTCTCCACAATGATATTCAAGAGGAAAATGTGGGACAGCGGGGAGAAAAAAAAGGCAGGCTGGGATTTCTTAATTAAGTCGACTTGAATGGGAGAGAGCTGAAAGCTCATACTGGTTCATATTTGTGTTTATATGTCAGTGGGAAAAATCAACAAGGCAGGGTACCCAGCTGTTGCTGTAGAAATGTACTGACATGTACAAATGAATATAGCAGCTGGTATACTGGGCAGGGTGCATGTGTGAATGTGGAGAGATACTGGGGGGTGCTCAACAGCACTTAAAGCAGATAAATATAGGTGAAGAGGGAAGAGCTGGAACAACAGTCTCTAGCACACTTGTCTGTCACAATACTTTTAAAAGACTCTTTATTTAGGATCTTATGAGTTTTTATTTAGTGATGTGTGTAAAATTAACTGAATTAACCAAATGGGAGTTGCTCCCTACAGCAGATTGGGTGAAAGCTTGTAGGTCATAAACTGGTTTAATTGTGGAACGTGCCCGACATGTGCAACAAGAGTTAACATGTGAAGGAAGCCCTCTCTAGATTCTATTTAGTTTTCCTATTTGCTTTATATGTGCTCCGTTTGAATGATTAACTCTTTAAAATTCAGAGAAAATTATTCTGACAGACATACTGCGCTTTGTAATTCAACCAAAACTTCACTTTTTCATTAGATGCTTCCACAAAAAATCAAAAAGTTGCAGTATGATCTCACATATTAGTGCAGACAAATATTACAGTAAATAAGGTTTGCCCATGAAGAAAGCAATACACATGGGAACGGAAAAAACTAAATGAGACAAAAACTCAAAAGTTACCGAGGTCGCACTTTAACAGATTTTTTTAAAACTATGCATAACTGGATGAAACTCAATAATTGGTTAATTAATTTATGGGCCTTAAATAGAGTATGAGAAATACAAAAAAAAAGGTTCTGAACAATAAAATGCAATGTTTCATAAAAATGTACCAATCATAAAGCATCACAGCTTTAAAACAATCTTATACATAAAGAAATAAATAGAACTTTTTTAATGATGTAAAGGATCTTGATTCCTCCACAAGTCATAACATGCCCATCCTACTATTTTCCATTTGTCTGGAACACACACACATGCTCACTCTGATACAACCCAAGTAATGTAGAAGCCCATTACGTTACACCGGGCCAATCCCATGATGGCTGTTTACAGCTGTCGCAAAAAGCTTCATCTTGGTAAACACCTGCCTGAGGCATGTAATCATTAGCAGTCGATTTAACACCAAGGCTTACACGAGCCAACGATAGGCCTAAGTACTGTACTGGATTTAGCCATGCTAGAGATACAACTTTCAGGAACACCTGGCACAAGCAGGCCATCTTTAACAGGCATTTTACAAGTCCAATAGCAAGTAGTGTGAGTGGACACAGCTGCAGAGGGACCGAGCACAATCACATGCTCCCACAGAGTTCATCAGCTCGGTGGATTCTTTGCAGTTTTCTGAAATTGCTTCATAGCGTGTTCTGCAGCATTTTGTAAGCACCTCCCCTCCAAAAAAAAAAAACACTGAAAAATGCCCTTTAAAAATATATTTTCAAACTTCTACTCCTTTCACTTGAAAAATAAGCAGAAGTATATCCAGTCTGAATCCTGAATCCCTTCCTCTCAGTTAAAGTGTACAGACCCTCCTCTTTAATCGCCTATTGTAAACTTTATTGACTTGGTTAACTTCGTAAATGGCTTCGAGGTGTATTTGTTCTGGCTGCTGGGGTCTGGAATTCCTCGACACTGCCTTTTTGGTCTGGCACAAAAAGCGCGTCCAAACACTCGATTACAGCCAACATCACTGGACAAGTTCCAACTCTGTTAATGTCAAGATGAATTACCCAGACTAATAAAATAAAATTTTGTTACATTAGCTCACAACTCAAGTTCTTCACTTTCATGGATATCAGGACCATGTTTTCTATAAAGTGAGGATAAAGTGACATGTTTGGAGTTCCATGTGTTAAATTATACAATCATACACAATTCTTAGTAGTTAAAAAGCCACTACAATTATAAATTTTTGCATCTTGGTTTTTACATTAATGCTCCTCAGCATAATAATATAATAACACTGAATATAAAAGTTTTCCTTATAAACAAAACTCAGAGGATAGGCAATGGGGAAGAATGTTTCTCAGCTTACTAAAGGGGTCAAACAAGAAGAAAAACATCAGAAATTGCTGTGCTGGAGCAAAAGACTGAAAACACAGTGAGAAACTTGTTTGCAAGTCTGCAGGACTGGGAAGCCAGAATCAGAAAGAAAAGCAAACAACTCTCATACATTAAAAAGAGCATGAAAGACTTTCCCACCCAAAATGCAGAAGAAAAGATCACAACAATCTATAAACTAAATATTTTCTTTTTGTCTTCTAATTTGTCTCTGCTCCAGTTGACTGAACCGTATAAGCTTTCCTAAAATCTTAGTTGTGTGTTTGCTTTTGTTATAGCTGCCGGAGAGACGTTGGCATCTAAAAGTCATACTTTGTAGATCTTTCTCCTTACAGCATCATAAATTCAGTCAAAAGTTTGAACACAGTTTCTCATTAAATCCAAAGGGAAAGTGTGTCCAAACTTTTGACTGGTGCTGTATATGGTGAGGATATGCTATTGCTTCCAGAGTTAAAATAAACAAAACATTTTTTATTATCGTCCACAATGAATAAATGGATGGAGCTTAACAATGAACTAATGTTATAACGTTGTTATAACCCCTGTTATATGTTATATATATATATATGTTATAACCCCTCAGTGGGGAAAACACCATTTTTATAAACAGTTATAAATATTTGTATTATTAATTTTCTAAAAAATTACATTTTAGCACAAATTAAAGTTAATCATCCATGCTATGAAAGTAAATACTTTTGGTACATTCAGAGTAACTATGGAAAGCACACTCATTGTGAGTTGGGGATCGTGTTTCTTACTTGTTCAGGCAGCACTTCCTGCAGCACATTTAGGAAAATCCATACAAACAGAACTATTGAGGGCATTAAATATAAACTCCTATTCTGAAGCTTTGTCCAGTAAATGCTCATTAACCCAACTGCCAGACAGGATCAACATTCAAAATATTTTTGAGGCTAAAAACAGCTAAATAAAACCAGTGAGATTATTTGATGCATCCAAGAACTAAATAGATGTAAATTATAACACTTCAAAAATATATATGGAGAGACTAAATGTTCACAAGGATGTCAAATGATTTGTTTTGAAAATCCTATTTCTGTTAAACCTATGAAAACCAGGGAAACTATGAGGATGATAATAAAAGATGATACAGTTTATGTTTGTAAGTGTTCTTTTTTTCTGTATCAAAGCACTTCAACCAGGAACTAAAGTTTCTGTTTCTCCTGTGATTGGTAATATCTTAACATATGATTAACTCACATCTTCATCTGAGGAAGGGGTCCGAACTGAGACAGAAACCATGGAGGGAGCCGCTACAGAGACAGGCTTGTCTTGGGCGAGTGTTGGCATAGCAACCACACTTCCTGAGGTGACCTGTGGTGTTTGGATCTGCAGCAAATGGCTTGGTTGAGACAGCACAATGGGATGACCTGAGGGAGAAACACAGCACACACCTATTATCAAATGACAGGCTTTAGTTGTACTCCAATTATGCGTTTGCTGTTACAAGCTGATTATATGTATGCGAGTATGTTCATGTCTCTTTATACTTTTATTCATCTTGCTATACTACAGTAGTGATTAAGACTTCATAGATACTTCAGAATTCCCAATATTTCTACAATAACATGACCTAAGCCAACTGATGAAACACCAGATATTTTATTAAATAATTGAGATAATATTCCATATTTTGTGGAAATATGATTTAATGACTGCTAGCCTTATCCCACTTTTAATACATAGAAGTGATATTATCAATCATTTATCTGTTATGCACAGTGCAGGTCAGAGTGATTAATCCTCATCGAAAGAATAACTCTGAATGACATTGATCAATTCAGAATATCCAGGGAAAGTAGGTCATCTAATAAGTCAATGATCCAAATCAAACAGTTCAAGAATGGTTAAAGAAGAAATAAGTTGATGTTTTTGAATGACCAAGTAAAACTCCAGTGTAAGATCTTGTAGAAATGTTATACACAGAGAACGTGTAGAGAAACCCAACATTATCTCAAATGTTGAAGCTGCTCTGTACAAAGGAAATGGGCAAACTGTGATCATGTGTTAAAACCCAATTGCAAATAATGCTGCACTAGGACCTTCACTAAATTTATTTAAAAACTCACTTTTATTCTTTGGCTTTTAGGCAGGAATGAGTTGTCATTTGTGTCTGTTTTTTTTAGCTGTTTTTTTTTATAATATTCAGAATAAAGCTGAGGTAAACGTGATCGCTGCTGTTTGTAAGAACAGGTTAAAAATGAGAAATTATCTGAACAATAAAATACACCCTGAATCAGGACACACCTTTATCAAAACAACTACATAAAGCACTGACCCTGCTCTTTGGGGCAATTGATGAATTGAACTCATTTTCAAATCTTGCTTTTATTATATATAAAAATCTGATTATTATTTGTGCCAAATTTAAAAAAAGAGAAAAAAAAGGTCCACAAATTTTCAAGCACAGAAAGATTTGAACTTTCTTTCTCATTTTCCCTGGTCAGATCATGTTGCTTCATCTACAGATGGTACAGTCCAGTTCCTCCAACCCCTGCAGTTCAGCTGACCTACAACCTTACGTCTTTAATGGGACTCCGTTTAAAGTACAGGTGGAGAAGTTGTCTGCCATCTGGACCTGTGGTCTTAAACGTCCACATTCCAAACGAAGACTTGTGAGACTTACGTGCTTGAACACAAACATATGCTTCACATCAGATTCTCAAAAATGATAAAAAACAAACACTTGACATCCTGAATTCAAATTAAACACCCTTAATAAACTTAAACATTAATTCATTCTTTGTAAATTCATGTGGATCTGATAATAAAATACCTTTATAGGACCCACATGAATTAGTTTCAAAACTGGTCAGCATGTCTGATTTGTTTTTAGTCAAGCTTTCAAACTTGCTTCATGCGAGTCAGATGTCCTTATTGACAATATCAGCATTATGGTGATTACATTAGTTCACTGAAATCAATAAGTAAACCAGTTTCATCAAGTTATAGATATTTTACTACTGCCAGGTAAATACTACTGTAAATAAGCAATACAGGATACAATTGACAGCTATCTTTGTGACAAATGCTGGAACTGATTGCATATCAAACCATGTAGCCTGTATCTTTATCCATTATCATCATTTTGTTAGTTTAAATAAGTTTCTTTTTAACTAGGCAGAAATAATTGTGTTCCCAACTCTGTCTACATGGCCTGCTGTACTTTACAACTGCAATTAGCTTTCATATAATGTGGCCTGAGAAGCCAAAAGAAAAGCTACGTTTATATAAATGTTCAGATGCATGCAGTTATGATCTCATGTTATTATACTTCATAAATCGTTTACACAAATCAATTTTTTTAAGAACTCAATTGTGAATGGAAGAGTTTTAGTTGCTTTTTGGACTTGTGGGGTTACAGTCTGTACATTTATTCACTTAGATCAGGGGGGCCCAGGTTTGGTCCACAAGATCTACCATTCTGCAACTTTTATATGCAACCCTTGTACAGCACACCTGAATCACCTGGCTCATTACCAGGTTTCTGCAGAGCTGGATGACATGCAGAAGAAGTAATTCAGCTATTTGAAGTTAATCCAGAACCTTCTTTTGCCATTAGCAAAGAGCTGTGATCTCACTGAAACAATGGACAACTTTCATTAAATGTTGATAATTATCCACTTTGCCGAACACACCCGTATCAGCTACTTTGTGCCCCTAGTAGCACACATACCTCTGAGATAAGGCTGCACAGAAACAAAGGCATCCCAGCAAAGACTGTGTTAGCTTTCTTCAAACTGACCCAGAAATCTTCATTTGTAATGCTACGGAACATTTCAATGCTAATTGTGCATAAGTGTTAGCTAGTTCCTAGTAATGAATATGGGATCTGTCAGCACCCCGTCTTGTGTCCAAGTTCACCATCTGTATGCAGAATTTATGAGAGAGAGCAAAAGAATTTTAAAGCATCACTTATTTGTTCCTAATAAATAAATCAATGTCCTCATCAGACCATAAAATGCACTAATGCACAAATTTTGTTCATTAATCTCTTTGTTGCATAAAGCTATGCACCCCAGCTGTGAACATAGAAGATTTCAAACCAACTAATTACACTCGTAACACTAAGCAGGTCTGACATCCATATGGGGACCTACACTTGGATGTTTTGGGCTTTACCATCTGCCATTTTGGCCAACACCGAGTAAAAAACAGCCAATTTTAAATTAACTTTGAATAAGGTCAGTTATTCCACCCATTTAGGCCCCATACAATGACATAAGTATTTATACTGGCCTAGTTAGTGCTGATCTAACAGACCAAACCATGCAAGCTAAACCACAAAACACCAATGATCATTTTAATGTGTTTTACATTTGCTTGTGGATCAGGAATGCTAAATTATTTTGATTGTATGTTTATGATGGCCAACTCCACCTCTCAAAAATGTTTTTACAAATTAAAGAATAAATGTGTGATTTATTCATTTCACTATCAAACAGAACAATATGTGACACCAAAAGAGAAATGTTAAAGCACCATCTACTGGCTGAAAGACTAAACAACAACTAAGTTAAAAATAAAGCTTAAATAAGAACCAAATCTGGCATTAATGACCAGACATCCACATTTCATCTCTAAAGCTCTTCTTATAAGATTTATTCTTAAATTCTCTGAGTAGGAAAAAAAACACACACAAACATCTGATGCAATACGTTGTAAGGCAACGTGCACAATGTGCTGCAGTGAGAGGTCTGACCTGGAGGGGGTGCTGGTTGGATGCTAATTGGAGCTTGTTTCACCACAGGGAGCAAAGTGGTCTGCAGAGGTTGGATGATTATCGTCTTGGGTTGCAAGGATGCTGCTGCCGGAGTCAAGGGCAGGGCTGTTATCAGTGGTTTGGGCTGGATGCAGACCTTTGGGCCAATCTGAATTGGCCTCTTCACTGGCTGAGCTGGTTTAGCTGGAGTGCATGTACATTTAAATATTAATACAAAGATCCTGAAAGAACAAAAATACAGATGACATCCAAGTGGGAAAATGTATGTTGTGGAAGGTCTCACCTCGTGCCACCTGAGAAGTCCTTTTAGCAGCTTTTTTAGGTGGGGGGGAGATTTCAGAAAAGCCACTAGAATCTGAGCACATTGAAAGCGGAGAAAGCTGCGACTGTGGAGACAAAACTTCATCCTGTATGGAGAAACACATACGAGTTGAGACCCTGTATCTAGTGGATAAGTCTTTCTTTAGGTGTGCTAAAACATGTTTGCAAATGTACCAGGTGCAGAGTAATGACCATAAAAAGTATAGTCTCAAGAAATGAAATTCTTTATATTTTTCTTCTGAAACACCTCTGATTCTATGTAAAAGAAAATATACTGTATTAGAAAAGTGTTCTTGTCAATATTGAAATACTCACAGTAGACAAACATGTCCTTGGGATGTCAGGGTGATTAACAGACAAATATGTGCAGACTGTGTTGGGCTAGAAAAAGACGTAACCCTTGTCCTTGTGTTGACACACTGTGAAAACAACTGCCTGCAAAATTATGCTAATGTCGCTGAAGTTGTCAGCACCTTCTTTAACGAGGGGCTGGCACAGCGCTCAGATGGACAGTTAATTATTAATCTGACAAGGTGTTTAAGGTTTTTGTTAATAAGTGTCTCAAGTGTGTGGGTCTAACTACCCACAAACAAAGAGCATCTGTCATTTTTAGAATATCTGGATGAATAATGCCTTTTATTCCAAGTGCAATCTGTACATAGTATAGTCTGAATGGTGCAGTATAGTCTAACAATGGTTAGAATTTGCATAGAAAATCTGATTCAAATGTAGAAAACCAGGAAGGATAAAGCATTGAAGACGGTGTCTTACATGTAAAGTATATGGAGACAAGGCTTCCACAGAGGCAGGAGAAGGGACCGAGCTCAGAGTGTGGGCAGGTGACAGAGAGTCCAAACTCACCTCACCATCTGGATGCACAAGGACACAGATACACGTCTTATACACTCTATGTCAGCACATTCATAAGCACATTTTTAATCATTTAGCAGCAATGACAGAATAAAAAACAAATGCAATGTATGCTTTTAAAAACAATAAGAGTAACATGGGTGAAATTTCTGACATGGCAAGTTTGGAAACTAAAGAAATTCAGTGCAATCTAGGTGAAGAATGACAAATTTTCTTAACAAGGATCAATGACTAATGCATTACAATGAAAGCTAAATATACCAACACATTCAAATGTACTATATTCAATTAACTTCATTAGAGCAGATAAAAAACAACATCAATTCACACTGAAACATATGCAAACAATATTTCACCTGTGGAGGCGCTGCTTGCATCAATTTCATTCCATGGGGAAATGTCAATATCAAAATCCAGATCTGGCCCTTCATTGGTCTAAAAAGGAAAAAACAACCTTTTTTTAAATAGACCTTTGTAAAGTTGTAGCTTTGAACAAAATAAGATGCATAATTATCAGTCTAATAATGTACAGTCCAGTTTGTAGAAGCAATATACTTCATACGTCTGAAATAGAAGCTAAATAATTCTGTTTTGGCCACAATGTCACTGTGATTTACACCGTGTGCGTTTGAGAAAATAACTGTTACTGCATTGTATTTCTTTACACAAAATCCTTGGTTAACCTGGTATATTTAGCATAAATAATTGTACAGAGAGGATCACACTCACGTAGCCAGCACTTTGGAGGGCCTCAAGCAGTTCATCTGCATCTCCAAGGTTATCCAGTTCATCAAACAGGCTTATGTCTGTGTAACAATAAGCATTACGACACACGATTAGTCAAACTGTTTCAAGTTGAACAGATTTAGCTAAATTTTCTAAAATATCTCCATGAATTACAGTATTACCAATGCACCAATAATAATGCCATATGTGTACTTTTATGCACTGTGTACTGAATATTAAATTAATAAAGTTTTGCACTCACAAAAGTTACATTGCAGGGTATGCAATGCCAAATAAGACCATGTTTGTCAAATAAATCAATACATTTTAAAATCATATTTTGAGTTGTTGATCAAGTTTAAATTCAAAGTGTACATTTTTAAAAAGTTGTCTATAACGGACAGTGTCTAAGAAAAGATATTTTAGATAATCTAAATGGAATATAAAGCATTTGGACATTGTACATGCTGCAAGAGGAAAATTTGACAATCTTGGTGATAATAACCTCCAGCAATGATTTTATGACACAAACAAAACACGTTTTTATTTGAAAGTAAAACCATGTAAAAGATTAACATTATATAAATTTTAGCATAGAATATCACTGTAAACATAATATTACATAATCTTTACATAATACGTAAATGTGAGTAACAATAGGTATCAAGATACCTGTTTTTTCATTCCTAAATGACAGAAAGAAAAAAAGAGTAGGCCTAATCTTTTACTATCTTTGGTGCTTGCTTAATTAGTTACTTAATTAAAACTGAATAGTCAAGTTATCGTTTCATATTACTCGACAAAAATATTTTATTTACATAATTCTTTATTCACTGGCTTTGTATCTATCTCAATGTATTAGCTACTTTGTATTTGGTGAGTAGGCTATTGTGATCATTAGTAACATCAAGCCTAGAAGGTTACATCATCTCAACGTTCACACGTCGCTAATGCTAATCGGCTAGCTGTTACTTGTCTCTTTTAAGCTTAAGCAAGGGTACAAGGAGGACTATTAACTTAATCAATTATATATTTCCCCGATGCTTTGCGCTGTAAAACTAACAGCCAGCTGTTTCTGTCTTGGTTTCTTTGGTATAGGTCTTTCTAGAAAGAGACCCCCTTACCCCACTCTCCTCCCTGGTCAATGGAGATGGTGCCTGCTTCACTATCCTTCGCAGGATATTGGTGGCGATTTCCGAAGTCTAACATTAAATCGGACGACATATTTTTCTGAATTCATTAGTGACTAATAACAAACTAATAACCTATATCAAGCGGAGACTCGCATCACTTGTCAAGCTTACAGCTGTGTTGTACAGAATTTCCGGTTTTACGCCTAGATACACGTCTGTGTTTATCGTCAATCTACGGGCACTGCCGAAGGACAAACTTCTGGAAATGCGCTTTACAGCTAGAAGTACCAGTTCAGGCCACAAGAGGGCAGTGCAGCACTGCAGGGGCCCAAAAACATGGCGAAGATGCTGACGTCCTCTAAAAAAGGGTGTCGTGAAGTTCATGACCTATGCATTCAATTGTAAAGTGACTCAATAACATACTTATGTTTTAAAAATAAGATTTCTAAGTTCTACATTTCAACGTTATTGGGGCTTAAAGTCCTTACTTCAAGTTCTGTACTTTATGTTGCATTAGGAGCATATCTAGGAATGACATGCACATTGCATATTTTCTGCTGATTTCTGCACAGCTAAAACATGGTTCTGATGAACTTTTTAGACTTTTTCTCAATATACACTAAATAAATATATTGTGTGAACCTTGAGTTATAGTTATTTTCTGAGCAAATGTTCAGACAAATGTGTTGTCCTTCCAATTAGCACCTCACTAAAGGGGTATAAAGTCAATACTAACATTAATTACTGAAAAATTTAATCGAACATGTGCCCTTGGAAATTGCAACTGTTCATTTATTTAGTCAGTTTAATCTCTGAATATAAACAAAACTTCTACAAGACCATACTGTTTGCACTGTCAAGGAGCCTTATAAGTTTATCTGGTTGGATTTGAGGGTAAATGCATTGACAAATTGTTGGTTCATTTACACCTTGATGAATAATGAAGGCACCCGACAATTGTGTGACAGAGCCAGAGTCACACAAATTAAAGTGTTAATTGATGTTGGAGTCAAGTTTCTCACTTGACTTAAAACTGATGTTAAGACACCTGAAGGGATGTTGTGATCATAGGCTGTGTCAATGGGATCAGATAAATCTCAGATTATTCCATGAGGCTAATGTGCTACTGACGTAGCACTCCTGGTGAGAATTGTGCTTAGTGTAACGACAAGGAGTGCAGACATATGGTTTTGCATTATTTTGTGCACATATTTTTCCTGTTCAAAGACAATTATCCTTATATGATGTAGAAAAAGAATGACTAAACTTTATAAATATATATTTATTCATGACAATTGTAATTAGGCAGAGTACAACAGTTACAGATGGGCTATGCTTTACATCACACTCTGGCATGTACATACAAAAAATATTTGCAAAGATATGTTTTGTGTTTGTTTCAGCAACAAAAAAAGACATCTTTAATGATACATTTTTAAAAATGTGTTTATGATATTATAATGCCACAAGAGGAAGAGATGTTGTGTGTTAAAAATCAGCAGCAGGTGTACAAGCAGCCTAATCCCTCATGGGCATTTCAGGACGGAGTGAGATTAACCTGAGGTGGTCTGGTTCAGCTCCTTTCAAAAAGAACAAGCCCCTAGTCTGTCTTAACTTATTACTGTGAGGTGACGACTAATATAGAGGTCAACCATCTGCCCAGAGTTTCCAGCCCAATGGCAACCTATAGCCAGCTATTTATCTGTTGAATTTGGTATGTTGTTAATTGGATCCTATTGTTATAATATAACAAGCGTATTGCTTATGAAAGTGGCTGTGTGACTGTCAATGATAATAAAAAAAACTTCAAACATAGTAAAAACCTTAGCCATGCCTGCTTCATGGCTCTGAGATAATAATTACAATGTCTGATTGGAGTGATGTTATACCGGATGGGGCCCTTATTTGCGCCAGTCCAGGGCTCATCATATTGATTGTGTGTAAAGCTCCTGACACACACACACACACACACACAGAGAGAGACAGCAGATTAACGGGTTAACCTGATATGCTGGTTGAACAGTTTATGGTACATTTGAGTAAATGGATTAGGATTTTAGTCGCATTGTTTTGAAATCTGCTATAATACGTGTCCTCCTTTTAGTCTGTAAAAACAACATTGGCCTTGATGTTGTTTCCTTTTGCAACATCTCACTACAATTTCTAACATTTAGATCAACATCATCTAATGGATTAGCTAATCATCTATGGAATATCTGTACATTTTTTAATCTGAGTGTGAGTGACTGTCTGTCTCTCTGTGTTGGTTCCTGTTCAGTATAGGCCCTGCAATGGACTGGTGACCTGTCCAAGGTGTACGCTCTCTCTCGCCCCAATGGCTGCTGGGATGGGCTCCAGCTACCAGCAACCCTGAATTGGATGAGCGGTATCAGAAAATAGATGGATATGCTTTTATTCAATGTTAATAACACAATCTGAGGTGTTATCAGTTTATAATCTCACTTAGTCTCACAACAGGTTCAAAACCTGGACCATTCAAGACGGCTTGATTGGTTGCAAACTCTTTTAGTTCAAACTTTAACCAAACATGAGAAAGTGGAGATTGTTTATGAGAATTAAATGTGCATACATGTGAATGTTTGGGTAAAAACCTCTCAAAATCATTAACATATGGGTGTTATTGTAAACACTGTTCTGTAAACATAAGAATAAATACATTTAAAACCTCGCTTTCACAGACAGTGAGCAAAGACAAAAAAAAAGCCGCATGGTAGTCATGAGACAATGCAAACTTAATAAAGCACAGAACAGGACAAACTAAATGTAAATAATGTCATCCATGTGATGCTGCAGGATTTTTAGTTTGTGTAAAATGGGGCGGGGCTTTGAATTTCTCCAATTCAACACATTTTTACTAGATTTACTGCTTGCTTTCAATCCACTAAACTTTTACATGAGTGGAACTTACTTTTTCTCAGAGTACCCATAGGAAAAATGTGTTGCTCATCTGTTGTTCAATCTCATCTCATGAGATCAGTTTGAACTTCTTATATTTATCAAATTGAGATATAGATGAGAGTGCCACAATACCTCTCATTTTTGTCTTAGCTGAGATCAGACAAAGAGAGACGTGAGAGCATTTGGAGAGCTTGTGCTCGCTGTGAGACTTATTTGAGAGATATTTGAGAAGAATGAGAAAACTGCTTTGGTCTCATTTAATGCTCATTTATATCTAGGAGAAGTAAATGTGACATAAACAAGATCTCATCTTCAATTTTGCTTTGCTATGGGTAAGTTAATTGATCACTTTGTCTTGATTAAATGGATGCTTGTTAGGTTTATTTATGTTACTGCTACTTGCAGAGCTGACAGGCATCGAATGAGTTCCTCATATTTGGCCAAATAACACAGAAGAATTTCCTGGTGAACCACAAACTGTGTGAAAGGAGTAAGAGAGCATGAAGACAAGGTTCTTTTAAGCACAGAGAAACAGTCAAGCAAAAGAGAGCCTGGGCCACATTTCATCTTTTGTGTGCCAGATTGATGACCTATGAGATGGATGATGTTCTGTAGTGCCGTGTGGCATTGTCTTATCCTAGCCTGCACAAAGAGGCAGAACACTTATCTCAGGCTTATGTGTGGAGCAGGGGGCAGGGGTTGTCAGAGTGGTGAAGAGGGTCCAGGGGGGGTGAGGGGTGGTGGAGCTCCCTCTGATAAAGCGTGATGGAGATGGGTTAATGACAGTAGAGGCAGATGGAGAGAGCCATCTCCCATGACGACGCTGCCACCTCCATCCTGGAGCCACAGAAGGCCGGGAAGAAGCAGGAAAAGAGGAAACGGGTCAAACCAAAATCAGAAGAAAAAGATATTACAACAGATTTGGTGTGTGTGTTTACACATATGGCATTAATGAGTAAGTGCACTTCGCACAACTGCATGTAAGTGGCGTTTTAAGGTGACTTAAAACAGGTGGCTTGTGTTAAGCTTTTTTGTTGGGCCCTTATCTGTGCTGTGACTTGCAAGCAGGTGGCCTATAAGTTTGCTGAGCTTGGTTTAGGATTAGGCTTTAGGACATTGTTTGGGAGGAATGGGGCTGTGAATACAAAGGGATTAGTGCAAAGGTTTGCTTCACTGACTGAGTTTGTGTATGTGTGTGTTCTAGAGTCGGGGGAGTAGGCTAGTCATCTGAAGCTGATGGATTGGATGACCACTCAAATTAAACATTTGGTCTTAATTAAGATAAAGTGGATGTTATGCAAATATGTGGCTGAAATAACAACAATGACAATAAACTAATAAGATATCTCACTAAAATGAACTAAAACCTTTAAAACATTTAATTAATCTAAGAAAGAGACTGTGGGTAAAAAAATATACCTACAAGACAAATAAAAAAAACATTAAACGTATATCAGGAATTAGTCATCTTTTTTTTCACCTTGCTAGAAAATAAAATTTCTAGCTTTTTAGTTCCCACGTCCCTCTCCCAACGCACAGCAGTGAAAAAGCCCTACCCAAATCATCTCAATGCCTTGAACCATGCGCCACCATTAGGGACACACAAAGAGAGATCTGACAAATGACCATTTTAATGCCCCTCTTTGACTTTAATGAATTTATACGTTATCTGGCCCTAATGGAGACTGCTGAGTAGGGGCTGGCGCGAGGCCATAACAAATGAAAAGCTCTGATTAGTGTAGAATGAGCTGAGAAAAAAATGCCATTCATCTTGGTTAGCATCCTCCTGTGCTCCTTTATGGGTCGCTGTTACAAGGACGGTGGAGCCGGGGGTGCTTGTCCCATTAGCGGGCCCCGCTGAGTGGTCAGCGGCCCCGGCGTTGACGGAGCGTCTGCCCGCTCTGTGAATGCCTCAGTGCGGCTTGACTCCTGAATAACCTCCTGAGGTACCGGGAGTTTCACCCCTGCATGACCCCGCGCTTTGAACAGAACTGTGGGGGGACTCCGGGGGGTTATCCAGACCAGGCCTCACACCAACAATTAGGTAAACACAGGAGGGATCCCCTCAGAGAAAAACGGCTGGAGATTATAAGCTGTCTTTGGTAAAAGGCATTTTTATAACATATTTAGCCTATTTAGTAGGCCTATAGTAAATCAGATTTAGCATATGATTAATGGTAATCAATGTAATTTTAAATATTGTATTTGCTTTTGACTGTTTATGCAAACTCTGACCTGGTCTATATGAGATAAATGTAAAATCAGTGCCATCTTTTCTGGTTAAACTTGTAGCTCCCCCAATATGACGCCTGCGTTTTTCACTATAATGTGCATAATAAACGTAGGACATGTTTTTATTCCATTTGAGTCGTTAAAGTCGCATTTCAGTGCGAAAATGTTGCAACACAGAGATGTTTCGTCATGCTCGCGCTGAAGCTTGATATGGAGCATTGCTGTCATTGGGAGAAGCCCTGTTTTACCTCCCCCCTCCCTCGCTGGGCCCCCGTGTTGAGCCGCCTCGCAGAGTTCAGTCGGGCTGTGGGAGGAATGCGCGGGGATGCAGAGCAGCACCAACTGTAGGAAACCGACGCAACAATTCGCACGCTATGGACAGTAATGATCCGTATTTACACCTCAGTAAGTAAGCCGTGCGTGCACAATTTCTCCACACTGCCTGTTGTTGCTTCCACTTGCACCAATCTGCGGCGTTTTTGTTTTGACTCGAGAGGGGGGTTTGTCTCATGGCGTCTTTCCCTTCAGTCTGTGAGCGAAATTGTTGGCGGACTTTAACCGCCCGACTCGTGTGTGTGTGTGTGTGTGAATCCGGCTGTCACGGTAATCCCTTACAATAATTATTTTGCAAGTGTCCAAAACGAAAGCTGTGCCCGTTGCGTAAGTCAGGTGATCGTGCTTCTGCCGGACCCGGCAAGGTCAGAGGTTGGCACTTTAATTGCGCTTATGTAATTTATGGTGCTTGTCGCGCGTCTATTGCTAAACTGTTTGAGACAGAAACACAATTTATTGGTCTGGGACGGTCGTTAGATCCGTAGAAAACTGAATGTAACAGCTCGGAGGAATGGCGGATGACTGCTGATAAACAAACTTATTGCCTCTGAGGTAAAGAGGAGTGTGTTAGACGCGCCCTGGTCAGCGCTGCAACTGTACTCTGCTTTACATGATGTGATTTGGCTTAATGAACCGCTCTATCTGGCCAGACTTTGCCCTTGAACCAGTTGATACTTTTTTCTGCTTCCCCTTAAAATGCACAGATACTGGGACGACCAGGAGCTTCCAATATGAAGACGCCACAGGAGACTGGTTGAGTTTTTTGTAAATTAAGTCTTAGCATGTAAAGGGAGAGTCTTAGATTTATTTCTGCCTCACTGACTCATACACTACACGCATCATTTGTCATGTGATGTTTTTTTTTTCTCTCTGAATGACACACTGACTGCTTAGCCATTGAAAACAGGGCATGTGTCTCCAACCCAGTTCTAAAGATGATCATGGGCTATAACAATGAGACAAATAAAACCATAGGCTACTTTGCAGAAAAAGCTGCGCAGTCCTCCTTTTTTCCCTCGTTATTAATGATATCTGAGGCATTTAGAGAGGCCAAAAACTGTTTCCATGATAAATGTGGCTCCCAGAGGAATGACAGAAACATCTGGATGGGAATGCATGAGGGAAGCCTGCTGCATTAAAAAGTAACAGAGCAGTCACATCCAAGACTTTCCCGACTTTCTTGTTGGCCTCTAATCAGTCCAAAAAGAGTTAATGGTTTTAAGAGAAGAGCTGTGACATTCCAGTTTGGTCTCACAGTAATGTTGCAGCTTACACGAGTCCCACAAAGGCTTGCAATCTGGGTTAAATGATGAATGTTTGCATACATTTTTTGGACGCGAAATAAACCATAAAATTCTAAATATGAACAACTTTAATATTTCCAATAGTTGTAAACCAGCAGCTTTTGAATCCAGTCTTTATAGTGCATTAACGTTATTTCTCTGAGCTGAGTGACATCCACAACCACAGTTGGATCATGCCGAGCCTTGTTTTGTCTTTCTGTTGGCTCATAACTGTGATTTGTGATTGCTTTTTAGCATCCACAGCCCACACACGAATGCACATATGAAAATACGGCTATAAACTGTACTCATTTCATGATTTTGAAATGGCCGGTCTCAGAAATCTGTTTTAACTGTGAGGAGTCAAAAAACAAGCTGGTGATTATGTGCAGATTTTTCACGATCCTTCTCCTTAGCTTTTCCCAGACATGTTACGTTTCAGCAGGTTTCATGCAGGCTTGCCTGAGGCCTAGGAGTAGAATCAGCATTTTTTCCTCTCCCAGCACTTTAGCATTTTTTCCCCTGTCAGTGAAAATAGTTGTAGACAAGCTGATGAGCACTTACTCGCTGCTCTTGACAGTGAAAACTTATTTAGCTCGCAGATCAGGGAACTTGTGACAGAAAGAAGAACAAGATTGAAGATTGAAGAGTGACAAAGCTAAAGAAAGGGGAAATGGATATTGAAAGGGGGAGGGGGGGGGGGGGGGTAGTGGAGAAAGAGGTCACCCCAGTTGATTTGAACTTTCATCACTTGCCAGGGGTCACCGATTCACCTCCCAGTGCACAAACAGACAGAGGCAAACACAGACACACACTCCTACATATTCTTCACAGATACAGCTATGCAGGCTTTATATGCATATTTTTTTGTGCAACTGTGATAGTATCATGTGACCTAAAGAATGTGGGTTGTGCTATTTGAGTGTGAAGTTCTTGCAGCATTAGAACATGCTCAATGTCAATCCCTGCTCAAATAATTTCTTTCCCACTTCCACAGAATTAGGTAAACCACACAGGTAGTAAGGGTGTGGTACTCTGAGGCTATTTGCTTAAGGTCTCTCCAGCTTCAGACCTGCAACGCCTCAGTGCAGACATGCATTCGCACAGCACATACAATGGATCTATTTTGTAGCACTTTTGATTTGGTGCTGCATCACTATGCCATCACAAAACACACTGGCTTGACTGTGAGTGAAAAGGTGCTGATTGTGAGAACAGAACGAAGGAGAAGGGGTGTAAGGAGGCCATTCTCTGGGCTAATTGCCAGTAATTAGTCATTAGTAAAGAAGGTCAAAGCCTTGATTTAATTCCAGCTTTAATCATGCAGAGAACCCTAAAGGCCCCCAGGCTGCAACAGTTTTTGATCATGAGGTGATTGAGCGATTCCTTAGATAATTATGCAAAAATAACATGTTCATGCAATGGGGCACATGTATTACTGGACATTTATCTGCAGTAGGCATTTCACATCCATCTTTTCTCATCTGTTTTGTTTCAAATTCATCAGTCATCAAGTACATCAGTGTAACAGTTGATTAGATTATTTTACATAAGTTGTTGGATAACAGTTGCCATAAACACACATACAACTGTTGATGCTTCTGCAGAATTAAGACTGCTATATAATATTCTATAAACATGTTTTTTTTTATTCTGCTTGCAAGAGCAGGTTGTGAATATTTAGAAACAGGAACGGTTGCTCGAGTCAACACTACAATTTGTGTGGCTTAAATCCATATATTGATGTGCCCATGTTGTTCACAATGTTTAATTTATTCAATTGTATTTTTTGTACTGAGGCTATTGCAAAAGAAATAGAGTGAGAGAGGGAATTTGGGATAGGTGGCTTTTGACAAATCAGTGGCTCCTAAAACTGGCTTCCCAAAAGTGTCTGTCAAACATTATTAGACTCAGTGCTGAAGCAGCTTATCCACATCTAAAAAGAGAGTTTCCACTAGGTTTCTGCAACTGTTTTTAAAGTTATTAAAGTGCATAAAATTGTCTTCAGACTAGCAATGTGTCTATCCCAGTCATTCATAGCCTACCACCGACATGAGTTAGTTTGAGTTTGTACAGCTGGCGGTAATTAGCTTGGAAAACGTCTGTGTTTCTCACTGCAAAACCTTTTTTAGAGATGAGGCATTTTTTCTCCCCAAGTCTTCTCTTCAAATCTGTTGTGGCCATTTTTTCATAATCGACTAATAATAATTTTTTAACTGACCAAAGCCAATTTTCAGAGCGTTTTTTAGTCATAGAAAAAGGCATCGTATAATGTGAGATAGGCTTTCTTTTCATATTTAAAATACTTAGAAAATCATTCCAAATGAAGATTGTTTTCTTTACCAACAGAAAGTTGAACATTGAGTATTTGAATGAATAAAAGCAAACATTGTGCTAAAGTGCATGTTAACCAAAATCATTGTCCTTTTACCCCTTTATAAACCTGGTGATTCAGTCATTCAGGGTCACCCAGTGATACCCAATGGGTCGCCAGTCCAGCATTGGGCCTTCACACGAGAAAAGATTTAACACTCACTTTTAGTTAAGAATTACTAAACAACCAGAGAAATCACTTCACACAGAGAAAGGAGTTCCCAACAGGAATCCTCTTCCTGTGAGGTTTAGCGTCAACCGCACCATCATGTCTTCTGAACTTGTTTTAGTAAGCCAGATAGTGAAATGTACGTTTCTGATAAAACAGGACGTGAAAATGAAGCTGAAGTAAACAAAACAAACAACAAAAGAACAATATTGTTTTAAAAATGCTCTTCTGGTTATGAGTTGAAAGTGAGTAAAGAACTGACTGGAGGACTTGTTGGACCCTAATTCCTTCTCCACCATCATCTTTTTGTGAATGACATGCTCCCCTTATCTGGAGTAACAGCTGGGCATTTTCTTCCTGTGTCACTATCCAAAAAATATTTGAAAATATTCTCATAATTTCAGACCTTTTTTTGCTTATAATGCTCTGGAGAAAAATAGCTTGCTGACAAAGGGAGTGATTAGTTCCATTTGTCTCAGAGGAGATTGACTTAATCTCTAAATTTGGTCTCTTTGGGTGATAATTTAAAACATTCATTCATTTTTTCATACCACTTTACCCAATTCAGGGTTGCTGAGAAGCTGGAGACTATCTCAATGATCCCAAAAGGCAGCGCACACACTTGATAGGTCACCAGTCCATTACAGGGCAAACAGAGAGACAAACAACCTCTCACACTCACGCTTACTCCTACGGGCAATTTATAGAGATCAATTAACCTAACATGCATGACTTTGGATGGTGGGAGGAGAGAAGCCATGCTAACATGGGGAGAGCATGCAGATTCCACACAGAAAGGCTTCTTCCATGCTGTTTGCCCTTCATGCAGGCAGAATTCAGTGCTGGCAGGGACAGACGAATATAAGGAGAAACTTTTCTCCTGAGATGACAGTTTTCTGATTAGATTATTAGAAGCTCAGATTAAATCTTTAAGAGGATACCCTAAATTTAGGGCTGCCAATTATCCTCCTTCCATTTCTTCACAAACCACAATACATCTATGATTGGTATAATGAGGGCTCTCAGGGTTAATTTGACGTGATTTATGTGGGACGTGACACACTATCATAACATTGCATACTTTTGAGAAGAACTACATTATTTAAATTTCTCCCCATGGATTTTGTTTTATTGAAAGGAGAGCTAAGTGCTTGATGGTTCTTTCCTCTTTGTGTGTCGGGGTGTTGTGACTCTTGCCAAGCTACTGTCACTGATGGGATGCGGTTACTACTGGCTCTCGTTCAAGCAGTCTGGACAGTTGAGCCGGTGCCATGCAGGTGTCCTGCAAAGAAAAACTCCGTCGAGTCATTTAAGTAAGAACATGCACAAATGCCAGGGAAGGCTTCTCAGGTTTTTAGTGCTGGATTTCAATGTGAAGGGGTAAGAATTTGATAGGTCGGCATGGTAAATTGAAAGGAACAGCTGCACATTATTTGGCTTATTTTGTGATGACAAAGAAATCATACAGCCTCTCTCACTGTTTAAAAAATATTTACTTATTTCTTCTTACGAGAACATGGTATTAGCCCTTTTGAAAGTGCAACATATACTACTGTTTTTGTAGTTTATTTAGGTTCCCCCAGGATTTGTCAGGTATTGTTTGCTGTTGCCTTTTATGGTATATTTTTGGCTTGTGTTTGCATCTGGGTTTTCACTTTACTGTGTGTTTTTGCAGCCATCCCACAGTATCAACAAGAGAAGACAATTCCTGACATCCTGGAATGCCATAACACTTGTTAAACACACAAATATTCTAATGCAACACACAAGCAATGTTGAGCGCACACACTGTCATATTTACTTCTTAGCATGTAGGTGAATTACAGATGTTTGGAGGAAGATAGATGGGATTCTGTAGCCTCTACTTCTATCTCTGCAAACGTAAAGTATCCCATTTACACATATTGTTTGTAAAAGATGAAACAGTACTGACACTTATGAACCTCTAAGAGCCTAATGGAGTTTGCATTGTGTTTTTACATATGCTCCCCAGTTTCGATACATTTTGTCAGGAAGTAATCAAAGACTTCTGGTTGTTCTTCAGTCTTCTAAGCATGACCCCCACCACTCTGTACTCCTGACGCCTCAGTCGTGCCACTACAACAGGTGTTTCCGTGGAGACACAGAGAGGGATAGACATTAGTTGAGTGGGTGGTATAAGGGCTAATCTGTGCAGCAGCCATGCAGCAAACTCTTACTGTAGGATTGATCTTCGGGAGAGGATAATCTGGGTAATCCTATAACTGGTATTGGTGGACTCCGCCTCTTTTGTTTCTTCAGTAACACACCCCTTACAACTCCCCTCCTTCTCCACAGTAACCCTCCTGTTCCTGTCCACTCCTGAAAAGTGGTTGATTGAGTAACCACTGGCTTCTAGACTTGAGTGACTGGCATTTGGCCAGTGTCACACTTGAAACCAAAGGCATGTGGTTTCCCGTGACATCACCCGCAACTGGAAGCAGTCCAGCAAGGGAGATAGGTTTTAGTCACTGTGAGTAGCTATCTTTTGTCCTGCTTGTATGTATGTGTGTGGGTGTGTGTATGTCTCTTGTTAAGAATCAAATCAGCCAAACTGCATCAATGTTGCTTCACAATTTTCCACAAAAGTGCCACTTGGGCATGAAATGTGTATGTTGCACAGATGCATGGATATAATGCCTCTAATCCCTGTGCATTCATTGATCAAGTCACATAAATCAAATTAATTGATGGGCCATTTATGAATTTGTATGTTTTTTTTACTATGCACATTTTCAGTGTGATGCAGTTCTAACATGTCCAGGTTTTATCTTTTGCAAAGGTCAGTATCCATAGTAATTCACTATGCCTATACATGCAACAGCTCAGTCCCTGCTTTTAAAATAATCATCATCAAAGCATCATTTTAACCGACTGTGACAGGTACAAGGCTTTGCTGTTTCGCGTTAGAACTGAGAGCTTGTGACTCACTTGAAATCTCAGATGTGTTCAGCAGGGATGCCAGTCAACCTCAAAGGACGCTTCTAGCTCTCACTGCCTTGTCCTTTACTATCTGTTTAACACTCAACACTTGTCCCTTCTCATCAGCCATCTCCGTCCTGCTTTCTTCTTCTGTTTCTTTCTACTGTCAGTCAGCCTGCTTCCTTCCATCCACATTCAGACTGATTAGTGTCTTTTTTTCTCCTCCTTCCTAAAGAAGGAGTGGGAGGTGTTGATATGAGCTCATGCAAACAAATGCTGTAGTTATCCCATTAAGTGGTTTTACTGTTTGTGAATGTGATTATGTCTCTGTCAAGTGTAGATAATAGAGTGCTATTATATTCTAAAGTGTCCTTGAGAGAAACGTGTGTAGCTCTTCTGTTTACAAGAGCAGTCTGTCCTCTCTGAAAGCCTTGAGGATGTGCATTGTGGAAAAAAAAGTGATTTGTGACAGTGGAAGGAAAAATGATATACACCCAATGGTGCTTTTCATAGCAACTAGTGTTGTCTGTTGATTTGGAGGGCAGCTTATTCTGTACTGTCTCCTTCACTAAGAGCACGTGGGGGATATATATAAAAAAACATGTACATGCCACTTGGTAGAGTGTTTTGACCATGTTTTACTAAGACCTATTATTTGCTACTGCTGGCTGTTTTTGTGATGAAAAAGATTTGAAATAAGTAAATGTGCCAGGAATTTAGATGTTTTCCTACAGAGGCAATAAGTCACTTAGTCACTTACTGATTCAAATGTAAGGTGCCAGCTTTTCATCTAGCCAGTCTGAATCTCCTTAGCCACCATTAAAGGATTGTTTTACCCACCACAAGAAAAGTGTTGCTTTGCAACCAGTCTGTGCCAGCACCTACAGATAGATTAATGAAATGTAATAACTACGTTTTTTTGTCCATAGTATTAACAAAAAGTCTGGCCTGCAAGCAAATATTAAGACATAATGGAAATACACTGAGCAAACTTAATTTTAAAAATGGCCTTTTTCCATGTGCATCAAATATTTTTATATTAATTGTAAGGGTTTATACAACAATTAACTCATAAATGCCTAATAAAGTACCCATGATTTAATTAGCAACTGTTTGAAATGGCTTTTGCATCTATGAGCCATTTGGAAATTAATTATATGAGTCCAATGAAATAGTGAAAAGAGAGGCTAATTTTAAGCATTGTGAGTGGTTTAGGAAAGTAGAAAACACCACTGGCAGTTTGGCAAAGAAATAACATAAGAAGTGGTGGAATATTGGTCTGTACTGGTTTTCTTTTATAGGATTTTAGTGTTTGTCTCAAGGTGGATTTATTAGACAGCACAAAAATGTCATGCTGTGTGTAAGTATCAATGATGTTGGCAAGTTTGTTTGAGTCTTTTTAGGTTTTATCTCTAGAAATCTGCAATAAAATGACTTTGTTAACATTTCATCTGTATATTGTGTAAAAAAGCCATCAACTGCAGTGAAACAGGGTATGTTGTTAGAAAGTGTGCCAAATCCTCGGGAATAATTTATGTGCTGTCAATGTCACGTCATCAGTGCTGCAGACTGTATGCACTGCCATGCAAATTTCATATGTGCAAAAATGACGTCACATAGGTCACTTTGAAGCCTTAGGTTCTCAGTAGTCATACGGTGAGGTATGTCTGAGACTGCTAATATTTAAACATTTTCTATTGTGCTGATTTTATGTTTCCACAGATTCAATAATTTGACCCTAATAATGCCTGATGTTACACATTTGCATCAAACCACTTTATATAATACTTTACATCTATTATTGCTAATTTGTTTGTTTTATTCCTCCAGTTATGTACTTATTGTTAGTCTTTATGCATTTATTGTTGATAACCTATTTCATATTGAACTAATTTATTTTGTTTCAAGCTTTTCTTTTTGTTTTTCTTTCCAATTTTTAATCCCTGAATTTATTGATTTTTTATTTCAAAATGTTAATAAATTTACACATAAAAGCTTCAATGTTTTTGTCCTTACCAGAGCTTGAATTTTATTGAAATGGACTACATATCCTAATATAAACTCGGTTCTTTTAAGGAATTGCATCAAAATCTTTCTGTTTATATTTGGGTTGTCTAAGTTAGTCATTGTTATCCAGTTTAAACATAATTATGCTGACAGTAGCATTTGTTAAAGCAATGCTTACACTAGGCTAAACTTCACTCAGCATGTTTGCATTTGTGTGTTATTATAATAATTTGTTTCTTATACTTCGTTAGCACCATTTTGCTCATAACTTCAAATGACCAGAACTGATGATAATGACTGAAAGTGATCAAATCCAAACGTCTCTGTACCACTTCTGACCTCTTCACTGCTCAATTTCTTGTTCCATGGGAGGAAGCTGCTGTCAAATCCATGTACATTGATTTGCCATCCACTGCACTCTCTGATTTAAATCACAAACATTGACTTTACACATGACTTCTTTTTTTACACATGACTTTTTAGCCCAGATGTTGCAAGTACAAAAGAAGTCCAGTTTTGTTATATTCACTAACCCTCACAGTACGATGCCTATTCCACAAACGTGCACAGAACATTTGTGTCTTTTTGTTGCAATGCTCTGGTATTCGGTCAACCCTGCTTTCATTGGGGAGTACTTTCACAGTGCTAAATGTAGTAGAGACAAACGAGTAGTGTCAGATTGTACAGTAACATACACTGGAATAGTGATGTTTGCGTTGTTTCTATCATTGAAATAGTGAATTTATTCCTCCTAATTTCCAGCAATGTCTCATTTATGGCCACTACTTTCAAAAGGAAAATATATTTCATTTTTCAAAATTTGAGCAACTCAGGCATACACACAAGTTCATGATTGCAAAGCTTGGCTGTCTTTCCAGTCTGTGCAAAAAAGGGCAGGTTGCCCTGGTCACACTCATTGGGTCACTACATGAAATGAAGGTGAAATTTGTGTGTGTGTGTGTTGTTCGATAGCATGTGGCCATCTTTTCATGACCCCGCTGTAATGGGGCAAGACTACTTCCAGGAACTAATTTGAGTTGCTTCATCATGCAGAGCCAAGCAGGCGATGCCTTGATTTGCTTCGGATCTTTAAATCCAGCTGTATGTTTACTTTCCGAGGGCTGCTTGGTCAGCCTGTTCTGTGCTAGTTCTTGTTGTTTAAGCTTCAAACTTTTTTATCACTGGCAAAACAATCTTTATCTTGTCCCTGCCTCGGCTCTATCCTCCCTATTGATTGTCTCTGGCTCTGTGTAAAATGTCTGTGTTTGTATATGTAATGACGCAGCAGCGGTGTCCTACATGTGGTGAAGAACATGATATTTGCAGACTAAACTATTTATTTTGCTTGTCTGAATCTCAGCTTCAGTCGAACTCGAGCAACGGATGGGGGCAGGGTTTTTTTTCTTCTCTTTTCAGGGGACATGTGTGAGAGTTCACCAGAGGGCACATTTTCGGGTCATGGAAGTTCACTTGCTCAGCTCCTTGTGTTTTCACAGCCGTGTCTTTTTATGGGAAATAAAAATAACATTTTGTATGCTCCCAAAAAAGAGGGCAGACACACATCCATATCACATGCTCAGATGACAATATGAGCAGGATTCCTTAAAAGCATATTAACAGTGAATCAGGCATCCCTAGTTTAATGTCCCCCTGTAGGGGAAACACCTCATTTTCTCATATTACAGTAATTATTATTTTTTCACCCAAATCATTAATTAAAAGTGTTCATTGGAATAAGTGTCCTCCATCCATCCCTTGCTTCCTTCCTTCCACTCTGGCTCTGTTTCAGTCCCCGTCCTCTCTTCTCTGGCCTCGCACCTTCTTGACAGCTGGCCCGTTGAGCTGTAGATACTTACCAAGGATAAGAGGATTTAGTAACACAATTGATCAATGAGATCCGCGGGCTGTCCGTCAGATTACTTTCGGCGGCACTCTGTTCTTGTTGTCTGGTTTCTACATTTCCGCCACGGACATTCACATTAGGGCTTGCAGCCGTTTTGCAAATCACAGTTAATTAATGCTGAATGCAGATATCTGCAAAACAGGTATTAAACAAACGAATGCACATGCTGAGGATTATTGGTCTTTGTAGAGGTTAATCTCAGTGGTTGGAGGGTTTTTCAGGAGTAGATCTGCTACTCCCCACCATGGTCACTCATCCTTCATGATTCACTCCCACTATTGCACACTCCCCAGGGAGGGCAGTCTTATTGAATTACCACACAGTGGATCTCTCCATCCAGTTACAACCCAGTAATTAAGATGAATGGATTTACAGGGTTTGTGGTCTGTGATGTTTGTTTAAACCTGTTGATCAGCAGATCTGTGGCTTGTGTGGCATCATTTAATGATGATGGGTCCTGTTAGTCTTTGTCCTTTAAGAAGACAAGATAGGCTGATATTGTTTGTATAATTGGGAAATATTTTCTGCATGGTCCACTGATCACTGATTCAGTCACAGGTTTCCAAAGGTAATAACTTTATGATGTATCATGTTGTTATAAGTTAAAACAAAAGGATATTTTTCATTTTTTAAATGTGAAACAGAAAAAAAGCAAATTTATAACTAAACTTAAACAAATGTTAAAAAATGAGAAAAAATTATTTATTTACATTTTGCTGAACATATTTTGTATTTAGACTAAACTATAAATCTACTTGATCAAAATAGTATTTATTATCAATACCTATTAATACACAAGAAATCAAAATCGGATATTTAAGCTCCAGCATTTCACCCTAAAAGCCTCTATCTATTAAACAAACCAATGAACAGCTCAACTCTTATTTATAGAGAACAAATCTGCAGTGATATTTTATGATCAGCACTGGTTTGAGAAGCCATGCTTCCCACTTTCAGCTTTATTATAACCATAGACTGTATAGATTATAACCCATTGCTTCCTGATTTTCCAGCGCAGTCATTTCTGAGAACAATCAATGTACGAAGCAGCTTCAGGCAGAAAACGCTTTTGAACTTGGTTCAGGAGTTTGGCAACAGGCGACCTTTGACTGGCGAGTCGCGACGGCAGCGGTCAAAGGTGTCTGTCACTGCTCTGTATGTCTGTTTGTGCTCAGATAGATGCTCACATTTCTAAAACACCACATGAGTTTGGACAGAAACATACAGCAGACCTCATTATTTACTATTTTTTTATATCTGACCCTAGATGTAAAACCCTTATGACCCTTATGTAAAACTTTAAAGATGAATGTAGTGTTGCTGCTGAGTGTGGTTTTTTGAGCTACTGTCAACATTTTAG
>JBAMHV010000015.1:16654201-16685363 GCA_037177535.1 Pseudomugil gertrudae | reverse complement strand
CTCTACATCACTCACATGTATGGAAGGAAAGATGACAACAGACCCCAGGTTAAAAAAAAGCGAAGTTCTCCTTTAAACGAAGAGCATAGAAAAGCCAGACATAAATGCTTTTTCATAAGCTGTAAAGTTTCTGGGGGAAAAGATGAGATGAATTAAGGGTTTTTTATGTCACACCAGTGACTTACTGTGAAATAGCATTAGCTGAGAGGAAAATCAAGCTTTTAAAAGGTTCTTCATGCTGCGTGTGGGACAGGGAGCCTTAAATCTGGGCATAAATTAATTCTCAAGACTATCAAAGCTTAAATCTTTCTTGACGGAAACATTGATCAGTGGCTCACTGTCATCACTGCCGTTAAGGTTTTAGGTGACATGGCTTTCATATTTGTTAATATTTTACCCTGAAACCAATGGTTAATTTCATCATTAATTAATGAGTCAAATAAGTTCTTAAACAACTTATTCACCACAGTTCACTCAAAGCCCAACAAATAATAATGATAAAATGTTCCTCTTGTTTTCATTTGTAAACCGAAGAGCAGCTTTAAAACTCATAAGTCTGTTAAACAATTCAACTTTTTGAACACCTTAACAGCTCGTCGTACAGATACAAGAAATTTGCACTTGACAGTGGAGTTTAGGAAAGGCTCAGATAAGCCATGCATTTATGAAGTAGAATGCTCTTCAAACCATGTGCTGAATAAAGAATGTATGATGCATCAATAATCCATACACAGTGCTTGTAGCCATTTTATGCAGCAGTTTGTTGGCTGTCTAAAACAGCATCACTTCTTAACAGCGGCCTAAAAAGGCTTACTTTTTTAGCCTATGTGAAATGAATTATTTGTTACAACAATATCCTACACTGAAGAGGAACTGCTGCCCTCCACTGACTCATAGATGAACGAGTATGTAGTGGCTGATGTCTCATTTAAGTGTGACTATCCACCTCTAGGTCATCCACACAGGAAGAGTCACCATCACATGGAATCCATCCTACTCAAACTAAAGAAAACTAAGAAAAAGGAAGTGTCTTGCATCCTACCCTCAGCTGTAATGTCCAAGTTCAACCTGCCATTAGAGGATAGTCAGAGTGCACACTGTAAATAAGTGATAAGAAGAGCCTGAGGTGACTGTGGGAAGGATGTTTTATGAGCCACACTGCATCAAATATATAGGACACGGGGGTGCATGTAGGTCACTCTTATCTCCAGCTGTTTTGACAATGTTTGCCCACAAACAAACAAAAATACAGAGCACAAATATGCAGTCTGCTGGGTTCTCATCAGTGAGAGAGAGTCGTGATGATTAGGGACAGAAAATAAACTGAAGTCAATAGAGTTCTAACATCTCTCTGTCTTTAACAGCCAATCACAAGACAAAAGGTTTTATTCGTAAATGAGTTGGCGACTTTACTCTCTGATGGGGCCCTATGACTCATATATTATAGCAGGATTCATCAGTCACATTGATTCAAGCCCGAGTTATGAATCTACTGGAGATATCACTATAAATAGCTGATTAAATTTCCAGTGACATTTTTGGTAAAAAAAAACAAAACTTACATTAATTATAAGCCTCTGTAGTTTATAGTTTGTGCAAATTCCCCTCACAATCTCGAGTCGCTGACATTAGTGACCTCTGTTGTCGGCTTTGAGAACTGCACCAGCTGTGCACGTTATTTTTTCTTTTGCGTCCCATATCACTGAAGCCTGTATGACAAACCTCACACAGAGGCTTTGGCCCTGCCTACTGACCGAGCATGTGATCATATGACACTTTCATAACAAAGTATGTGGGTGGGGATAAAAAAAAACTATGATCAAGCGGAAGATAAAGTGAGAAAATAGGGGAAGGGAGAGAGTATCATGAGGCTGCTGAGTACTTTTCACTTCCTCTGTACTTCCTTCTCTGCTCTGTTATGCTCAAATCGAGCCACCTCAGCTTCAACTCTTTGTTCTCTTTTCTGTCTTCCTGGCATTCTCAGATGAACTCTATGAACAGTGTTAGCAGCTCGGAGGACATCAAGCCTCCACCAGGCCTACAGAATCTAGGAAACATCAACTACCAGTGTACAAGCCCAGGGGGGATGTCAAAGCACATCTGCGCCATTTGTGGGGATCGCTCCTCAGGTAATGTTTGAGGGTAAGGATGGAGAATAAGGTCAGGCAGAAAAATTGAAATCCCCAGTCACCACAAATACAAACACACACAACACAAACTTATACTATATTATGAAGCGGTTACTCAGGTTTTCTACTGATAGTTCTAGAAAATTATCTATTTCACTGTCACTATATTTACAATCAATCATTTTGTCTGTCAAGCCAAAGATAAATCCATAGAGATTTGCAGGCCTGACTGGGAATCTTATTCAGAATTACTGTGTGGTACATGCATTTTGGTGGTTAAAAGCTGTACTGATGTGTTTATTTTCCACAGGAAAGCACTATGGTGTGTACAGCTGTGAAGGGTGCAAGGGTTTTTTTAAGAGGACCGTCCGTAAAGATCTTACCTACACTTGTCGTGACAGTAAGGAGTGCCTGATTGACAAGCGCCAGCGAAACCGCTGCCAGTACTGTCGCTACCAGAAGTGCCTGGCAATGGGCATGAAAAGAGAAGGTGTGTTATCTTTCAAGCTGAATGAAATAAGTGTGATTCCTAATAATAGTAAATATTTGTAGGTTTTAAATAATTTATCTTGTAGAAAAAACAAGCCTTGCTGTCAATCACCAGCAAGGAGGGAGTGTGCAGTTGTTTGCTGGCTTTACTTTGCTGTCTGTCTGTCTCTGCTGACACAGTACAGGATGTGTCAAACAGGGTATCTGACCTTAAATGTTTGTGTGTGTGTGTAGCTGTGCAGGAAGAGAGGCAGCGTGGGAAGGAGCGTGGTGAGAGTGAGGTGGAATCTACAAGCAGTTTCAACGAGGACATGCCAGTAGATAAAATCCTGGATGCTGAGTTAGCTGTGGAACCCAAAACAGAGACCTACAGCGACGGCAGCACCGGGAACTCTGTAAGAACCCCAACCATGGAGCTTGGTGTGCTATAAAGCCACTAAACTACTCTGATTGAAATTTTGTGGCCTTTTTGAAGTAGTTTTAAACTACTTTACTGATCAGTTAAAGGAGTTTTTTAAAAAAAAAATCAGGTTTGATAGTAAGCTAATAAATGATTAACATAAGCTTGGTGGCTTTGGGATTCATGCCTCGTTATTTTCCCTAAAGTCTCATTTTGTTGTTCAGAAATAAGTTAAATTTACTCATTTAATTTAGAAACAAGTTGCAGAAATCCTTTCAAATGTGAATAAAGTAGAATTGTGTTCTGGTCTGATCCACTAATTCCAACATGATTTATTGAAATAGTCACCAATTATACTTTTAGTCAAAAGTATGCACACACTTTTCTATTAATGGGAATGTGTGTCCAAATGTTTGACTGGTACTATATATAGAAATGTGGTTTCTATAACTTAAGAAAAGGAGCAGTGCTTGATGGAAGTTTGGGAGTATCTGCTGAGGAATTGAACTGACAGCATGGTGGTGCAGTGGTTAGGGCTGTGGCCTCACAGCAAGAAGGCTGCTGGTTCGAGCCCAGGCTGGGGTTGTCCAGTTGTCCAGTGACCTTTCTGTGTGGAGTTTGCATGTTCTCCCCATGTATGCGTGGGTTCTCTCCGGGTTATCTGGCTTCCTCCCACCCACAAGACATGCATGTTAGGTTATAATAGCTGTGGTTAAAATGGTTTAAAAATAACCAAAAGCGTCTGCCAAATGACTGTATAGTATAGTATAGTGACAGCTTAAATAAAATGCACTGACAAGTCAAATGGGGGAACAACCGCTTTTAACTATATTAAACTGTTTCAATTTGATACCACAAATGTACATCACAGAAATTAAATACTTGGGCTTTTCACTATCTTTCGATCAAGATACAATAATTATTTAATGCAATAACCCCAAAAATTGTTACTAAATAAAAAAATCTGGTAAAAAAAAAACATAAAGAAAAAGAACAATTCAATATTGACAAAATTAAAAAGTAACAAAAAGTCAGCAAACACAAAGAACACAAGTATGTGCACATGCAGTCTCTGAACATCTGCTATACGATGCTGTTAACATAGCAATTTAATCCCTGAAAGATAAACACGAGTTTCTAAGATTGTGTGTATCTTCTCCTATTGCCGTGGAGCCAGATTTCAACTCTTCACCAGCTAAATCCAGTTCATCTCACCACTCTTCAGTTGTTTACAGCCGCAGTTTAAAAAAATCTAACACCCAACAAAGACGCATTTATGTTATGAGGGTGGAGCAGTTGCACAGCAAGCTGGCAGGATTGGCTTGGAGGAGGATAAATGCATCAAAATAGATCTATTTTTAACTTTGCAGTGTTAGGGTTAGGGGCAGCATTCAGACACCCTAAATACCCACCTACTGTGGATAGTTAAGATTAGAGAAATTTTAAACACAATTCAGAACATGAATCTCAGGATTTTTAACACGTTTCAGAAAGAATTGTCAAACATTTTTATTATGTTTTTATAGAAATATTGGACTTGTCCTTTTCGTGTCATGCCATTAGTCAGGCCCGTTTGGATTTATACTGTAAGTTTGTCTCAGTCCTCCAGTCTCTGTCACTCAACATGTGAGGCTTTCACATCATGACAGTAAATTGCTGGTATTCCAAAGTTAGCTTCAGCTGCACCTGCTCTCTGAATGTTGTAAGAATGACTTTTGATGTCACTGATGAAGCTTAACATCACAGTTATTTAGTGTATTATTTCTCCCTACGTATCCCTCTCCAGACCAATGACCCCGTCACCAATATCTGCCAAGCAGCAGACAAGCAGCTATTTACCTTGGTGGAATGGGCCAAAAGAATCCCACATTTCTCCGAACTCCCTCTGGATGACCAGGTCATCCTACTACGAGCAGGTGAGCACACAAGCTCATGGATACAATGTATGTGCATAGAGAAAGATTAAATATAAACACATGCAAACCACAGTCTATGATGCAAACACAGGTAGCTCGTTATTTTGCAGGAGTAAACAGGCCTTTCTAAAACTCGGTGTCCTTATACTGATGTAGTATGTTGTCATCAGGGCAGTTGCTCACACATTTGCAACACATTTTTGTCATCTAGTTTAATGGAGCAGTGAAACCAAATATAACTGGACTATTTGCCAAATCCCTGTAGTGAGACTCTGAGCTGCACTAACACTGACCTCTGCTGGTGAGAGATCTCGTGCACATACCTGAATGAGGAAGTCTAGTCAGACCCAATGAAAGACTTTACAGCCAAGCAGGGACGATTCACTGCAAATATTCAAAAGTTGATTAGATTTTTTTTCTGTACAGGCTGGAACGAGCTGCTCATCGCCTCTTTCTCACACCGCTCAGTCACAGTAAAAGACGGTATCCTGTTAGCAACAGGTCTGCATGTCCACAGAAGCAGCGCGCACAGTGCAGGAGTGGGCTCCATCTTTGACAGGTAGGAAGCATAAAAATTATATAAGAGGTTTGAAACTGCAAAAATGGTTTCATAATATCTGCTTTTTTACAATAGCATTTGAATCATGATTTTTAATCTGCTTGTGACACAGAAATGTATAAAATTATGCAACTATAGGTGGAATTTACTCTTTTGTTTTATTTTATTTTTATGTATGATTAGGTATAATGCCACTGTATATATTAAAATGCATATTTAAAATCTTAAAATGAATTGTTTTATGTATGACAAAACAGCAGGTACCATTTGGATTAGAGAAGTTCCATGCAGTACACTATGTTCACAACCTAATAGAAGAACACATTAAAAGCACACTAGTGTGAGCTACAAAACCCTCATTCATTCTTATAGGTTTTTAACATCCGTACATGTTTTTTTGTTGTTCCTGATGCGTGTTTTGTATGTGTGTGTCACAGACAGATTAAAGCTGTTAGAGTTGTTCTACAATTGTTCATGATGATGTTGGTAAATAGGTTGAATTTTGATCAAGAAAATTGTTAGGGGTGCTAAAACTGTCACAAACACATGTCACTGTAGCACTATGAAACAATTAAACTAAATTAACCAGTTGCTAATTGTTCCATTACTTATTTTATATTTTAATAAATTATAAGAGATGCATTTTTTTGCATGGAAATCAGCTAAACTTGTGCAAAATGTTTAGAAAATCAGTCTAGCTTTGTAGTTGATTAGCTATCTATTCACATTTAGCTTCTACTGAAAAATAAAAGACACCAGACACCAGCCTTTACTTGGCAGGCATTTAGTCCCATGGTGTTGAATAAAAGCTGGCTGAAAGATGTGAAAAAACACACATTGATTTGTACATTTGCACCACAGGAAAAGCAAACTTACTGGTCTAATAACACAGAGTTACAGAAGGTTTAACATCTACTCATCAGACTCGATTAAATGAATTTTTTGCCAAGGTCAATTTGTGTTTTTCCTCTGGACGAAGCATTCTCTGCTTACTCTTTCTTCAAGGTCAACTTTTCACCTTCTTACTTCATTCAGCCACGACAAACTTTTATTCATACAGAAGAAAAAAGGAGCACTACCCTCTGTGTTTATAGAGGGGGAGCTGTAAAGCAAAGCGCTCCAGGTCACATGATCCCACAAGAGAAGGATCCACTCCTGTAAAGTTACAATGTCTTGTTTCTGAAGAGGGCAGCCCCCTCGGCGCACCAACACGTCAAGCACTGAATGTTGCCCCCCAAAAATCATCCATATTACCCACATTAGGCTGATGTTTGAGTCAAAAATGGCATGGTATTCCTTTAAGCAGGAAATAAGAAGTTAATCTGCTGATGTTTTGATCTTTATGCAGAGTCCTGACAGAGCTGGTTTCTAAAATGAAAGACATGCAGATGGACAAGACAGAGCTTGGATGTCTACGAGCTATTGTCCTATTCAACCCAGGTCAGTCTGACCGTCACTCAACAACATTAATTTTTTTTCTAAACCACTTAATCAGGGTTGCATGGAAGGTAGAGCCGTTCCCAGCAATTAGCAGGTAATAAACAAGGTACACCCTGGACAGAGAAACAACCCCTCATAATTACTCCTAGGGACAATTAAAATCACCAATATCCTAACATGCATGTTTTTGGATGGTGGGAGGATGCCAGAATACCCACATGTTTATTAATTAGTGCAATGAAATCTTGGTACTAAATTGTTTTCTTTTTGTTTGTTTCAGATGCAAAGGGTTTATCAAACCCACTGGAGGTAGAGGGACTAAGGGAAAAGGTTTATGCTTCACTTGAGGCATATACAAAACAAAAGTACCCAGACCAGCCTGGCAGGTAAGACATACATGACATAACAGCATTAATCACATTTAAACAACACTGTTTAATCACAACTTGGGTTTCACAGACACTGAAATATCACGCTTTACTGCAGTGTACCACACAGCTCTTACATAACTTATGTTACTCTTTATTTACATTTTTGTTACATAATTTAAGATTCTATTTGAATATTGTATAATAGTCTTGATCCATGTCTTCTTTTGTTAAATTTTGCTTTAAAACTTTTTAATGAAAGCCTACATCAAAGTATTTCTGAAAATAAACTGCACTAAACACTGATCTATTAATCATTCAAGCATCAAAGGTCACCAGTGTTGTGTCAATACATAGAATATTTTTAGTAAAAAAAATTAACAAGGCTCTACAGAACTTTTGCAGACTTTCTTAAGGACCCACTGCAGATCTACAACTTAATTGGCCCTTCATAATAAACCTTACTTGTACTACGAGCTATCTTCAGCCAGAAAAAAAGAGTCTGGTCTTATCTCTTGCTGTCTCTTTTGTCAGTGATTATTACATTTAATGATTGCATAGTCTATAATTTTATAACCACTCAATTATAAGACAGGATGCTTTATGAATTGTATCAATAGCTCACACACATACGATTTATCATGTTTTGTTTTGTTACGCAGCTGATTATGTAGGTGGGAATAAGAATTACTACAAACGTGTCATTTATGTTTTCCTTTCAGGGATTAATACATTATTTTCCCATCTAATTTAATTGTCTTATAACATGAAAACAAATAACTGTAACAATAATCATTTACAGGCGCTTTAGTTACACACTGTATTAGACTTTTAAATATTGTGAATGATAATAACATTGTGTTCAGATAAGTTTAAGTCACAGTTTACATTTCTGAATCTTCCGTATCTTCTCATCATTTTTAGGTTTGCCAAACTGCTGCTTCGCCTGCCTGCTCTGCGCTCCATCGGCCTTAAGTGTCTGGAGCATCTGTTTTTCTTTAAGCTCATCGGGGACACGCCTATTGACACCTTCCTGATGGAGATGCTGGAGGCTCCGCATCAGATCACATGACACCTGTCCTCCCCTTCCCCCTGTACATACTCCCATGATATGAGCGACGTGAAAATGGAATTAAAAACACATAAAGAGACTCGATCGAAACTATAATACAGCATATTTTATACCAAGCAAAATATATATATATGTAATTAAAAAGTGTTTTGTGGTTGAGGAGAAGGTACACTGTCAAAACAAATTCTTATAGAGTTGTTAACAGCTTTTGTAAATAGTTAATTTCAGGTTTTTGTTTTAAAAGCAACCCAAATGCAATTTAAAAAGGAATCATATTTTATTCAGAACAGAATTGTATAGAAGCAGATACCATCTTTGCATTTCTAAAAAAAACACACATTTGCGGATTCTTACAGAATAAAGTTATTTAAAATTTAAGCGTCTATTTTGTGTTTAATTAGTATATTATAGTTGCTGTTGAACAACCTGTGGGGACAGTACTTTTACTTTCCTCTGGCATTTCCACCTCTCGTCCATGAGATGGCGACAGCAGGGCATCACTGATGGATACTCCCTCGTAACTTTGCTCCAGTTGTTCTTGTTTGTCAGAGCTAATAGATATCAGTACACCCAATCACAAAGATGTTTTTTCAATGCATTGTCCTTTAATCTACAAATCTAGACCTGTTCTGAAAGAGCAGAATATCATTCTTCTAAAAGATACTTGCTTCTGTGTCAATGAGGAAGTTAGTAAGGAGTTTAGCTGGAATAAGAGTAGAACTTGAACACATTTAAACTAATTAAACTATTCATTGACTGCCGATGCCTTTTGGATAGGGGTGCACTCATTTTTTAAGTTACCACACCCATTAGGATTTGTCCTATGGAACAAAAGCAATTCAGGATATGTGAATTAGTGCATGTAGCATTTAGTTTCCTTTCAGTGTGTCACATACTTACAAAGTGGCCACAAAATTAGGCAAAACATGCAACATTGATGATCCTTTAAAATGCAATCTGCAAGGAGACCAAACTACACATCACTTAATCTTACCTAGAGATCAGTTGTAACAACCCTGAACACGAAGAGCTAAAATATCTAAAATATCTGCGCCTGTCATCCTGGACACAGGCACCACAGAGCATCCCCAGAGGTTCTATGCCCGTTTCTTTGTATGTCATTGTTGTTTTAGCTGGATTTGCATTACACTATTAGTCTTGCTGATCATTGCAGAAATAAAATTATTGCATTGAAATGAGTGGATATATTGACTGCAGCACCAGAAATGTTGCTAAGTTGGAATTAGAGTCTAGAAAATGATGAAGGCCAAGTCCAGCCAAGTTGGGATGTTGTGCAAAACAAATATAAACATAATACAATATATTGTTAATATTTTGAAACTGCATTCAATCCAATACACAAAGACAAGATAATTAATGTTCAAACTAATAAAATTAGGTTTTATTGTTTTGTTTTTTTAAAAAGCTTAGGCACGGGCATGTTTACCACTGTGTATCATCATCTTTCCTTTTAAAAACACTCAATCAGTGTATGGGAACTGCAGGACACTAATTGTTTAAACTTTGCAGGTGGAAATATTTAACATTCTTGTTTGATGAACAGCTTCAGTTTTTACCACTCTGTAGTCTCCATTGTTATATTTTGAACTTTATAAAGTGAAACACATTTTCAGTATAGATCTGGACTGCAGACGGGCCTGTTTAGTATCCAAACTCTTTATGCTGTTATAGCTGTGCACAATGTGGTTTAGCATTGTCTTGCTGAAATAAGTAGGGACATCTTTGTAGGTGGTATCGCTTGGATGGCAACATATGTTGCTCCAAAAGTATGTACATGGTGCCTTCACAGATGTACAAGTTACCAATGCCATATGCAAACCCCATAGGCTTTTAATTTTTGCACCGATACAAATCCAAATAATCTTTTTCCTCCTTGGCCTGGATGACAGAAAGTCCATGATTTCCACAATTTGAAATGTGGCCTCATAAGTTCACAACACACTTCTTTGCTGTATTCCATCTGAGACGAGCTCGGGCTAAAAGAAACAGCTGCTTCTGGGTGAGTTATGACTTTGGCTTTGCATAGTTTAAAATGCATCTGTAGATGTAACAAACTGTGTTAACTGAAAACGGTTTTCTGAAGTGTCAATGAACCTTTGTTGTCCTTTACACAGTGACTTTTTAATGCTGTGCTGCCTGAGGAACTGAAGGCCAGGAGTATTCAATGCTGGCTTTCAGCTTTGCTGCTCTTACAGAGATTTTTACATATTCTCTGAATCTTTTGATGATACTATGGATGATGAAATCCCAAATACCTGGCAACTGTCTTTAAGAAAAGTTTTTCTTAAACTGTGGGATTAAATGCAGGTGTTCACGTGAACCTCACCCCATGTTGCTTGTGAATGATGGATCCTTTCAGAGATGTGAGGAACATTTCAAAACAAATGTTTTCTGATCATTTCTGGACTTTCCCAGAATTTATTGAGCCTGTCCCAACTTTTTTTTTTTTTTTTTTTTGGATATGTTACACATAACTTCAAGATGAGTCTAAATAAAAACAGAAAAACACCAGGTTTAAAAAATTTCTAAACTATTTATGTTAAATTTGTGCTGTGGCCTGTTTAACACTTTTAAGAGCTTAATTTGAAACATGCCATTGATAACTTGTTTAACCATAATTATGATCCATATTTGTTGGGTACAAATTTCATGTAATTTTTTAAAAAGTTTATAATAGATGATAAATAGCCTAATTGTAACTATCTAAATAACATCAAATCAAACTAAATATCACATGCTCATTTAAACATCAAAACATTTTCTGTGAGTTACAGTGCACATTAGTATTTGCAGCTACTCACATTATAAAATATATACATACATAAATAAGTATCATCCATCCGTTCATTTACAGCTCAGTCCAATTCAGGGTCACAGAGGTTTGGAGTCTATCCAATGAGGCTGCATATATCCTAAACAGCCCAGTCTGTCGCAGAAACCATAAATAATTCACAAAAACAAATATAATTGTAGTTAAATCAACAAAACAAGAGAAGAAACAATAGGAAGGAATAAAACTATTAACTTGTAACCTTTCTTTCACCTCACGAGCGCTGTAAAAAAAAGCGTTGTGGTGCTTTTGTGGCATTCTGCGTGGAGAGGAAGACAGACAGGCAAGCCTCAGAGGAGAACAGTGTCAAAGGAGGGGCAGACTGACTGGGAGAGAGGTAAGTTGCACCTGCTCATGGAGGAAGCCTCTCTTCCTCCGTCCCGTACAGTCCAAACAGGATAAGTGAAGGACAGCTTGCTCGGTGCGCGTGGACGCGGAGAGGACGTCTGGAGCGCGAGGAGAAACTTAGATGTGCTGCTGCGCTCCAGCAGCAACTTTTGCAGCAGGTCTGTGAGCGTCGGAGATGTTTGGAGCAGAATAATCATAAGTCTGTTTGACCGGTGAGACTTTCATTAGCTCGAGTCTTGACTTAAAAAAGTTTATTTAAAAACATTTTCTGTTAACTCCTAATAAATATATTTCTTAAAATATATATTTCACAGGTTTTTTCAGACATTTAAAATGGATATTGGAACATCCTTAGGTAAGTGAAAATGCATGACTAATATTTCTAATAATAATAATAAATGTTTAATTTTTCTCAGGCTAAATTTCAATTAAAACATTTAATTTCTTGCATTTCTGCTCAGCTGATTGTGTTTGACTATCGCAAAAGTTTCTCCAAAATTAGTTCGTGCTCATTATAAAGAGATGAATTTGCATTTTAAAGCGTTCACCAGTAGCCTGTACTTCAGCTTCGATCCATTAAGAGCCAAACTGGCTGTATCTGTATCTGCTGCAGTGTTAAAATGATGCATCAGAGGATTTGCCCACTTTGCAGATGTGGACCGGAGCACAGTGTGTGCTGGATGCCACCGGCCCATCAGAGACAGATTCCTGCTCAGAGTGAATGACGGCCTTTGGCATGAGGTGTGTGTGCGGTGCTCGGCGTGCGGGGACGCGCTCAGGAACTCCTGCTTCCTGCGGGACCGCAAACTTTACTGCAAGCAGGACTATGCTGAGTGAGTGCACATGTCATTATGGATGGAATACATATATATATACACAACAGCTTAAAAATAATAAGTCCATCTCAATGCAGAACCTATAGGGTACTGCTATGAAGTAGCCTGAAACAGTTTATATTTAAACACACATTTCCCCCTTTAAGTATAAAGTGAATTTACCACTTTGTAGTGCGTTATTTTACCAGGTGATTTCTTTTAGGTTAGATCCATATTACAACCTATAATTGTATTCAGTTTTCCTTTTTCTTTTTGGCTTGATGACAAAAGATATTTGTGTATCATTAATCCAGTTTTTACAACAGAACCCTTGTTCACATCTGACCTTGACCAAGAATGTGAGTCTGTGTTTGTCTGCACTAGAGAAAGTCAAGGAAGCACACAAAGATGTTTGTTTACCGCAATGAGCATGAAATGTGTCTGTTTCATAAAATTCTAGGTGCAGTTAGATGGCTCATAATTGGTATTTACTGCATGAGTATAAGGCACTGACTTATAGGAAACTTGGCACTACTTAAAAAGAACAAGGTGACTGAAGGAGGAAAAGGTGGTGAGGGAGCTAGATTTTAAAAAGCTATTGTATAGTGTACATCTGTGCATCCACACACCACAATAATGCAGTCACACCTTCACGCGCAACCAGGGGTAGAGCTCAACTGACACATTGTCAAAATGTGTTAAAGTCCTGAAGCCCATTGGTGTGGCAACAGCAAGCTGGGGACAACATATGGTGCCCCCCTCATGCCCACCCTATACAAAAAACAACAAAAAAACAAATAAATAAACAAAAAAAAAACTCCACATTGCCATATTCTGTCCTATTTGGCAGCTTCAGCCTCATTGTTGTCTACACAAGAGCCAAGATAAAACCCACACACCCTAAGAGGTAACACCTCACATTATTTCTGAACAATTATTTATTTGGGGGGGGGGGTTGCCAACCAGGCAGGAAGTCATACCCCTTAGTTTAAATGTCTTAAATTGAATGCCCAAGCATCCTAAAGTGAAATATTCCCAATTGCAAGTTTTCATGTGGATCACTTTTATTTCTGTTAAAAATCTGAGTGTAAATTCTTAAATGCTCAGTGTGATCACTGCACATTACAGCACTATCTGGGTCAAAGGAAGGAGCAAAGAGCAGGACTGAGAGGTAATTAGGAGAATAGAGCCATATGACAGAGGATGGTGTGAACTTTTTTGGGGGGACGAGGCGCTCCATGAGCACTGGTGTTGTGTGCAGTGGCATCTGGAAAGCTCTTCTCATCACAGCCTCTGTGTTGAGCAATGGGACAACACCCAGCCAACCGTGAGATATCTGACCTGACCAATTAGCAGGAGGCCTGGTGCCAAGGCTCCTCCTCTGAGCCTCCCCATTTTCCTCATCTTCTCCTCCCCCCGCTGTCCTGTCTGGGTGGGTTCTGACACCCCAAACAAATACTGGCATCACTTTTGTTTGAAATCTGTGCCAGGATATTTTTCTCACCAAACAAACTGTGTCCAGCCACACCCCCTTCTTTTCATGCAGAACTTGTGTGATTATTCCATACTGTGACAACATTTGTCTCTTACCACACGCTGTATCGTCTGTCTGGATTGTGCCTTGTTTTTACCTTGCTTGTGTGGTCGAGTGCCAGCCAGACCACCAGGTTTGGCCTCTTTACAGAACTATGAGACAATGATGCCCGAATTTTTTGGGCATCAAAGCTTTTGAGTGCCGGATGTATGAAAAGCCCTAACACAGAGCAGACTTAATGTTGTTATTATTCACTCATTATATCATATACCATATTTTTAAATGATACCTAAGTTGATGCCAGAATAAGTGGATATGGTTAATGTATGCCACAAAAAGAAATGAAGCTAAATAAAATGGAATTACATTGTTTAAAGCCATTTTTTAATAATCTTTATTTGATTTAATTGACTACAAACATTGTGAAAACCTCAACTTTAATAAAAACCTAAAGGTCTGAATAATTTTTGGTATTGATAAATACATTTTATTAACTTATTTGTATGACAAAAGTAAATTTATAGGCAATAACTTACAAAAATATCTGAACCAACACATGCAGGGAAAAAATGCTTGCTAATGTCTGCAGGCAAAGTAATTTAGAAAAATTGCTTTAGTGTTTTTAGTTTTGACAAATTTAAGAAAATGCTAAAACAAACTGTATATTAATAACATCAAGGTGACAAATATGAACTTTAGTGAAGAATGCTGACAAATGAAATCAAATAATTTCTTTTTTACTATCACAATGTGCTGCGAAAACAGCTTTTTGATTAAAAAACCTTCACAGTGAAATAAACCTAAAAAATGTATTTGTATGTCTCTTGCAGGACAAATAGGATTAAAAAATGGATGAATGATGGAGATAATAATTTCTGTGCTTGTGTGACTTTTATCAGTCACCTATCACACAATGTAGTGTCATCTATTAATCTGGATTCCTATTAGATCATGTGACGTTCAGGGTTGGTTGGACTGTCAGTAGAGTTAGATTGGCTAAATGGTTCAGTGGGTAGGTGGACTAGACAGCAGATTAGCCGTCAGATAAGTGGGTGACAAGTGGCGCATTTGACCTCAAGATGTATATTTGATATGCAGCCTGTTAGTGAGTGTGTTCAGCACAAGATCCAGGTTAACCTGATCCAGAAACAGGATCTGTTTCTCTGCTTGCTCTCCAGACCAGCAGTCTGTTCTGTTTACCTGACGGCCAAAGGTCAGCTCTCGAGTCAGGGCAAGAACAATGAGAGAGAAGGGCTTTAAAGGAAAGTGTTGGCTTGTATGGGTGAACATTTCTGCAAAACACTCAGCTTATTAGTGCATCCACCTCAAGAGTTTGCCATGACAATGTGAATGAGTGCAAGATTCTGCTGACTTATTTCTCTGCAATGATCCTGTCGCTAATTGCCATGTCTAAATCCAGCATGACTGAGTGTTCCCGCTCTCCGAGCAGAGCCGCTGAGCCAATCATGTGAACGGAAACTCTGAAATATTAAACACCTTGCTTTGCTCAATAAGTATTGGAGGTACTCTTACCTTTGCATTAACGGCTCCTAAGAGAACTGGGGCTAATAAGGCAAACTGGACGACGGGTATAATGGAACAGCAATTCTCGAAACAGGAATGATCGCAAAACACTAATGCCCATAGTTCGCTTTCAGCTGACATCTAGCATTAGCTTCACTTGGAGACATCAAATAAAGCACTTTGGTCTATAACAGACCTGCAAACATGTGGAATATTTCTTCATCCATGCTTTGAAATATTTGGTGTTGCCACAGGAATGCAGATACCACTGCCGGTATGCTGGCCATATTGAAGCACATACCACTGAAGCTGCGGGGCAAATGACTCTGATGGGTCAAGCTGGCCGACTGGCCCTGGTGAGATTCCGGGAACGGGCTTTACCGTTTCCATAGTGACTTTGGAGCCACAGTAAGAGGTCTCGGCAATGTTTGGCTTTAGCATGTTGCACCTCCAGACGTCTTGACAGGAATCTCTCAACAGGGGTGCTTTCTTTGTTTAGTTTGAGCTTTATTTATTTGTAAATATTGTGCAAAAGAAAGTATCCAAAAAAAAAGTCAAATGCAATTTTTTGTTTTGTTTGAATGAAGTTACATCACCTTAATTAATGATTAAATCTTCATTTATTTTATTTGTCTAAATTTTTGTGAAATACAAGTAATTTTGTGAATTGTGAAGTGCTTCAAAAAGCTTTTCTTTAACCATAATCACAGTTACACTGAAGCATAGAGAAAAAAATGATGCAGTGATGATTATAAATGAAAAAGCTTCTGATTTTAGATGTGTTTCTTTTTTTCAAATGAAACTCACACAGGTGGTCGTGGCAGGGATTAGCTTAAATTTCTGTAATTGTAAGTATTTTTAGATGAAACAATAAAAGGGGAAAAGCTGTCACTTTCTCATGCTTCTGTGCTGACTGTCCTGGTGACCCAGTCGGACCTGGAGGCAAACAGCATCTCTAGAATGATGACGCATCATCCTGCGTGACAGACCCAAAATGCAGTGGTGCCAGCCAGCAGACAATGGCCCTGCTGCTTGGGGGCCGGCTCTGTCTTTGTCCGACTCTGGTTAAGCAGACTTAAGGATAATTCCACGGATAATTCCTGAGACCAGTGGCTCAGTCTCTCCCACCAGGAGATCTGATTCCCCCCCTCTGCCTGGAGCCATGGCCTGCCGAGAGCCTTTCTCTTGTGTCCCCAGGAGCGCGGCCTCGGACACAGCAGTCAGAACCACGGCAACAGTCTCTGGGACTAAGCACACCAGTCCTGGTTGCCAGGCGCTAAGATACACACCCGACATGCTAAGGGTATGCGCCTGAGTGGTCTGGGCTGAAGGAGGAGGAGGAGGAAAGGCGAGAAGTCAGGCTGGCACTTGTTTTGAGTGACAGCTTGAAACAGCAACAATTCCTATGTCCACAAACATTTTTTTCTTCTAAAATTCAGTTTGACAAAGGTGTAAGGGGTCCTCAATCATCTAAACTAAACAAAGGCATTATTCAGTTATTTACTGAGTTCTCATAAAACCTTTTTGTGCCCATCCTATCCTCCAGTCTGTTTGCAGTGCGTTGTGGGGGCTGTGCAGAGGCAATCTCGCCTGCGGAGCTTGTGATGCATGCAGGAGCTGCTGTGTTCCACCTGCGCTGCTTCACCTGCAGCGTTTGTTCCTGCCGCTTGCAGACTGGAGATCGTTGCATCCTCAGGGAGGGACAGCTAATGTGTGCCAGAGAGGACTACCACCAGTGTCTGAGCAGTCCTACGTCTTCTGACACAGGTATACATTCTGTATGCTTTAATGTTGCTGTCACTGATTCCTAATGATTATTGTGTTCTTATTAAAAAGGTTATTTCAGTGTTTTGTATGAAGTATTACAGTAATTGAATTATCAACAGAAGATGCCAAATGTAACAGTGCATGTTTTGAGATGCAGATATGAGGGTTGAATATTATAAAGAGGATAACATTGACACCTAACACATGCATACCACACAGTGTTCTAGTGCATGTCTTAATTCAGGGCATTCATACATTCCTGTTGGCTATACCATTAACAGATGATCAAATCGATATACGTAGCTTTCTGTGTTAAGTTTCTTTTAAAAAGATCAGTGTAGGAATGTTAAATTACATTACAACCCTTGTGATTAAGCAAACAGCATGTCAACATGTTTTTTATTTTTTTGTTTTCAGAAAATATTTATGCATTGTATTACGTGTCATTACATCTGATAGTTTAAAGTAAAGTATCACTTAAATCCACCTGATTTGATTCCAAAAATCATTTATGCAATGAGGTGTTTCTCATATTAAATTGATTACAATGTTTACATTCTGACTGAGTAACAAAGTAATGACACATCATGTATAAAGTCACGTATAAAACAAAATCTCAAAGTGTTATGACCAGCAGATTAGGCTGTGTGTCTACTATGTGAGGAAGAAAACATGCTGGTCCAGGTCAGAACCGGATCAAAATGTTACTGGTGTGTCACTTCAGGCTACAAATGCAGAAAATTCTGACTAATGCACATTGCACATTTTAGATGAATTGCTCTCTGGTGGAAATATGTTTTTAAGCATTTGTTTTGTAACCTGCTTGCCAGGTAAGAGTGATGATGATGAAGATGAAGAGGAGATTTCTGGGAGGGCATCAGGCAGGCGTGGTAGAACAGATGATCTGGAGAGCAAACGCCCCAAGAGACCTCGCACTATTCTGACCACTCAGCAAAGACGCACGTTTAAAGCATCCTTTGAGGTCTCATCTAAACCTTGCCGAAAGGTAGCACCTGATTGTGTTTGCATGCACTGGATAGACACAGCACACACAGCTACATTTCTACATTTTTGCCTTTATCTCGCATACAATGTGTAACAGGCTGTTTATTATATGTCCCTTTTCTTAGAGAGACAGATGTTTTCTGTCTGCATTCTTATTGTAGCACTTTGTTAAAATTGCAGTTCTAGTTATAAAATATATCTGCTTTTAATATTTTCTTGGAATACCTCCTAAACCTTCTGTTTTTTTAGGTAAAATTACAACAGATTTAACATTTTCTTACATTTTTTTAAGCTTAACATGAAACAGTTTGTATGCAACAAAACATCTCATTTAAAGTCAGCCCAGAACAATGATAGGATTTCATATAAATACTAAAAATGTGCTGCTAGTGAGAATGTGTGGGGATGACCTATAAAAGACATTGGTCAGTCCCTTATAAACTATCTAAACTTAAAAGTCCAAGTTCAAATTAAATCTGTTCCCACAATCTTATATTTTCTTTCTGTCGCAGATTGGCAACATGATATTGATTTTATAACCTTCAAATGACTGCCTTGTCCTTCAATTCTTCTTTTCTTTAACCCCCCCCCCTCTTGCTTTCCCCCTTCTCCTTTCTCTCCTCAATCTTAATCCAAGGTAAGAGAGACCTTGGCAGCAGAGACTGGCCTGAGTGTACGGGTTGTGCAGGTCTGGTTCCAGAACCAAAGAGCCAAAGTAATGCATATGACACACACACACACACACATTACCCCCCAACACACACGCGGTCACATGCTCAGCTAATAAAATCAGTCTTTCTACACCATGTTTGTAAGCCAGAATGGAAATCAGCCTGGTTATCTCTTTATACAGGAAGCTGATGACATCTCACAGAGAGATTGCTGTAGATTAAACACAATATTTCCTCACAAAGTGGGTTCATGTGTGGTTTCCCTCCCTCACTGACAGATGCTCTCTGCCTCACTGATGATACTTTGCAATTGAGTGAACATGCTCACATGCCTGGGTGGCAAAGAGGCTGTGAAGAGGGAGAGGATTCTTTTCTCTTAGAACATTGTTATCATGTACAAACGCAGCATTTGGATGTGTGTCGATGTATGTTGTTTAGATGAAGAAATTGGCCAGGAGGCAGCAGCAGCAGGAGCAGCAGCAAACCCAGGAGCAGTGTGAACACCCTTCACATCACACAGGTAGTAACAACGTTATTAGCCATGACTTTTTATGTGTGCTCTGTTCTAAGATGTAGGGAGTAGCAGGAGTAGGAGTGGTTTTTCTGAAATAAAAAGAAACAACAAAAGAGAGACTTAAATTGTAGCAAAAAACTAAAAACTTTAACGAGGTCTAGCAAGCGTGAGAGTAATAAAGCTCCTAAAAAAGATAAATAATTAACAGTAACACAAAGTAAAGAAAAGTTAATCATTATTTGACAATTTGAAGTGTGATCTCCTGTGTGTGCCCTGTATGTCACAGCGCCCTCCCGTGGTAGTTTGACCTCTGAGATGAAGTGCCTTGGACACGCTTATGTCCATACTCAGCCACATCAGCAGCAGCAGATGGGACTTACCACATTAGAGCAGCAGGACTGGGACACAGACCCCTTCAGACAGGGGCTGACCCCACCTCAGATGCCAGGGGATCACATGCATCCTTACGGTAAAGGACTTCACTCCAGTTACGCTACAGTGTGGTGTTATTTTTCATTTATGTGATCTGTAAAATACAAATAAAATAGGTAGTGAATTGTGAGTATTTTACTACAATAAAAATGTCATTTATGGAAATAGTCCATTTTGATTCTGTGTTTTAGATTTCTTCTTTTTTTTTGGAAGAAATTATTCATTCACTCTAAAATAGGTTTAACTTACCATTTTGTTTGAGGTTTAAAAAAAAGAGTCCCCTGACTATTATTCTGAAATGCAGCTAATAAGTAGTCAAATACTAATACATTTTCTTAAAAACACACTTACATATAAATAGAAAATTACTGAAAAACTTTATTACAAATGTCCAACAAAAAGAGACAAAAATGCATGTAAAGAAAATAAAAATAGTACTTGAAAAGTCATAAAACATAATAAAAGTGTAAAAGTGTATTATGTCGATTGTTTTCTTACTAATATTTCTGCTTTACATCAACTGGATAAGAGTTAGTAAAACAGCTGCTACACACAGATTTAATAAGTCTTACTGGTTATTGAATAATAACATCAGCAAGATTATAAAATTTGATTCTTAAAAACACAAACCAGATCCACAAAACACTAAAAGGAGCTGCTGAATGAATTACACTAACATCTATGATGTACAACTTACCCAACAATAATTAATGACATTGATTTTGCAGGTTTTAAAGGCGGAAACATGTACGGGAACATGGATGGCGATCTTCTCTGTCATGCCGCCGACAGTGACTGCCTCTCTCACTGTGACTCATCTCCACTCACTCCTATTGATCGCCTGTACTCCATGCAGGACTCGTACTTCACCTCCTGAGGATGGAGATCTGACTCAGTGAGAAGTTGTTCTCTCCGCAAAACCCTCTTACAACATCTCCAAAGTGCACGGGTATTTTATTAAGTGCATCTAAACTATGTGAAAGGGACAGGAGTACACTGTGATGCAATATACCATATTCACCTCCTAAAAACATTCTTTCACTCCTGCCTTAATTGCTTTACAGTCCCTCCGTACATCACAAGCTCTTAGAAGTGTCTGATTTGTGTGCATGCATACTGTCAAATCTCTCTATAGATTATGAACGTTTACTGCATCTACTCATGTAAATAGATGTTTGGGTGTGTATTTGTATTTATTCTCACAATGCGTGTAAGCTGTTTGTCTTGAAGTTCTCACAAATAATGAAAATAATAAATATGAACCAGTGAAGTGAGTAGACTGAAGTTGGTTTCTTAGACTAAGGGTTAGATACAGGTCAGTCCATCCTCAGCATTTATCAGTCCCATCTAGGAGACAGGTCAGAGACATCTTCCCCTGACTGCTGGATGGATCATCAGATTGTAAAATGGTGGGCTATGACAGCCGTATGGGTCAGTGGCAGGTAAGCATCACATCCATGCCGCCTTCATCAACGCTCACATTGTGCTTCTCGCATTTTTCAGCTTCTTCCTTCCTCTAGTCAAAGACGACTGGGGCGGGGGAGAAGGGGGGGACCACCCAGGCACTGTGCCCAGCTGGAATGCACCAAACCTGGGACGGGAGGTTGAGAAAACCCAGAAAGGGAGGGGAGGCTTCAGACAATGGAGGGGCTGAAAGCTGTGTCAGGGGAAAATGCCCAGGGTGACACCAAGATATGAAGCCCTACTGTATGGAGTGCCTCCTTGCCCCAGCCATGAACCCTCCCCTGGACCCAGCTCATATTTCCCACTATGAAATCAGACCTTGCAGAGCCGAGAGCGCAAGTCAATGGTCAGGAACAATCTAACTGTCTGTCACCGTAGTATGCTTACAGCCAGCCAGAGCTGGAAGAAGTGTGCAGTATAGAATACTATGTGTGTTTCTGTGAGTCTCTTTGTGTTGGTATCTACTGGCATGTGCATGTGTGCATGCTGATGTGATAGGAGGATCAGCACTCTGCTAAAGGGAATACAGTATCATAATGCATGTCCTTGTATCTTTAGGTAGATGAAGGGATGGAAAAACAGACTTAAATATCAGGGAAAGAAGCCAAGCCAGTCACCTGCAGGGCCCTTTCCCTTCTTGTGTAAGTGTGTCTGCTGTTGGCATGAATACATTACTACCAGCAGCACTGAATGGGGTGGAAAAAAAATCAAACCCTGATCATACGGTCACAGCAGGCAGCAATAACCTCATTATTTTTCTGATGGAAGGCAAACTGTTTCCTGTCAGTACGTTATTTATTGCACCCCTCATGCCAGCCAATGGTCAAAACCCTCTGTCTTTTAACTGCTATAATTGGCTTCATGCTGTTGCAGCACAGAGACAGATGCACACACTTTCCCTTGAGTATCCTGAAGAGTCTTCTGCAGCACATATGGGTGTGAGGGTATGATATGGATAAGAAATGCATGTATATCAGCCAGCTATGAAATACAACAATTATCTGTTAATTGTCCAGTAATCAAAACATACAAACACATTTTGGTATTCAATCAAAGCTTTTGGAGCCCAGAGGAAAGGTCAGAAAAGAACATTGATAAAACACCTTCTAACTGTTTGCAATTCCTGGACACTAAATAAACTAGAATGACACCTTGGCTAATTGAGATTATGTTCCTTTTCTTCATTTGATCACACCATGTTTGAATGTCAAATCAGTCGAATCAGATATGCTAATGAGGGATAGCACTGGAAAAATCATGTGTTGTATTGAATGTCACATGACAATGTTCCCTTAAATGCTTTACTTGTTGCTGAGTGAGAATAAAACAAGGTTTTTTAAGAAAAGAAAACAGGAAACAGTTTATTTAAGTCTCTCCATTTAAGCTTGTTACTCCATTAAAACGAGAACCTACACATGCAGATGCAAACTAACAGAAAAATCCGTGTTCAAACCTCTCCACAGCCAATGAACCAATGTAATCCAGATATGTTGAAACTGCATGTATCATACATAAAATATATATTTTTACATTATTAAAACTAAGCAGCAGTCACATTAATAGACTTTTAATAAGTGTAAGATAATAACTTCTAAAAAAGTTTAAGTTACATAAATAAAAAACATGATGAAAACAAGAACAAACATTTTAATTCTAAAGCTGGAGTCTCCTTTTTCTTAAAAATATTTTTTTCAAGTTAGGTGTTTGCAATGACTGGTGTGGAGATTCTTATTTATGTGGCCTTTATTTTTACATGTCTCTTATATTGTTTTTCTCATTTAGAAGCACTGTGAATATTTAATGTCAGAATTTAAACAAAACACAAATATGAGTAAAGGTGGATTTAGCTTATTCCCAATTGTTGGAGGTGATCTGGCCAGTAGAGGGCGTCAGTGTATCATCCATACATCTATTACTATGAAGATCTCCATCCCCATGTGTCTGGAAAACTGCCAGAATATTCCCAAATAAGGAGGATAAAGTGGTTTTAGTGGAATTAAGTTTATTGCAGTGACAATGCACCTACATCCCCACAATTAGAAGCTCAAGTCGAGATAATGCCAAATACAGATTGGAATTATTCTGTATTAACTTTCTTGTTTATGCATTAATGTGTTAGAAAATTTAGATGCTAAGTTCAAAGACTTATATCTGCATCAATGGATACATTTTGATACTGCTAATAAAAACTCCATATTTATTTGATAAATGCAGGATATACATTTTACGGTCCATCCATAGTTTTAGAACCACTCATATAAATGATAACTAATGCAATACAGAACTAGACTAACATTTTTATTTTATTCTCTGAAAGTTATGAAGAGAGTCATTTTCTCCTTCGAGTCAAGATATAATGAATTAATGTCACTGATTTTGATATGAAGCTAATTCTAAACAAATGCCTGCTCTGTCTGCAAATTTATGCTCAACATGTATCAGAGCAGTCAAAAGACAAAGACAGAAGGAAACTAAGATATGTAAATGCATAATTATAGACAGTTTTTCAATTATCCTTATTTTAAAGGCTGTGGAGAAACAATATGGTCTGGTTGCTCAGAAAACAACACACAGGACAAAAATATGACGGGATAATATGCACTGAAAATCAAAAGTAACCCGTCCACGATGATCAAAGCAAGTTGAGAATAGCTGCATGTGCATGTAAGCCACAAGAGAAAGTTTTCACCAAATCAACACAGTTCCAGTAAACGGAGAGAAAATTAACGGCGGCATTTTCCTTTGATGGTGGTAAGTCCATATAATGCAGATCAATACTCTTATAAAACATGCCTGATTTAACTTGTTTAAAAAAAGTTTGACCATGCGGTGGCAGGGGTATAAATAACCATGCTGACAAAATGTATGGCCAAGGAAAACAGCATCTGCCTCCTCATGTTATTACAATGTTGTTTGCCCCATGCAGTCAATGAGTGCAAAGGAAAGTGATGACAGGTGTGATTTGAGGGTGATATGTTGAACAATCTTCACAGGGTGTAGCTTTCTCGTAATTATTTTGTCATTGTTGGCATCTGACTGCCATTTGCCTTGACACAAAGGAAATGAGTGGTTCCAGTGTCTGCTGGCACCAGCCTTATGTTTGGGGTGCACGATACAGCAGGAAGAGTTTAAGTGATTGGAGCCAAAGAAAAAAAACTAGTTTCATATCTGGGACACAGCTTACTTAAGAGGAACCAGGTAAAAATGTACAATTCAATAGCTTATATCAAAAGTCTTAGTTTTTTTAAAAAAAATATACCCATTCTTTACACACATACTTGATTATATAATGATGTCATACAGAATAAAAGTACATGTTGACAAATCCTTTGGGAACTTATAGTTTTGTGCAAAGGTGTTTGAAGTCAGCAGGCACAAATAACAGCAAAGAATGATGTTTAATCAACACACACACACACACATACACATAAATACTGACAGATACTTTAAAAATGATTTGAAATGCATTTAACTCCATTTATTAAAGGTATGACACCAGTTTTCAACTTTACATGGACATGTTTCTAGTAGATAATAAAAAACTTCCTTAAACACAATTGCATCTGATGAATATATAATTATTCATCTCACAACATGCTTAGAGCTAAGTGACAGATGTGCAAATAAATCACAACAAGAACTAAAATGCATATATTAAGTTGAAGTGTATGAATATATGGACACAGCTGGAGCTTTATGGATAATTTGATAAGATATTGATGAGTATTGAGTTGTCACTCAGTAGTTTAGACTTCTTGTTGCATCTCCTGATTGCCTGTGAAATACAGAATGAGATTTGTAAAACATTGTTTAATATGGCAACCCAAGATGCCATAGTGAGTACAAAAAGATGGAGCTTCCTGGGATAAATGCTTAAAACTCACTTTTCTCTGGCAAGTTTCTTTCCTGTGAGAAATTGTGAGTCAAACAGATCAGATACTATGCAATGGATTTACATAAATCCATTTACTTTTGTGAGAAATTAATTTGAAAAAACATACTTTTTTGTGACATATGCAGCAGAAACAGATGCAAAGGAAAGAGGATAAAACTCCAGATCCTATTAGAACCAGCAGAATCAGCTCATAGCCTGAGGAGACACAATCCATTCATGAAGCCAGTGAAAATGTGACATAAAAGTGAAACTGATTCTCATTATAATGATTATTTAGTCCTTTGTTTGTAGAAATGTATCTAAAACAGGACAATAAGTGGCTGGCTGAAGTTTAAAGTGGTTATTGTAAGTTATCCTCTTCTGAAACGTTGCTATAACACACTTACTTGCACACACAGGTCGTGGACCTTTCCATTCCCAGTTAGCGTGATGGGTGCAGCTCAGTTCTGATGAGCCAATAATGAGAAAACCGTGGCATTTGAACTGACATGTTGTATTGAATATCAGACTTCCACTTGAACAGCTAAGGAATCCGTTATCAGACAGAGACAGATGGGGGCATTTCACAGCTGAGGGCACAAGCAGGTTACACACAAATAAAATTATATAATATCTTAGAATAGTTTCTTGTTGTAGAATAGGCATCTTTTAAACTGACCTAATGCTGAAACATGTTTTTAAATGCTATTCTCTGCAAAATCTCAGGAAACTAAGGAAACAGATGCAGTGCTTGATGTGTCTGAAAAGGACCAGGACGGGTCTGTGAACAATGTAAAGGTTACTGAGTGGAAAAGCAAATAAATACTTATGAAATTTGAAAGGGGTTTTATCTAACTTGCTAACCTTGATGTTGTCCGTTGTGTGATAAAAACCACTATCCACATGTCAGAGCAGCGCTACCTTACTTCACTGGCTTCAATATAAGACCAAACAAAAACTACAACTAACTGTCAAGATGTTTCTTCTCACCTGTTTGGCACCTGTTGCCTTCAAAACCAGGTTCACACAGACAGGTTGTGCTGCCTATGGTCTCCTGGCATCTTCCTCTTTCACATGACGATGAATTGCATTGGGCTGCAAACACAAAACAAACAAAGAAGAAAACAATGCAATCCCATTTTAAACTATAGCGATGCCATTTATTTATGATGGACAAACAGCTGGTTGACTCAAAACAATCTGCTTTACATACCTTTAAAACAAACTGCATGCTTTTTCTTGGAGCATGGCTCATCATTCCACTTCCCTCGGTTTTCTCCTGTGTTGACATAGATCTCTACACAAAACTGATTGTTATGACTGTTGTTCGGCTCATTTGCGTCCCATGAATGTTCACCAACCCATGTGCTGTTATTTCCAACCCATGTCCAAGGCTCGCTCAGGTTTTTTTTGATGAGTCCAATCCAGTAATAGGGGGTTTCGGTTTTATTTGGCAGTAGGGAGACTACATAATCATTCTCTTGCTGGTTTTGGATCACGACCATGTCTGTAAAAGTGGCCTGGCACCACTTTCTGGCTTCAGTCCAGTTTAGTAAAGCTTGTGAGAAATTATATGTCCAACTATAGGTAGTTTTGGTTAAAGAGCAACCTATAAAGGTTTAGGAGAGAATAGTGTGATGATTCATTCATATCAGCAAATCCGTAACACATTCTGCATTGTGTTAAAACTCAGGACTCACCAAGGAAAAGTATCACAGTCCACTTCATCTTCAGTGAGCAACTGGTTGCATGTTTTAAGAAAAATAATAAGAAGGGTTATTTTATTAGCATCTTACAATATTATGAATAAAGTATTCTTACTTACCCAAAATTGTGAGATTAAAATAATAATCCAATGTTAGTGAAATGTTTTTCTAACTGTCCAACTTAAAATGTTGTACCTCAGGAGTCCCAATATAAACACTTTGTGGTTCAGTGTAACTACGAATCAAATGGCAAGGTTTTATGCTCTCTCTGAGTTAGTTTAACATTATCATACAATAGCTGGATGTCAGTGTCATGAAATGAATAGAAACGATGAATGATTTGTTTAAGGAGGACAAACTTTTAGTGGAAATCCCCCATCCTCCCACCTACCTGTATTTCTGATCAATGTTGATTCAGAGGTTTCTTTTAACTAAAAATCTTTGTGCTTTAATGAAAGAAATACAAAAATATAATCAAATAATGAAAACTGAGTCTGCACATTTTATACAGTTAAGAATCTGTTAGCAGGACTCACTTTGTTTCATTTTCAGTTTTTTCCAAACAGTATGATTTTGCTGAAACTACTTTATCTGGTAGAACGACTTGTGCTGTGTTTTTTTTTAACCCAGCCTCCTTGAAGTATAACACCTCTAATCTCCATCCTGTTTACCAGTCTGATCTCCTGCAGCCTTGTGTGCCCACAGACCACTCAGATCTGTTGATTACCTTCTTTTTGTTTTCCCAAGGCTGCTGCTGGTAAACAGGCGATAGTGCCTCTATCTCATCTTACATCACATTTGTCTTCACTGGGTTTTAATTAGATGAAATGGATATTTGTATCGAGCTTTGTAAGAAACATCTCTGATTTCACTGGTTTTAATAACATTTTTATAATTTTTGTTATGTGGCTACCACTGTGGTGCAGCACTCAGGATAATATCAGGAGTTTTTAAATGTGCTCTATATTTAAGCTTGAACTTGAACAACTATTTTTTCTACTCTCCACTTAGCCATATAGTATCAACCGTAAAAAAAAGCAATCTGAACATTTTCTTTAGCATTGCAATAATAATTTAGAATTTTTAGGTTAATTTTATGACATTTCCACAGATTTTATAAGTAAATGTTTTGATAGAGATTTCAGAAGTTATTAAAGTAACTCTGTTAGCAGTGTTATAATAACAGAAGCTTAAAAATTAATGAATGGATCCTAAAGAATAGACACAAAACTTGAACATTGCACTAATTCCTGTACATGAAAGGTGCTATATAAATAACCTTGCTTTACCTTGCCTAATAATCAAGAACAATGATTCAGTATCCAATGTGCTAAAGCCAGAACAACAATGTTTATTTTTCTGTTGGCTGCGTTTGGAGGCACTGCCTCCCAGCACACTAACATAACATTTTTCTAATGAGTATGACAGAGACAAAGCTTGTGCAGTCACCTTTGGTCTCGTGTAATATCTGATTCTAGCCCATAAAAATGCTGACACTGTGACATCTTGAAAATAATGATGTTGAGGTGCAAAACAGATTATATTAGCAATAGGTTTCTTCCTTCCTTGCATGCTTCTCACTGTGAACCAGACCAGTTCTGTGGTGACCTCTATAATGTATTGTTTTCAATAGATAGACCAGAGGTCTGGGCTATTTTAGAAATACTTCCTTGTTGAGTGCTGACAAAACACAACTTGCAGTATGAGGAAAGAACATGCATATGGATGACATGTAAGAATTAATTAATGAAGCAACTTGACTGTATTAACCGGTTAATGTAAGTGACAGAATTGCAGCATTTTAAGTTGTGATGCTGCAACATGACTAAAATATGACGTCTCACACACCTTTTTTAAATTAAAAAGTGTTTAATAGTTTTGCATAAACAACATGTTGTCACATACAAAGATGTAGATGAATTTTAAGAAATAAATGTTTATCTTTAAACAAAAATCAACAGTGCATAATATACAAATTTAGCAAATAATTAAATAAATATAATATTAACACTGATATCAATTTAATGAGTTGTTCACAGCTGTTTAGCAACACTGAAATTCACCTACTTATTTATACAACGTTTACAGTAAGAAAATGTGCGTTTTCTGACCAGCATATTAATAAACATTTAGAGCAATATGTTCAATGTAAAACTCCCACTGGGAGGACATCTGGAAGTGAAAATCCTTCCATGGCACTCATGGAATATTCTACATATATCCTGTTATAATTAATTTCTCTTATTTGTAAGAGGCTTTCATCACAGTTTTTGAAGTGCTTTGGAGGTTTTATTTACAGCAAATCCATGTCAGAGTGGTTGCTATGAAGGAAAAAGAACAACATGAGTATTGCAGTTTTACAAATTTTAGAATTAAAGTTTGACAAATGTTTTTCTTACCTGTTCAAGTCAAACTTGAATGTTCTCCTTCTCAGTTTTTTTAAGATCCACAAACCAGTCATCAGCAGACCAGAGCCTAAGGCAGAGCCCCCTGCTGCCAAGCTGGTGGTAATAACATCATGGGATGAAACTTCTGTGAAAAGACAAAGATTATTTTATTTCTGACCTACAATGCTTATTTAAAAATGTCTATTCCACTTGGTGTTTGTTGTTTCCTTGTTTTACCTTGACAGGTAGGTATCTTTCCAGACCAGTTGCCATGATGATCACAGGTCAGCAGCTGGTGTCCATCTAATGTGTACTCTTGATCACATGTGAACGAGCACTGTGAGTTAAAAACTGGCTCATGTTTTGAGCAGATCATGTTTCCATTTTCAGGAGCCTTGAGGTGTGAGCATCTGACAGCTGTCAGAAAAAACAGTAAGACAGTAATTTATCTAAGTTTAGAGGCAAAAATTACTGAGTCCAAGTCTTTTTTTTTAACCTGCAAATAAAACATTGCTGTCCTACGTCCACATAAATATGCTTGCATACCATTGCAGATGGATGTGGCCTCAGTCCACCGTCCATCCTCTGAACAGTTAGTGGTGTTTGCTCCCTGAAGCCTGAAGCCTGGCTCACAGCTGAAGCTGCAGCTCTTTCCGTAGCTGAACTCAATCCCTGTGCCATCTTCACATGTGACAAAACCATTCTCTAGATCCTGGAGAGCAGAGCACTGGACAGCTGAAACACAGATAGCAAAACAGTTAAGAGATGATTGTTCTTGTTTTCATAACCAAACTGCAGTTTTATACATAATTCATTTATAAAAAAAGAAAGCATGACACTATCAGAGACCATGAAAATATGCAACATTTAAAAAACTATTTAGAAAATAACTGTGTTGAGTAAACAGTGTTAGCACAGACTGCCAAAGTCTTCCATACCAGTGCAGGTAGGTATGTCTTCACTCCACTGTCCATCCTCAGAACAGATAGCAATGTGTGTTCCTTGCAGTTTAAAGCCTGGCTCACAGCTGAAGCTGCAGGAAGAACTTGGTTTTACTTCTCTTAGAGATTCACCACAGTCTGTGATGAGATGAGCTACTCCTTCTGGATTCTGACAAGTGACGGCTAGAACAGAAAAGTATAGCATACAAATTTCGTGAAGGTCTTCTTTTTTGGATATATATGTATAGAATTATATTAAAAACATCCCCTTACTTTCACAGTGAGGCATCTGTTCATTCCACTCTGCAGCTGATGTACATGTCACCCTGCTTGATCCTACCAGGCGGTAGCCATGAGCACAGCTGAAGCTGCAGCTCTTTCCATAGCTGAATGGCACGTCAGTGTCATTCTCACATGTGACAACACCATTCTCTAGATCCTGGAGAGCGGAGCATTGGACAGCTGGAAAAATAGAGATTGTTTTATAAAATATTAAAGATTTAAATGTTCATTGGTATAAATGAAACTTTAAAGATAAGTAGTGTTAGTATATTGTTGTACCAATGCAAGATGGCTGTGAGCTATTCCAGTTTCCTGATGATGTACACTGCAGAGTGTTGGACAGAGAATCATTCAGCTCATAGCCTTGATCACATGAGAAGACACAAGTAGACAGGTAGCTGGAAGGTCCCAAAGGATCAGAGCACTCGATGGATCCTCTTGGAGGCTGGGACAGTTCTTGACACTGCACCACTGTTGAGAACAGAACAAAACATAAATTAGACAAGACTCCACAACATGATAGTAAAGTTTACCTGCTCAAAGCATCACTTTACATCACAGTAACGCTGATAAATGTAACATTGCTTTATCTGCTGAGTTACTGCATATTTCTAAGAACTCTCCACTCACATTCACATGTTGGTGGAGACTCTGACCAGTTTCCAGTAGCGGTG
>JBAMHV010000015.1:16626331-16636948 GCA_037177535.1 Pseudomugil gertrudae | reverse complement strand
GAAACTGTGGTCTCCATCGGTCATCCATCGCTCCCACGCCGCTCGCAGCCTTACTTTGAACGGCCGGTTCACACCAAAGTTCAGTGGTTGGAGTTCCTTCGTCAGTCCTCCCGGAATGACAGCAAGCTCAGAGTTTGTTTGCTTGACTTGTTTTTTTTTACATCAGCTGTGAGATGGGCACGCATAGAGTCACAGATAAACAGTGACGGTATGTCGGTACAACACACACAAAGGGCGCACTGCACCATAGGGTGCGCTGCATATTTTGAAGAAAATCTAAGACTTTTATATGCACCTTATGGTCGTGAAAATACGGTTAACCAGTTCTAGTTTTCATTGTTATTCTTTAATTTTCTTATTCTTTTAGAACATGACCATGAGCAAATCTTTTTAAGTGTCTCCTTGTGTGAACTAAATTTTTAAGTTTGATATTATTATTATGTATATATTTTCCATTTCTGGCTGAATTGTGTTCTTTAAAAAACAAATATTGTTTATATTCAACAATATAGCAAACATCTGAAGCTTTCAAGTATTTGGGACATCTGATTATCTTTGGGTTTTTGGGAGTAGTTTATATCAGGATTTCCTTTTATTCAGAGCAAGTTATTCTTTCGTTTTAGCTTTTCCTCTTTTAAATATTTTTTGTTTTCCTTTTCGTATATCTGGCTTCCCCCACTCTCTTATCTTTTTTTTCCAGGAATGTTGTTTGGTTGATGCTGTGCTGCAAGCTGATACTCAAGTGGCTCTACTGGCAACAGATGTGTGGTGTTTCACAGCACGGTGAGAAGAAAAAGGAATGTTTTCATGTGGAAAATATTTGATCAAAGGGGGATTTTTCTCAGTATACCTCTAAATGACCTATAAAAGAAGCAGTTTGTGAATGATATGAGCTTTTAGTGTTTTTTTTTAAATAGATTACAACCAGAAAGTATAGTCACCATCCAAGTTGCAGAAATAGCACGGCCAAAAACATGGAGGAAAGCTAAACACCATCAGTGCATCTGTTATAACAATCTGCAAGCAGTTTGTGAAAGCACACACACACACACATATAATACCTTTTACAAGCCTCATGGAAAACAAGACATAGTTCAAAACAATTAATATTTCTTGAGAGCAGGATATCCTCAACTACACAAATCTGTAACTTTTTTTTTATTAGCAGGGGTGTCATATCTCTTTAACCCACATATTTTATCGAATAACCTTAGCCCTAACACTTATTTTAAGAAAGTTTTGGACAGCACAGAGAATCATGTTCAGCTTGACTGGATTTACTAGTGGTGCTCAATAAGAACAAATGACATAAAACCCATCATCTCATTGTGACACAATGTTATATTTTATTGGTCATTGTTTTAATGAGCTTATAGTCTTTCATAACAATAATTTAGTCATTAGTTCTACATACTGCCATTTTAAAATATACTACTCACTGCTACTGTTGCTAAATATGTTTATTAACACTTGTTTTGTTTTTTTTTTGGATATTTTTGTTCATACATTATTTAGTCAGTTATTGTTCTCATCTATGTTTACAGATATGGGACAGCAGAACTTTGCCTACACCACGTCCTTCTTATTGCACAGCTGGTAAGTAAGGACTCGGGATGAGTAAGATTTGATATAATTTGTTTTTGTTTAGCTTTAATTTAAACTTTACATCACGTTTCCAACCCATTAAGCAAAAAAGGAGTGTAAAAAACCTACATAGTGTAACCTTATGTATTTTGCACACATGGATATGATTTCAGACTCAGTGACATTCAACTAAAACTAAATCTCAGATTTTTTTAATTAATTTGAGTCCTTTACATTAACACAAAACCTTTCTGGACCTCTGTTCACTCCGATGCCCCTTTATTCCTAAACCTTCACACTGACCATCAACACCTTTCTGCTTCTTGCTCTTTTGTTCCAGGTCAAAGCTTGCACCACTGAGTGTTACCAGTTCTTCCACCTTGGGTTGTTGCTGAGACGCATGGTCTTCCTAATGACACCAAGCCATCAGGTTAGAAAGAAACTTCAGATAACTGAAATAAAAATGTTTCTGTTCTCAAAAATAACTCAGGAATTTTTACACATTTATTTTCAAAAACTTTGTATTAAATGTGTATAAGCAGAGTATCCACTGTTTATTATTATTATAGCACTTTTAATTAACACCTGCATAACTAGGTTAAAGCTATATAAAGAGGATTAAAAAAAGCAAACAACAAACAGAATAAAATAACAAAAGCAAGTCATATGTTAAAGCTATTCTGTATCGATTACCTGAGTTTATGGTTCAGTGAACAATTGTAAATGTGGAAAGGATAAAGAAGATGATGAATTGCAAAGTAATGTTGGAAAATAATAAAAAAAAGTTACCTATATGAAAACATGGGCTTTTGCCTTTCAACACATGGATTCATTACATAGAATCTAGTTTTTCTGCCACTAGGATAGAATTTCAGCTTCCTGAATACTGCTTATTTACTGTCTTTTATAAGGGAAAGCATTGATGATCACATGTGGACAAACAGTCTTTATACAAGCAGTGTTACATTAATTTTAACTATTTGTTTTTCCAGATGGACATGGTAACAAACTTCCCGCCATCTGAAATGGAGAACTTTGCGGTGTGGCAACATGTCCTCCTCAGAGCTCTTTCACAGGATGTTCGTCATCGTGTGGAAATGGATATCATTGGCTTCTGTCAAAATATTATGATTGAGTGGCAGAATGGAGGATTCAAGCTGGGGCAAGTTGAGAAAGTGGTGAGAACAACCTCAGATAATGTGATGTCTACTAATCTTACATAATTGTAACATTGCAGAACTATTTACAAAAATAGAAAAAAATCTATTTGCTTCTTGCTCATTTTGCTTAGCATAAAAGATAAAGAGGTTTTATTCGTACAAAATGTACAAGAACGGCAGCAACTGTGCAAATAAAAAGTGAACATTTAAATCTTTAAGACGGTAAGCTGTCAAACATGTAAGTGTAAAAAACAAAACAAAAAACCTATAGTAACTGTGCATAAATTGTGCAAGGGTTTTATATAAAACTAGAAAAGCACTCTGAGAGCACAGACCTCCGCCAAGTAGCACCATAATGTTACTGAAAATTTCAAAGTGATCCAGAATCCAGGATCTTTTTCGGATCTCCACCAAAAGTTAATCATTTGTTACCAGTGACACTCCCAACATATCCTGAAAAATTCTTTAAAATCCATCAATGACTTTTTGAGTTATGTTGCTAACAGACAAACAAACACAAACTCCGGCAAAAACATAACCTCCTTGGCGGAGGTAATGAGCAATTATATGTACATATACAGTAAGGGCTTTTAAGTGTTAATGAAGCTTATGGCCTTGGGGAAGAAGCTCCTAATCAGCCTTTCAGTCTTGGTTATGATCGAGTTGCTTGCCTAATGTAAATTTCCCGGAATCAGGGCAATGCCGTCCTTGTGATGCGTTTAGCACACCGGATCACTCTGTGCAGGACCTTTCTGTTTGCAGTTACTGTACCAGGCAGTGGTGTTCCCAGAGAGCATAGACCCTTATCTTAAAAAGATCTTCAATTTCCTCAGCCTTTGGAGGTGATGGAAGTGCTGCCTCACCAGGGTGGTGATGTGTGTAGTCCTACTTGGTTTTGAGACATTCAGGTCCAAGTTGTTGTTCATACACCACTTAGACCATAGCTTCATCTCATCCGGGCTATCTTGTTGGAGATAAAGCTCCAGTAAAAATGCCTAATTCAGTCATTTTGAAAAAAAAAATATTAATAAAAATATAAATTCATAAAAACACAGGGACAACACAAAAAAATAACCTACAGCTCCAAGAGTGTCCCTGTATTGAGCCAAAAGCCAACCTAAGGGAACCTTGAACACTATCTGACTGTGAATGAAGTGCTCTGGAAGGCCGATGCAGAAAAAGAAAACATTCTGGCCAACCCATTACACACTTAAACTAATTAAACAATCCTGTACATGGCTGAAAGCCAGTGAAGTGAGGAGAGCACTGTAGCTATGTGCTCACATCTTTGTCCGAGTGAGGAGACTGTTCAATCCCTACATAGTTACAGTAGTTTAAGCAAGAATAAAAAATATGCATGGGTGACTTTTTCGGGGTCTCTTCGCTTAGATAAGGCTTAATCTTAGTGTCAAGTTTTAGCTGGAAGAAGCTAGACTTAACCACTGACCTGACCTCTTTGTCCTGCTTACAACACCCTTTACAATCCCACCAGGATTCCTAGCATGTGATCCTCAGTGAGGTGCTAGTAGTCCATAGGAATGTACCTGAATCCGCTCAGAGCAAAAAAAGTCCATCCTTGTTTCAATGTCAATCATGCAATTTAGCAGAACCTAAAGGGAATCATTGAAAGGATCCTTCAGTGGCAGAAAAACCTGCAAATCATCAGCACAACAATGAAAAGCAACACCATGCTTCCTAAATATCAACCCCAAAAAAACAGAGGCTGTACAGCGTCATGCTTGGTATTATTTATGTGGTGGATATCAGGAACGGGGCTGATTATGCGCTATTAAGGTGTGTGAAAAGAAGTTGATGTCAGAAATTATGTGAGTTTGAGTCCATGGTTGAAAACGGGTTACTTCTCCTGTTTATGTGAAACTGCATTTCTCCCCCTGAAAAGTTTCGCAGCTTAAAGAGGTAACTAAAAAGCATTGTTAAAACATTTCCCCCCAGGAACGAATATTTTTCCATTTAATTTAAAGTCTCTTCTGTTATTAGAATGGGATGCTGCTATCCCTCCTATCAGTGGTTCGAGGACCATCACCTCGTGAACAGTGTGTGTTGACTGCAGCAAGGATAGTCACACAGATCTGGTTACGAATGAGTCCTGATCAGGTGAGGATAAAATACACACACACATTGAGTAAAGTGCCATGCCACACTCATCTGTAACTTGTCTTACCCCAGCTTCAAACCCATCCTGTGCTGCAGTGTACAATACAGCTGCTTTTGTCAATAACAGCCATTTTAGTGAAAAACTTTGAGCCACAAGTCATTCTTCAGGTAAGTTTCAGTTTTCACAGTCAACACCTAATGAATAGAGGATATTTCTTTTGACATTTGTGTGTCATTTCAGGCACTTTTGTGTCTGGATACAGTGGTTTCTCAGAAGTGTGTGGATCAGCTACTGCTGGCAGCTCTGGAGTTCCTCTCTTCCCTGGGGAAGATCTTTGTCTCCCCTGAGAGCCAGGTAATAAAAGCACAGTACAATCATATATTATTACTATTTTTCATCTTTGCTCTTATGCAAGTGTGAAATTTATAATCTATTAATGTTTATTGGTCTAACAGAGTCAGATTCTTCCCAGGCTGAGTAGCCTGTTTGGGGTCTTTTTAGCTAACAAGTCCTGGCTGCTCCATCAGCATGCCCTAGAGGCCTTTTCTTACTTTGCAGAAGTAAGTCAAAAACTCTTGTACAATTACACCATTGTTTTAACTGTAGTGTTAAAGCCTGAACATAACCCAATGTCTCCCTCTGGTGATGAAGAATACGAACCACGAAGAAGTTATTTCACAAAGTTTGTGCATGGAAGAAATCAAAACCAAAGTAGTAAATTATCTCAGCAAGGTAAGCCACATTACCATAAAGTGAGGAGCATCTACTTCAGTAAAAGAGATTATTGTTAAATTAGGATCTTTTGTTGCAGACCCTCACAGCACATGAAAATTTGGATTCACAGCTACAAAGGCTCAAACAGGAGACAACAGTGATTGAGCAACACAATGAGAAGCTGGAGAGTGAACTAAAAGTTAACAAGCTGGATGCTGACTCGGAGGTTAGTTGTATATTTAAACTTAAAATTTACCCCATCTTACTCCGTTTGCATGCTCATGCACAATCTTGTCTGAAAGAAAAGTACTTGTTTTTAAACAAGCTGCAGCTGTGACTCACTCAAAGACTCACTTTCTTATTTTAAGAGACATTTCTCATAATTCAGAGTAACAAAACACTTGTTTAAAGAGGTGACTGTTGTTGACATGCTTAGGGGGGAGAGGGGGAGACCAAAACCCAACTCTTTAAAAGCAACACTGCGTTTTCAGTAAATTATACCATATTATATTATGCCATATTATATTTCAGTATATATTACCATTAAAATGCATAATTAAAAATGACACGAATAATAAGATTTGTATTTTCCTTGTAATTACTTCCGTCCTCTCAGCCATGCCCAAAGAGAGCTCGGCAGGAGACCAGCACAGAGGAGGAGTACGGCCGCTACATCCAGACAGCAGAGAGTGCTTTGAAAGCCCTTCAGGCTGCCATTGAGGGTAAAGCCAGCAACACCACACCACCTCCTCAGTGGCTGGAATCTAGATTACAGGAGCTGCAAACCCTGATAACTCACATCAGAGTCAGACAAGTGACTTAGTGACTCTAGCTCCTTTTCAAGCCTTAAGATTTTTTCTGTACAGTTATTTCATTAGATTGTTTAAACCTCGTTACTGTTGATTAAATACATTTGAATACCAATGTTTTGTTTTTTATTTTAGTGAAGACTAGCACTCACTGCCAGTACAGTGCTAAATGTATCTACTAGAAAGGAGAGTGAAACCTGTCCTTCAGTAAAATGTTTATTTCATCCGCAACCAAAAAGCTCAAATAAATTATATCTACCCTTTTTACATTCATTCAAAGTGCAAGCCTTTAGTATATCAAACCTGACTCATTATTGTAGCATGTCATGCCAAAGGTCCATCTTGAGTTTTAATGCCAACAGTTGACATGACACATTGAAAAGAAATAAGCCAAATGAAGGCAAGATGGTTTTCAACTCAGATCTAGGATTTCAATCTTCTTGAGGTGATGAATGTCAATTGGCCAACAATCATGAATGGCTTTTGTGCATGTCTAGCAGCACCTGGCAGGTGGCCACTCATTCCTGTACAAAGCATGTTTCCATAATAAAAACATACCGATAAAAAAGAATTATTTTCTCCGTCTAAAGATCTTTCCTGATGCATCAAGTTTAATTAAAAGCTACTTCCAGTTTACTGCTCCAGATGTGGTGCATGGATTTAAGCACTCCAGTGGTAAATGTTTAGCTCCAGATGGAATTTGTGTTTTTAATCACCAGGCAGTCTCATCTTCCCAGTTCAGGTCATCTCCATCTCCCCAGCCATCTGTTTCAGTCTTTGATAAAAGAGAGAGAGGGGAAAAAAGGGAACCAGTTAATTAAGATGATGGCAAAAAATAAAAAACCCGATAGAAGCTGTTCAGACAAAGGTATGACCTCCCTTCTAAGATAAAGAAATACCAACCAAAGTAGTATTTCCTCCAACTGGTGAGTATCATTTTCAAAACTCATTTTTATTAAATTTGAGAGCATGCCCTAAAAACCGGTTTCAACACTTCATATAATAGTTCAGCCTGGAGAAACTGTCAGGTCTGCTGCATTAGATGCACACCTCACTCAACATTTACAAACACTGAACAGCATATCCTGCTCTATCATGTGACCTGCTTATGTCTATGATACTTGGCCAATTAGAACTGATTAAACCCATTGTATGAGGCAGTCTTACAACCTGACGGGCTCGACATAAAAGGACATTGCTTCTTCATCCATTTCCTATGGAAACTGCACAATGAGGTGAAGACCTACTGTTCCTCAGTGATGGTTTCAGTAATAGTTAAAAGTAGAAAATTATTTTTTTCTAAATCAGCCTTGAAGTTTGTCATCAAATGATGATATTCCTCAGGATGTTTCAAAGTAGGATGAACCTTGATTTATCTTTTCTGTAAAACGTAACGGCAAGATTTGTGAATTTGGGCTAGGTCCCCCGACTCTTCATCCGTCACATAACACGCAGTAAAAATGTCAAAATTTCATTCAATATCATAACCAATCACATTTCTTGGAGAGAAATATCCGAGCGTGATGCGAGACACTGCTGCTGTCGCTTCTGTGTGACGAGCCCACAAGAAGGTAAAATGTAATCCACATCTAGTGCCTGACGCCAAGTCTGATGGAAATATAGTCTTCCTGAGCCTGATGCTGCATTGCTGTACCTTTTGACCTGAAGTATTTTCTGTTCTCAGGGTTTCAATAAAGAGGTTTAACACAGTTTCAGAACATTTTCAGTTTGAAATCTGACAGCAGTATCCTGCTAATAAAAATGGGACTAACTCATGCATTTGATCTGTTTCGCTAAGCAGCACATGTTGTGTGGGGTCCATGGTAGTGATATTAGGGCTGCAGGGTACTGCACAATGAGAGACTCTGCTGCTTATACAAACAGGAATTAATTAAAATTGTTTTATAGCAGTGGCTTTGTGCTGATTATTAAAATACTTACATGTCTGTGCTAATTTTGTTAAATGGGGGTGATCTTAAGTTTTCAAAAGAACAAAAGATCTAGTAAAAACTGTGGATAACAGCATCTTGGAACCCTTGCAAAGACTGCTTTAAAAGCCTATCAAAAAGTCTGAGTCAATTAAAAAAAATCCCAGAAATGAAATCTGAAGAATACTAAAGAATAAAAAAAAAATCACACACTCACCTCAGTCAGGTTGGCTACTGCAAACTTGGCAGGGAGCATTAAAGTGTCAATAGATGAATCAACATGCAGAGATAAAGAACTTCCTAAAGAGGATGTGGATGGTCCTGCGTCAGACAACCTTTTTTCTTCAAGTAGCAGAAGAACTGGAGAGGACAGCTTAATGTCTGGAACCATGTCTGCAAACAAATCCAACTCTGGGTCTTGCATAACCTTTTTCTTCACCTTGATGGTGAACTCTTCCCCGAGACCTCCTGCTGGATCAGTCTTTTGTGGCACTGTGGTTTTGGGTTCTGGGTTTGACAGACTGTGTGATTTCTGTGAATCTATCTGCTCTTGAACCCTGGAACTGTCCCATGAGGGAGTGCTCTTGCTCTGTGTGGGTTGGCACTGTGTTGAGGTCAATTTAAGAGGTTTAGAGGAATTCTGTCCCAAGGCAGCATGTTTTGCAGATGTAGAAGTAATGCTCTTTCTGGGTGGCATAAAAGCAGCTTGTTCTGAAAAGGGAGCTGTAGGGGATAGATCTGAACTAGGTTCAGCATCCTCAAAGTCATCCCACGGCTCGTCTTTGTTTTCCCATTTGGGTGTGTTGTTAAATGAACTGACACTCTCTGAGGCTCGAATGTGAATCTGGACAGACTGCCCGTCTTGACCCACACTCTCCTCATGGTCACTCCAGTCAGGCCAGTCCTCCACAGCACCTTCTAGCCTGTCTGCCGGTTTGGGGCTGTATGATAGTGGTTCCATCTTACTGCTCTGATGAAAGCCATTCAATGGTAGTGACATCTGTTTGGCATCTGGAAAACAAAACAAAGAAGATTGAGTTTTACCTGCAATAAAAATCAAGTTAATGTGTTTTGTTAGTATAAATGGTTTTTACCCGATGTTGGTGCAACAACTTTTGGTGTCTCCTGAGTACCTCCCAAGTTACCCATGTGACTGAGAACCAAGCCTTTGGCTTCTGACGGTCTGGGGAATAAATTCAAAGACCCGGCTTTGGAAGGCTGAGCTATCTGGGGTTGAGAGCCTCCAATCACATGAACAGGTGAAGCTAAGGAATTTAGGTAGAGATTAAACACTAAGAATTTATTCATTCAAAACAATAATTCCAGGATCATTTCTAATTTGTGTGAAGAGAAATACCAAATTGCTCAATCTTCCTTACTTTCAGGGGTGACTTCTGTAGACTTGGTAAAGCTGGGTGTGGTACGTTTAAAGACCTTGGTTCTCTCTCCACCAACAACTACTTGAGCTCCCAGCAATGGCACCAACACTGCCAGACTCTGCAGTGTCATAGCAACTAAAGAATCACTGGTGTCTCTCATTCCTAACAAAAGCTGCAGCCGACAACAAACAAAACTGATTATATACACCTGAAAACAACAAACGGAAAAACTAAAGAAAGCTTGGATGTTAATACTCCACCTGAGGTAGGATCTGGTTTTTGAGTTCATCATGGGAAAAAAACTCGGCATAGATGTGGATATGAGCCAGCAGAACAATCCGGACATGCTCCTCATTGACTTTGAAAAGTTTGAGAAGCTGAGGAATCACATGTTTACGGTAAAGGGACACAGACAGAAGGCAATCTTCACTGCTACCATCACAACTGGGATCTAACAAATAAGAGAAATAAAGAGTCTGAGCAACAAGTCACTCAAATTTCTTACTTCAGTTATAAGTTACAAGTTTTATAAAATGTTATAGCACCCTTCTTTGGTTTTAGAAGATGAGGCAGGAAGCTCTTAACCGCCATAGGTTCTGCAAAAACAAGAGAGTTGAGGAGTTTGGGGACAAGTCGTGTTGCCATCAGCTCTTCAGGAAGGCTCTGGACCCGGTCTAGAAGGAACCTAAAGAGACAACCAGCACATTATGGGATTCTTTGAAAAGGTAGAGAGTAGTTATATTTTCAAATGGCAGCAATGACAGAATATATATATATATATATACATATATATATATATATATATATATACATATATATACATACATATATATGTATATATATATATATATATATATATATATACATATATATATATATATATATATACCGTATATCATGCAAATAAGTGCATACCCTACAATTTTT
>JBAMHV010000015.1:16605496-16620000 GCA_037177535.1 Pseudomugil gertrudae | reverse complement strand
AAAATTGCTCAGCACAATATAGCAGCCAGACCATCATTCTGCCTGTTGAGATGCTGGACAGACACGGTTAAAAAAAAGAAAAAAAAAAAAAAAAAAAACCTTCCATTTTAGTTAGGAACATATATATAAATATACTTGTGTCCCTTTAAAAGCATAAATTAAGAACAAATTTAAATTGATCTGTTTTTACATTTTTTCTCTTATTTTCTGAATTTTTTGAGATTGTAATACACATTTATTTGTTTAACTTTATATCAGAAGCCTTGGAAAACTGATTAATAACATCAAGCGTGATGGAGATTTCTCACTTGCGGGTCTCTTCTTTTGTGTATTCTCCTTTTGTGAATGGCCTTACGGTCTCCTGAGTTGCCACCAGTCTGCACGAGTGTGGAGACTTGAGCCACGAATTTTAAGTACTTTTGTATGGTTCAGATTTTCAGAAGTAACTCTTCACAGAGTAACTCTTCACAGAGTAAGTCCATTTTCCTCTGCCGAAGAGCCATGAGTTGCAGACTCTATACGTGCAGTGCAATGACAATGTGCAGCACCAGAAGCGGTCAAAGGCATTGCATTTAAAGATTTAATTTATTGTTGAGCAGGGGGAAATTTTTCTTAGGCTTTGCTTTGGCTGGGTGTGCAATCTAGCTATTTTCTGTAATATTTTGGTGATTAAACTGATATTTTTTTTATCTTTATAGTGAAAGATGATGTGCAGCCGATTCGCCGGAGTAGCAATGATAATTTCCGACCTGACTGTGAGTCATCTGGGATTGTTTCCATAAGATCTGAATCTGACTTGGTTCTGTTTTTTTACCATAGATGTCTTCTACATTAAATAGTTTAAGGTCACAAGTGGATCAGCTGTTCATAATATCCTTTTTCTTCATAATTACAGTGTCTGAGCTGAGGGTTGTTCTAGTGGGGAACAACTGGCCTGCGAGGAGTTTTATTGGAAACGTCATACTGGGAGAGACCAAATTTAAGACTGAGGAACCAGACGGCTGTCTGAGGGTCAGAGGACGGATCAAAGATAAAAAAATAACCCTCATAAACACTCCAGATATTTTCCTGTCACACATCTCCCAATACAAACTCACCCAATATTTGGAAGACTGTGTCAAACTGTCTGCTCCAGGACCTCATGTATTTCTACTGGTCCTACAGCCAGAAAGCTTCACTGAAAAGCACAGACTCAGGCTCTGCAGTGTGCTTGAGTATTTCAGTATTCAATCACTGGATCATTCCCTGGTTCTGATAAAAACTGCAAGAGAAGAGAGCTCAGGTTTCAATAAAAACTACACTAACTGTCCTCCCTTACAAGACATGGTCAACAACTGTAGAAGGCATTTTACCTGGAAGAAGAACACCAAACCTTCTGAGCTGTTGGACTGTTTGGAGGAAATTGTAAAGAAGAACAATAGACAACATGTAAGCTGTGAAATGTTTATGGATTCAACATCCTCACCGAACCAAGTTGCTGGTGAGTGTAATTAGTGGTATTACTTTGTTGTTTTGGAACTGGTCCCACCCATCAACAACATGATCAGTAACTGTCTTGAGGAGTCTTGGTAGTCATTAAAATCTTCTACATTCTAATTTTGCAAAACATATATCCTAATTAAAAAACACAGATATACTTATTAGGCTACATTCTGCGCATCAACTCAGTTCTGGTCCATATAAGGGTTCAGTGACATTAGTGAGATGGTGGAGCTAAAGGATCTAGTCTATCCTGGTCACATGGATTTTTCCTGCACCATCCCTTATAAGCATGTGTCAGAAACTCCCAGTGGCAGTTCAGGGTGAATCTTTGAGCAGTGGACCAGATTAGGGCCAGCTGTGTTGTTACAGACACTCCAATGATAAAATAACACAACAAAAAGTATTCAAGAATTTAATCTTTTGCAGGGTTTCAGGGAAACTGGAGCCTGTTAGCAGGTGTGGAGGCAGGGTACAGCCTAGACAGATTGCCAGTCAGCTGCATGACAATAGGACAATGACAAAGCAGTGTCAAAAGAAAATGTCTACATCCTGTTGAGAAATCCGTCATTTGATCCTCCAGATGGTATTCTAAGTTAGAACAGTCTTAATGTGATGCTGAAATTCAGTGCAGTTATCTTTCTGCCCTTCACTTTTACTCCACATCCCTGTGTCTCAATAACCATTAAACTGCATCTCATCTTTTAAATGTTGTCCCCCTGAAATGCTAAAAAAAATCCTTTTTTCTTTTGTTGTAATACAGATTCTGCCTTCAGAATTGTGCTTCTGGGGAAAAGTGAAGATAAGAAGACAAGGCTTGGAAACCTTATAATTAAAAACCAAGAAGCTTGTTTCCAAAAAGATCCTGCTGTCAGCCAATGTGTGGTCACCTATGGGGAGTGGAAAGGATATTCTTTGACAGTAGTTAAGACCCCAAATTTCTTCAGCCTTCCCAACGAAGTAGTAAAACAAGAGTTGAAAAGATGTGAACAGTTTTGTAAACCAGGACCAAACGTATTACTGCTCTTAGTAAAACCCTCTAGTTTCACAGACAAGAAGAGAGAAAGCTTAATATCCATCATCAGCAGGTTTGATCAGGATGCTTTTAAACACTCAATGGTTGTCATGACAAATGACAGTTTTGAAGGTTCCTCAGTCAAACAGCTGCTTAAAGACTGTGGTGAGAGACGGTACAACATGTCTCGGAACAATCGAAAACACTTAATGAAGAAAGTTAAAGACATTGTTCATCAGAACAAAGGAGCCTTCCTCACCTTCACAGAGAAGAACAAAAGATCAAAATCTGAAGCAACGATACCATCTTTAAACCTGGTTGTGTTTGGGAGTAGAGGAGCAGAGAAGACTTTAGCAGCAAATGCCATTTTAGGTCAGACAGAGCTTCATTCAGTCTCTAGCTCAGAGTGTGTTAAACATCAGGAAGAGGTATGTGGACGTTTGCTTTCTCTGGTGCAGATGCCTGCCTTGTATGGAAAACCTCAAAGTGCAGTGATGGAGGCATCACTTAACTGTATCTTCATGTGTGAACCTGAGGGGGTGGACGCCTTCATCCTGGTCCTACCTGTGGGTCCCCTCACCGATGAAGACAAGGGAGAGTTGGAAATCATTCAGAGCGTATTTGGCCCTCAAACCAGCGACCTCATCATGATTCTGTTCACTGTGGAGTCAGATCCTGCAGCTCCAGCTGTTGTTAACTTTATCAGAGAGAACAGAGACATCCAGGAGCTCTATCGGAACTATGGAGAAAGATGTGTTTCTCTCAACATCAATAACGAGCAGCAGATCCTGGAACTTCTGGATGCCCTGGAAAAGATGAAGGAATCCACACTGAGCTGCTACACAACAACAACATATACAAACTTTCAAGTCCAACAAAGAGACCAACGCATCTGTAAATTACAGGTTGAGGTGGAGGACCTAAAGTCAAAGGTCAAAGTCACTTGTAAGTATACAAACACTAGCTTTAAGGCAAAACTCTACTTTTAATGAGATCTGTGGGCATCTACTGCAGCAACGCTGACTCATTTAATGTTTTCTTGTCCTTCAGGTGATGGTGAGAAGCATATCCCAGAGAATTTGAGGATTGTGTTGATTGGGAAGACTGGCAATGGAAAAAGCTCCTCAGGAAACACCATTCTGGGAAGAGGTGCATTTACAGCTAAAGCTGGTCAGAAATCAGTAACTAACAAATGTCAGAAAGCACAGGGTGAAGTAGACGGACGTCCAGTGACTGTGGTAGATACTCCTGGACTCTTTGACACAACATTGTCAAATGAAGAAGTTACCAGAGAGCTGATGAATTGCATCAGTCTTCTGGCTCCTGGACCACATGCTTTCTTGCTGGTATTGGAAATCAACCGATTCACAAACGAGGAGAAGGAGACTTTAAAACTCATCAAGAAACTTTTTGGGAAGAACTCTGAGATGTTTACCATCATTCTATTCACAAGAGGAGAATCCCTGGAGCATCAGTCCCAGTCTGTTGAGGAGTACATCAAAGAAGGGGACGATTTCTTGAAGAATTTGATTGCCAACTGTGGAGAACGATACCATGTGTTTGAAAACTATAACAAGCAAAAAGGATCACAGCAGGTCTCTGAGCTGATAGACAAGATTGAGAAAATGGTGAAGACAAATGGGGGTGACTGTTTCACTAATGAGATGCTCCAAGAGGCTGAGGCCGCAATACAGAAAGAAAAAGAGAGAATCCTAAAAAACAAGGAAGATGAGATTCAGAAAGAGCTAGAAGAGCTTGAAAGACAATATAAAGAAGCAGTACAAGAGAAGGAAATGAGAATGGAAGCACAAAGAGATGAATTAGAAGGAGAGAGAAAACTGAGAGAGGAGCAACTAGAAACAATTATGACAAAAATGAACAATGAGCATGAAAAGCAAAAGAAAGATGAAGAAAAGAGAGAAAAAGAAGACATGAAGAAGAAGAGGCAAGAAGAAATTCAACAACAAAAGTTGATAAGGGAGTTGACTGTTTTACAGGAAAAGATTGAATCTACATCAAACATAGAGAAGAAAAATGAACTGAAAGAGGACAGAGAAATTATGAGAGAAGAGCAAGAAAACAGAAAGCTTGAACAACAGGAATATTGGGTCAAACGTAAAAGAGAGAGAGAGAGCAAACAGAGGGCAGCTAGAGGAAAGTTTCAGAAGCTTGAAATGGAGTATGAGCAAAAGAAACAGAAGTGTGACAATAAAACAAAAGAAGAAGATAAAAAAATCAGGGAACAAGAAGAGAAAGAACGAAGGGAGCTCGAGGAAAAATATCAAAAGAATGTGAAGGATCTGAAGGAAAAGTTCGAAGAGGACGCGAGAGAGAAGGCAGAGGATTTCAATGAATTCAGAGCCAAATACGCCAAGAACTTTGCAGGTCTGTTGGAGGAGCACAGGGAGGAAATGAAAGCTCTGGATCACCAACATGAGCAAGAAATACAACAAACCAAGCAGATGTACACAAAGGAATATGACCTGCTCGACAAACTACACAATTACAGAGAAGAACAATTAAAAGTAGAACTCAGACAAAAAGAAAAATACCTGCAAGAAAGTGAAGCCTTAAGAACGTCCCAGGAGCAAGAATTAGATGGGTTAAAAAAGAAATACAAGAACCAGTGTGCTATCCTCTGAGACTCCACTCAGGACCTTTGTTCTGTAGAAATATCTGATTGAGACCAGCGGCCAACATGTACGATTCTATGAATATATGAAAGGGGAATCTTCTGCAGAACCAGTAGTGTCTTCATCCATGTGCTGCAATAAATAAAACTTTCTCATCCATAATTTTATCATTTTGTTGCAAATCTGGGATGCTAAGTTATACAAATACAAAAACAGATTTATTATATAAATAATAAAATAAACAATTACATTTGAGAATCAAATGAAGCCTCATATCCAAAAGGCTTGGCAGAATAAATTTGTTCAACAGATAGGAATCATTCTGCAATCAAGATCCTGACACAGGACAGGTTAAAAAACCAGTCTCAGCAGTACCATACTTCTACTTCTAAACATTCACAGTCTCACACTGCAGCCTGACTTCAAACCTGTTATTCTTGAACATTCAAAGTTCTTAGCTAAAACCAGAGAGGAAATATTGCTTTTGCTGATGGCCTGTTATCAAAGAGAACTGCTCATCTTTTTTATTTAGGAATTGCTTTTTGTTTTCACAGTGGAATTTGGTCCTGACTGAACAGAATTTATTGGTCATTATCATATAGTTTTATCTTATTTGATGTAATTAATGTTGTTAAAGTTTAGTCATACACTTATGACTGTTTCTGCTTGTTGTGTCCTGGAATAACATGTACAGCACTTTCAAAATGAGCTTTAAAAAAACCTTTTGATTTATTGAAAAGGATTTATTGAGTGTGAATCACTCAGAACCACTACTAAAGACTGTGTCTTAAAAAATTATCTTTTTGAAATTTTCTGAAAAAGTGGAAGTTTATATGTTATTTGATATGTAATATTTTTAATCAAATAAAAAAGAAATAAAGAAATAATTTGTACAGATATATTTTCCACCTGTTATTTGTGTGGTGATGTTTAATCAGGTCTGAAACCACAGGTTTGAGGAATCAGGAAATGTGATATTTTCTGAGAAAAAGACAGCTGGTTGTTTCTAAGCGATAGGATGCAAATGGCAGTCTGGGTCATGATCATGCCGAGAGAGTGAACATTTTTAGTGCCTCGTGTATATTCAGGATAAATGTTCATTTTCCATCTGTGCTGCACAGATGCATCAGTTACATTATAGTTACACCAGAAGAGTCAATGAGTCCGTTTTCTGCATTAAAAGCTTTTGCTTTTTGTATTTGTAATAGTATTTAACATGCTTACTGTTTAGCCCTTTCAGCCTAAGGTGAATTGATGGTGACTATTTTTTAAGCATTGTCCACACATTCAGAACTTCTCACATACATACTGTGGTCTTTGACCTGTTGCTTCAGTGTGATTTGTGTGCCTTTGTGATGAGATTAAGACATAATATGAATATGTTTTTGAATTTGGTAAGTTGATTGACCTTCTAAATTCAAACCTATATGTGTAATGTTTGTCTTACTGTATTAGACATGATGATTGAGGGAAAGATAAGCTCATATATAGAAGGTGTTTTATGACTGAGGTATGAAACTTTCTATAGTGTGTCTGTACACCATAAAGCTTGTTTTCAGAAGGGGAACCACATCTGAGTCGATCTTAGATAAAGTAATTAGAAGCCCTGCACACTTTAGGTTGAAACAGTTACTTTTACCTTTTTTTTGCAGCTGCAAAGGCAGCATGTCAAAAAGAATTGATGTAGAACTTGCTAGTCATCATAACATTGTTTTAACGTCTGAAACCAGCTGTAAAAGATGTCAGTTGGGTTTTATGTCATACAAACAGACCTCATGCAAATACAAAGATAAAAGAAAGTGAGGCCTTGCAGTCCCCTGAGCATGAGCCAAGGGCATTGCATTTGAGGGCAGTCTTTTTGTACTTTCAGCATATCATAGTCTTTTTTTCAACCACATTGGATTAGTTTATAGCAGCTCTTTAAGACTTCTGGAAGGGTGATGTACAGTGACTCCCATCCTAGTTCTTCATTCTCCTAACTCCAATTAGAAGGACTTGGCAAGTGAGAATCAGGCTCCAAAGTTTTGGACCAAACCTGACAAGGTGGCCCACGTTTAGTCTTTCTCTATCACAGCTTTTGTTGGTGACATGTTCTCTGGAACTCTGGAGAGCTGTTTTCTGGCTTCATTCACCTCTGTGGTATTCTGTGGCCCCTCCTGTTTTACATCAGTACCATAAAGTGCTCCAACCTAGACTTAAACAGTTCACTCACGTCATCTTTCATCTGCGGTAGCTCTTTAAAAGCTTCAGTCACTTCAGCTTTTCAAGTTTTCCATGCAGTTTTTGCTTCCAGTAAATCCTGAGACTATGCCATATCCCATTAGCACATGGAGCAATGGGAGAGCTGCATGGGTATCTGAGGGTGTCAAGAATCCACATTTCCTTATTATTCTACATTGCTTCACTATTAATCTACTATCATAAAGAAATTTATGAAAATATATTATCTAAAAATACTACATTTTAATATGTAATTAATAAAACATTTGTACATTTCTCATTTACACAGAAGCTTCTATCAATAGAAACGATCTGACCTGATATCCATGTGGCAATCTCACTTGTAAACACGATTTGCATTAAGGCTGCAGGTTTCCTCTTCAGCAGGAAATGGCAAACTTGCATACTAACTATGGATTGGTCTGCATGCAGAAACCAGCAAAAAGTGAACGTTCCCCTGAGGAAGTGACGTTTCAACTGAGAAATAAGCTGGTTACCACAGTGATAAACCAGCACACACACTTTGGTAACAGCAAGAACAGTCATGGATGAGCTCGGTAAGGCGTCTTTCTATCATGTTTTTCATTACTGATCAAATTCAAACTGATCAAAAGCAATAACTGGGTAAGATCGCAAGGACTACTTTGTCCTAAATGAGTATAATGCAGTTCATCCTTAACTGATAGAGTTTATAAATCTTTCCACAGTTTTTACATTTATTTTTTATTGTGCTTTAAGTTTTAAGTATTTGTAGTTTACACTGACCTAACAGACTATCAGGGTAAGAATTAAGATTAACAATGATTTAAAAATGTGTCTTCTATTTCATACTTATTCCCGTGCCAATATTTCATTTGCTGGTAACAATTTGCTCCTTCATGTCTTGTCTTTCCCCAAGAAATGTGGTTTTCAGTTGAGTGAAGGAGAGAATTAAACTGGATTCAATATATGTCACCAGAGTCTTGCGACATTTTAACAAGTTTCACTTCTGCAACATGTCATGTCATCACTTCCTGATTTAGCTGCCTTACATTAAGCAAACTCACTCCAACAGCACCTTCTGAACATCATCTGAACATGAAGGCTCGCCCTGCCTTACCTCATGGGAAATATTTCACTCTGCAAAACATATGCATGCTCTGCCACAACAGAACAAGATATTTAGCTGATTAGTTTGAACTATGCACTGTGAACATGGCTACGTGTTATTTCATGTGTGGTTTGAAGGTTTTTATTCTGTATCCTGCCACAGATTTGCTGTTAGAGGAACTGGCCCTGAATGCAAAAGGTTCAGAACACCTCCAAGAAAACAAAACTGATGATGCAGCTGATCAAGAGGTAGAGACAAAATGAAAGAAATTAGTATTGGAACTTAAACAAAGCAATGATTTGCAACAAATTGGATAGTCACATTGTCTAGTAATCTTGAGTCAGAATTCCTTATATAACCTGTTGGTCTCTTCACAGGTTTCCGGAGCTGGATTTACCAAAAAAGACAAGAGCTCAGTCAACGTTAATGTCTACAGGTGAGGTCTGAATTTAAGTTCTCTGGTGGTTCTGATGAACACTATTATAATCTTAACTGTGCAAAAAAAAACCCTGAAAATACTTGAAACGTGTTACACACGACTTCAAAATGTTATTATCTTATTCCCAAGCAGAACAATGCTCCTCCTGACCAATTACCAACTTCTATTCTTTTCATGAGGATGGATAATGGCAGGGTTAAAGCACTGTCTTTCCAAATTCACAGATGAATCTATATGAATGTCCCGAAAGACTGAGAACACTGTATAAAATGTCAAATAAATTACCGGTATATCGAGTTGGACTGAGCTATAAAAAGCTATGCTGAGTCCTTATTAAGTAAAAAGAAGAAGGCTTCACAAGTCAGTTAAAGATAATATGAGGTGATACTGGGAATTTTGCAAACTTTTAAACACATAATTAAAAGAAACATAGAGAAATTTATGTGTGCATAGAAAAAGCCCCTAAAACAGTATTTTTTGGACTTTCAGGTAACGTATGAAAGCAGATATGTTTTTGTAGATGAAATGACTACACAAACTCTGGATTGCCTCAAAAACAATGCAAATCATGGTCTAAGTTAACCTGAGTTCAAACAGAAAAATATTATTGATCAATCATGAACACTGTCTGTGTGATTAGAGCAGGTCAAACAGTTCAGTGCATGCATCATACGTAGCTGGCACATTTGTGAATTAACCATAACTAACCCTAAACCCTTACTAACGAAAGGATAGACTATGTTTCATCTTTGAGTAAATGGTGATTAAAGTTAAATGATTTGTAGATATCTTTTCACAGACCCTCGCATTCTTTCTTGGAAACAGGGTTGTATTATTTGTAGAGATGTGTGAGTTTTAGTATATTTGATTATTATTTAAGATGGAAAAATATTCTTACAGATACAGATATTTTTTCAAGAAGCAATTGAACTGAATTAAACCTAACCTAAATAAAATAACCTAAAAATAGTCTCAATAAAGATCTTCAGCAATGACACTAATTTGTATTAGTTCTCCAATGTAAAAGTTTATATTGTAGTAATCTTGAGACAGCATTGATGGTTTTAAAATAGGAAATGATGTGATTTACTTTGTCTTGAAAGTAGTGATCTGCCAGCTCCTGTTGCAGTTTCGCTAACCCCTGACTCACCCACTCAAGAGCTGGACTCTATCCTGCAAGAAATGCTGGGCCTGGCAAAAGAGGTTAGTAAAGTATCTTCAGATGACAAGACTGAGAGTTGTCCTAATTTCCTCCATGTGCTTACTGAAAAAGGATTTTGAGAACAGTGAAAGTACAGTGGAAATCACAAAATAATGAAATGAACTTGAACAACAGAGGGCAGCATTGTATAGATATAGTGACTTCAGAGCATCCAGTAACAGAATTAGGATATTTTTCAACATTAGCATTTCAAAACATGCTCTTAGAAAATGTAGCACCTTAAATAATTTCTAAAATAATGTGCATATCTTTATTCAGAATTCAGCACCTTCAGAAACCCCACCACCACTGACACAAAAGCATTCTGTGAAGAGAAAAACAGAAGATGGACGACAGGAGAGAAAGGAAGGCAGCACTGGTCCTACAAGTTCAGATAAAGCGGCCACAAACCAAAAACAGAAAACAGATGCTATAGATGACTTGCTGGGAGGGCTGAGCTCTGATTTGGAGAAAATTGGTGTACGTACCACTGCCAAGGGCCACTGTGCTGCCTGCAACAAAAGCATAGTGGGAAAGGTAATGTCCAGCCTTTGGGACGCAAAGAAATAACTTTTTTCACCATTGAGCCTAATTGTGAAAATTAATTTTGAACAAGAATGATCCACCTTCTTTCTGCAGATGATCACAGCGTTAGGAGAAGTATGGCATCCTGAACACTTTGTGTGTGTGGCGTGTAAGATGGAGCTGAGCACAAAGGGCTTCTTTGAGAGAGATGGACAGCCATACTGTGACAAAGACTACCATGATCTTTTTTCTCCACGTTGTGCTTATTGCAAAGGGGCCATTACACAGGTGAGAGGACACCATAGAGATACAATATGTAATACCATCTGATAAAAACAAACCACTCTGCAGCCTAAATCTGCATCATGCAAAAGCTGCAGACTTCGTTCAGAACCAAATGCATTAACTAATGCATCGTTTTTTCATATACAACTCACTTTTTTTTACTTACAAACCACATTATTTACCTGTCATGACACTTGAAGATGAAGAATGAGAGGGTCCTCAATATTCGGTGAAGAAACACATCTCTAGATGTAATATTTCTGGCTCGTTCAACAGAACATCCTGACAGCTCTGGATCAAACCTGGCACCCAGAACATTTCTTTTGCGCGTACTGTGGAAACCTGTTTGGACCAGAAGGTGAGAGCTTGGAGAAATAATGTCTCTCCTGAGGAAAGTGTTTAATACAGAACTCAGTTTATCTTTCATCTTTCACAGGTTTCTTGGAGAAAGATGGGAAACCATACTGCTCTAAGGACTTTTACCACCTCTTTGCTCCAAAATGTTCAGGCTGTGGAGATCCAGTGAGGGAGAACTACCTGACTGCAGCCAACGGCACCTGGCATTCAGAGTGCTTCGTTTGCGCAGTGAGCTTCTTAACCTCAGACCACACACACACACACACACACACACACGTACCCCTGACTCACATATAAGCCTGAGAAAGAGTGAAAAAGATACCCACACAGTTGCTTTATTTGCATCGTTTTGACCACAGAGCTGATGATAACCGTATGTCTGATGAATATATGGCAGTGGAAATGATGAAGATAAATCAAGGAAACTACATTCTTCTTTGTGGGTGCCTTTTACATCCTCTTCAAAGTCACTTCTCTGTGCAGCAGCTGGCTAAAAATGCTTGTGAAGACATACTTCTACTTTAACTGGATATGTGAAGTTGTGAAATATAAACAACTCCCAGAGATCTTACTGCAGTCTAGGAACTGAAGCTTAAAACTTCACTTACTGAAGCAAAAAGTCTGCAAACCAGAATATAAGACACATAAATACATATAAATGTTTTACTTTTAACAGAATCACACATAATGTGATATGAAGTCAACTACCAAAAATTCACGTTTTCTTATATGAAACAGTTACCGTCAGTGTGGTTAACCTGACCTAAATTTAATTTCAGTGTCCTTACTGAGCACACATTCAACCTGCTGCTGAAAATAAACACAGGGATTCTTTTGCAAACTTTCATTCATCTAACCACTTTAATGCAGCTTTCTCCTCTTTTCAGAAAAAGAGATGTCTTTTCTCTTGCACGAGTCCCTCTGGCAGGCAGATATTTTCAATCTAAGACTGGTTAAAAACTACGATAGAGATAAATCACTGTTGTTTTAACTGCAGCTTTACGGTTAACTTCTCAGACAATTTAAGACAGATACACAGATCTTTCTCAAGTGGAGATTTTTTGCTTCTAATGCCATGGCTTCCTGGCACTTAATAAATGAAACCCAGCCACTTCAATGTTCAGAGTTACACCTGCATTTTTACTGCTACAGCGTGACACGTCAGTGTCTGCCAAGAGCAATGTCTGTGATTGCGTTCAGGTCCACATGCAGTGTCTCAACTGTACATTTATTTTCCATTTCTATTCTAGTACTTGTAAATGGAACCGTAAAAGACACAGCTGCGCCACTCTTTGAGTTTTCACACAAAATTTTCATGCTATGAGATTTTGAGGCCTTGTCACTTCGTTATGCTGCAGTTACATTTCAATCCTCATTTTGTAAACTTACTGATGTCAATATTTTGAGATGATTTCCAGCCATATTTTAGATAAATCATGCACCATTTTATATGCATCAACATAAATGTTTTCCTAATTAAGTGGTAATAATATTTTGACAATCCTGAAAAGTATATTTAACAATGCATTATAAATTCTTTATGGTCAGAATTTTTTTCTTCTGATAAAAGTGATTCTTTCTTCCACCATATATAACCATCCCTAATTTTTCCTCTGTTTCTCTCAATGTCATATCTAATATCCAGGACTGCCTGAAGCCCTTCACCAATGGGTGTTTCATGGAGCTAGATGGTCGACCCCTCTGTGCTCTGCATTTTCACTCCAGACAAGGAACTCTGTGTGGTGGCTGTTGTGAGCCCATCACTGGCCGCTGCATCTCTGCTCTGGATCGCAAGTTTCACCCCGAGCACTTTGTGTGTGCTTTCTGTCTGCGGCAACTCAGCCAAGGCATCTTCAAGGAGGAGAAAGGAAAGCCCTACTGTGGCGCATGCTTTAATAAGCTCTTTCTGTGAAACACGTACAGCAATGAAACCTGGGTAAAACATAGACACGCTGTCTTCATTGGATATTGTTTTTCACACAAGCATACACGAGAAAATATGGCATTTACATTATTGCAATATATCCAATATGACTAAGAACATACAAAACACTGGTCGAGTTAATTTAGAGGTTGTGTGTTGAATGAGGTGAGTAGGGGCACATAGGTGTGGACCCAAATGCAGGCAGATACGCAGTAACCCATAACTTTGCAATAAAAATAAGCACACACCAACAACAAGCTCAAAAACAACAATTAACCACCAACTGAACAGACAACCAGGAGACATAAATACACATAAAGGAAGAAGATGAGACACAGGTGAACACAAGAACTAAATCAAACCAGGTGAATGAATGAACAGAAAGTAAAGCTGAAACAATACAAGTAAAAATATTTAAAAAAATATAAGGAAAACATTAAAAAAAAACCTCTGCATATGTGAACACCAGATACTTTTTTATCAAAAGGACACTTGTACTATGTTTTATAAGATTTCATAAATCATAATCACATAAAATTCAAAAATGAAGAGATGAAAATAAAGAAGTGCTGTTTTAATCCATGGTTTCCATAAAGCTATCTTCAGTTTGGCAGTCTGGAGATACACTCAGAGTTTGGTGCCATTTGTCAAGGAGTTTGTCTATGTGGTCGGATAGTTTGTATTGGCAGTAACTGGCCCTGACTCGGCATGCCAACTTGAGTTTCCTTTTTCTCTGACTGACCGCTTGGCCCCTGGCAGGCACTGGATTCCTCTTCATTCTCAACACAGGCTCCTTCATGGCTGCCTATGGAAGATAAATGAATGTGGTGAGGTTAACAAAGGTGGTTTGAGAAGGAGCTCCCTCACATCCTTGGATCTCTGTAAAAACTCCCTTTTGCTGTTGAGGGATGAACGCACCACAAAGCATTTGAATGCTTTAGTGGTTGTTGGCAGATATAGGCTTATTTGGCTGACATTTTTAGCTCACCATTAACAAATAGGGTGGATGATATGTGAAGACGAGACATTTGCAGCTGTTTGTGCTGCTATATTATTGGCATAAGTGTTTTTTCTTGTATATTTAGGGTTTTGGTTACATTTACACTGAATCAAATCATTTAATAAAAATCTATCTTGTTGAAATGCTGTAATTCTGAGTTTCACTTTCACTTCTAAGTAACATTGAATGCAAACCTAAGGCCAATTGTAAAGCTAAGTTAATTCTAGGAAACAATGCAGCACATTTAAAGACACATAAACTTACTTCGGCTATGGTTCCTGTAAATGAGTGGCTTTATAAATCTTGTCTACTACTAAATACAACTAAAACAGTTTG
>JBAMHV010000015.1:16567732-16605343 GCA_037177535.1 Pseudomugil gertrudae | reverse complement strand
TCCTGCATATTTACGTCTATTGCTGTCGGAATAGATGTTCATTAATGTGCATTGTCCCTATCAAATAAATAAATAAAATAAATAAATAAAACTGAAGCCTTCCTATAAAAGTGATTTTTTCCTTTGCACTCTTTTGTAAAAAAAATAGCTGCATCTTGTTTGGACCGATTATACATAAAAATAATAAAAGAAGAAAAAAGGGTGAAAGTTAAAAGGCAGTTAAAAAATGTTTTGCAGTAGGTGTCAAAACAGCAGTTAAGAAAGTGATGGCTGACATTTTGGACTTTTTAAAAAAACTCTTTATTTATCTATTTAACTATTTATTTATCTATTTAACTCTTGTTAAACAGATAGATTTGAAAACTCTCTATGGCAGGAGGTTGTCTGAATCTATTGCAGAAGGTAAACTAACTTACCAATGCTTTCAAACGCCCCCTACCAGCATGGCTCGTATCTGTGTGTGAAAAAAAACTAGTTTGTTTTAAAGGTTTTATCACTGCATTGTAAGAAGAGCAACAACTGCATGTTCAGGATTAAAAATGAATTAAATTAAATTAAATTTAATTAGATTTAATTCAGTAGGGTATACCCTGGACAGGACCTGTCCATAACAGGACTAATTTAATTAATTTTCATTTACTGTAATTTATTATTTCTGTAAAAAAAAAATTGACATGTTTCTGGAAGTTTAAATCTGACTACCCAGTAGTTATAGGTAGGAAGCTTTAAGTATTAAGAAAATCATTAAACTAGTAAGTAAAGCAGACTATTCGAGTGCACATTACAGACCTGTGTAAATTGCTAAACCTTTTTGGATGTAACCCTAAACAAATTTCAGCTTTGGCTAAATTAAAATTTTAGTACCCACAAAGTTTATATTCTTGCTGCCTCAATACTGAGTCTTATCTTGCCTGCAGATAAAAACTAACTACTTTTGTTGGCCCTGTGAGCAACTTAACTTAGTTTTTCCAAGCACGCCATGTGGGCTCACTGTGTGAAGTTAGTGTGTGAGAAGGAACGGTGTTGGGCATTAATCATGCTGTCATCACCATCAGAGCAGGTCTCATAAGACTGCAGCAGAATGTGGACCCTGCAGTTCTAGTGCATAGAAGAAGTCTGAGTGTATCCTGTTCAGTCTGGACTCAAAATCCAAGTGTTTATATGGTTTTACAGAGTTTTGCCTGGAGCGCTACTGAACTCTCAAACTTACGATGATATTAACTTATTTGCATGTTGAATGGGCTACAAGAGGATGTGTACTCCTCAACATGAGTCATGGAACAACCTCAACATAGATCCCATCTTAGTATGGCTATAACATTTCCCATCGTTGCATGATATGTTTATTCTATTATTGAGATTCTTCCTTTCTGGGTGAGAAGAGGTAGCTGATCGTTGTTATGAGCGACACCACATCAACCAAAAGTGACTCTTAGCAAGACTAGGTTAATGGTCTTGTCACAGAAGACCATTGTAGAAAGACAAATACAGAAAATCAAAAAGCATGTCAAGCATATTTACTAACATTAGTTACTAAAAAAAAAAAAAAACACCAGTTAGAAATTGTTGCATTTACAGTAAAAAAAAAATATTGTATGAGTGGCTAAATAGAGAGGAAAGGAAAGGGTTCTCTGGCTACTAGTAAAAATGAGAAAACATGAAATGTGAGCAGGGGTCTTTTTTAATAGAATAGTGTATAAAGGGCGGTCTGTGAAAAGTAGGGAGAGTGTAACTCAGGTGACATTTACTGCAGTGAAACAGAGTACGAACACCCCGGGAGAGCACTGGGCCATGAGATGGAGACTCGAGCTGGGATTGAGGAGTACGGAGTGAGCAGTATGCTGGAACATAATGCATGCTGGTGCTTAGGGAGTGGGAGGCAAGGGGTGAGGAGCATAGTTGTATGAGTTTTCTTGTGTGACACTGAAACTGAACACCTCTCCTGTGAAATAACTGTCCGCTAGGCCACCCTTGTCCGAACTGTTACAGGAGTATGGGTCCCATTCAGCCTCACCTTGCACCATAAGTTCACATTACCTCTAAACTAAAACAGTCAAATATGTCTTTGATATATTAATCACTACATTGATACACTCACAGAAATATCAGCTCGCATCAGCCAGTGAAGTCAGCTCCACCATGCATTTGGAACAGATTCCTACTTTTACAACACATTTTGACTCCCAATACATCACCAGTCTGACGAATAGTCAGGGTCCCTTAGTGTCCTATGCTGACCCACTCGGTACTCGTTTTTTGTCATTTTTGGATGAGTTGAGTAACCTGACAGATTTATATGGAACTCAAACAAAGTCTGCCAGTGGAGCAAGAAAGACCAAAGCCTCCCAAATGAGCCTGGAGCAGGAATAATTTCATGTAAACCTCCATAAAACCCATAATATTTCCCACTGATGATTGTTCTGCCTGTATTATGTACTTTATCATGGGGGGAGTGGCAAGATTAATTTATGAGACTTTCTGGACAGTCAAAGGGACGATAACAACCTATCGACCTATTAGAAGGCACATACTGATCCATACGAAGGGGCTGATAACAACTGATTATTGTAATGTCCATTAAATCCAGTAATAACATCTGGTTATCACTTGGTATTACAGATGAGTTTATCAACTCACCAAAAAATGATGATAAACGGGTCCCCCATGAGTCAGCATGTGACGCTAGAAGATCCTGACCAATTGCCAGACTGTTGATGCATTGAGAGTAGGAACGTGTTGACTTTTACATTAACAGTTGTACTCAATGTGGATGCTAATGGTTCACCGTGAAAGGAGAATCATTATAGAAACAAATGGTGTCTAACTTGGAACTGCAACAGCGACTAACACATTATTTGTTTGGCAAATGGATGAATAAAACCAGTGAATCAAAACATTTGAGATTCCAAAAAAAGTGACAAAGTGGTCGAACTGTTGTGTCCTCCAGCTGGCTTGTTGAAATAGGGCATACAGTAGGAACACAGAGAGAAGAACTTCCAGCTTTGTATTGAGGTTCACAGTTTGGTAAGTGTCATAGCTATAAATATACATGAGATTATAAAAATACTTTATTTCAAAGATGGATGCAATAATTATGTTTGAAAGGCAAACTAATATGAAAGTCCCTCACAGCTTCATTCCACTGAGAGCTGTTAGATCCAGGCTCCTGCAAACTCAAAATACACGGTCTTCTCCAAAGAAATATAAAGTCAGTGAATGTTTTCCACAGTTTTTTGCTTTTATGATGTTATGCTGCAGACTATTAAATCTGTTCCATGCAAGTGTCCTGGTGGTCTTTAATAAATAAATCCATAATTCTATAGATGTTAAGTCAAAAATGACTTTATAGGAGGAATGGGTGCCTGGGAGCAAGTTCATTTGCTTGTCTTAATCAGTTTTATGTTCACTCTAGTTCATGTCTCTTAAGTTAATTTTACAATAAAACCTTCCAGAGATTCTGCTATCTCCCCTTGCCATCTATCAGTCTGAGTCCTCGAGTGAGAATTTAGTGTGATCACAGGAGACAGCCTCACAGCGAGCAAAAATACAATGTGGAATCTAAACAATATGTGATATTTATTTTATTTATTTTTGCACATAAACAACAATACAGAAGAAAAACATGTAAATGGTAAGAATAAAGTGCAGGAATAGGCAAAAATCCAAACTGGCTTATCTAAAGCCTCTACCGAGAAAGCAAACAAACAAATCATTAAAACCTGATGACACTGAATACAAAAAGCAGTAACATTAGTTACAGTAAGAAGAAGAAATCTACAGAAGGGATGCTGTGGTCCATTTATTATTAAATAATTTCTTAATAGACTTTTAAAACTTTCAGCTTGTGAACAATGGCTTGACAAATGAGAACATTTATTCCAAACTGTGGTACACTTAAATCTGATGGAGAACTGATCTTGATGGGTAAGCTACTTTGGAGGATGAAGATCCTCCACTTTGTTATATTTAAAAATAATTTATTTAATTTGAACTAAACATTGTAGGCAACCAGGCCTGCATTTGCATTCTCAGTGTATTTATGTTAAAGTGAGACAATGTTAAAGTGGTGTCATCTGCAAACTAAAGCCCATCTGAAACATTAAGTAAGCCATTTATATAAATAAGGAACAACAGAGGTCCAAGAATGGACCCCTGTGGGATTCTATGTAGTTTGGCTCAGCTTGAAAAGTACCCTTTTACAGAAACAAATGAAAATTGTGAAAATGTGAAAACTTTAGTCATCACAAGAAACTGCTAAGTCTGCATGAAACGGAGACATTTTTCTGCTAAACATTAAATTAATGTATTTTTTTTTACCAGTGAAGGTAATGTGACAACTTCAACACCTCAGTAATTACTTCCACGCAGAGAAAGCCTGAGTCGGCATACAACTCTGTTCTGGGTATGTTTGTTTTGGCGTTGGGCTAATGCTGGGTGCAGGTATCACACCTGATTCATGACTGGCTCTTCTGTACAGAGGGAACTTGTTGTTGTTGTTGGCTGAACACTGAGTTTCTCTTTGCTATCTTACACTTTCTCTCACACACACACACACGCACAAGTACACACACACACAAACCAAGCAATCTTATAAATACTATATTTGGGGACTTCCTTTTCATGCTATTTTGGAACTGGTCTACATAATCATATAAACAGACACGCACAAACAAAACAACACTTGAAAGCAAATAGCTTCAGCTTTACCACACATTGAGAATAATAAAACCAGTTACACATGTACATAAATCAATTCAAACATGTGCAAACTATCTTTGGATTTGGTCAACAAAATGAGCCACACACACAAATGCAAAACACACATATAAACATTTAAATGGCTTTTATAAATTTGATCTCTGTCTCTATCTCAGGAAAGTACGCTCCTCTTGGTTTTGGTTGGCAAAACGTATATCTGTATGAGCATCACTGTTTGCTCACTTTTATGGATTAAATGGAGTCAGTTCTCTGGTGGATGTGAGTGTTGCTGAGTGTGTGTTTTGGGGGGTGGGGATTTGCTATGAGAGATTCTCAAAATAGCTTCAAAACATTTTTTTCTAAATTTGTGACAAACCATTGTCTCAGCTCTCATATCTTTTAGCAGATAAGTTGCTTAACATAGGAAAACTGTGAGAAAGAGAAATAATACTAATGACGGTCATGAGAAAGATTTATTATACAGGGAGCCCCTTCTGTATGCTAGCCTTTAGTGTCAAGTAGATAGATGGCTGTATTATGCTTCTTCATTGTGTCCATGTGTGGTTTTCCAGTATGGAAGGGCTGTAGAGTCCGTGAACTGTTCTTGCAGTTGATGCAGCCCTTTTTGTTACTTTATTGAAAAAATTGTTTTAAAACCTGTCATTTAAACCTTGTTTTGTGAGGGTTTGTTTATGGTATTTTGAATCATGATCTAACATTGACCATTTGGGTAACCCTGACTCACAGCACAGTAGCTCTGGAACAATTCAGGTGACAAAAATGAAGCTTAGTCCAGAGAGCTGATGTTGCTTACAGTATCTGTTACTGACATAAATCTGTTGTAGCTCTGTTCCAAATCTGTTGCTTCTGTAGCAGAAAGGTTGAATCTCTTCTTGATTTTTCTTATGGTGTGGCTGTAAATGCAATAGGACCCTGTTGCCTGAGCTCTGTGTGGTGTTCTAAGTTTGGACAAACTCATAATTTCATAACAAAGCATACACACATCCAAACAGAAATGGCATTTTCTAGTAACTTCATTAGCTCATGTCCATTTCCCAGTATCCCAGCATTAAAGTGTAAACTGAACATCCATTAATTTAGTCCAAGAAGATTTCCTTTTGCACTTCAGAAGAATATATTAGCAGCACACTCCAACCCTTTGAGTTGAAGGAGACATTTTACTAATCACTAATCCTGTACTACTTATGGTGACATCTTGTTCCCACTAAAGCCATTAGGATGTAATCATAAATGTTTGAGCACAGACCTCACTCTCAGCTGTGTGATGATGGAGTAATTTCTCTAAATGAAAATGATTTAGTAGGCAGTAATTTAACACCAACATGTTGCTTTCATCGTAAAATGACCCATAAATTGTTACAATTTTCTAACTTCAGTCATTTCAGTTTATTTAAGGAGTGAGACCTTTCAGAAGTCACCCACTTGATATTGCACCACCCCAAAACATAATACTCTCAAAAGTTTATACTTCTTTTTATAGTTGACAATGTGGCTCAGTTCAGGTGGATTGAATACATCTGATTTTATTTCAGTTTGATGGTGACCACAGCAGTGTATTCCTGTTTGCAAAATATCATTTAGTATTTCATCATGTTTTATGTCAGATGTCAGAATTGCATTTTTTGATTTATTTTGTTTTGTGACTATTGGAACAGACAAATATAAATATCCCAAATTTCTACTTAAGTAAATGAAGTGTTCTTCATCACTTCACACCTCTGGGTTTTATATAAATAATTTCTTATGACAGGACTGTCTCTTCAATAGAACTTTTCCTTCTTTTTTTTACACCAGTCCCTCTTTTTCTTAAATGTAAAGAAAAAGCCATGATCTTTCCTGTATGAGTAATTCACTTCCTCTATTTCTCGATCACACTCAGTTCAAATTCACATGGCAACCAAAAATGCCAAGACAAACAGGAACTCTTTTCTGTCATTTTTATCAACATCTTCTTTACTTCCCTTCCCCATATGATGTCTGGCTTCGGAAATGTTTCCACTCAATAGTCGAGTCTCTGTCGAGGCTTAAGACGGGATTAGAGCTCAAATTACTGACTCTGTGGCTCATTTACTCTGAGTCCACGGTCTTCAAAACAAAAGTTGCATGTGGACATGTCCAGTGATATAATAATAGCATGAAATGAGAAACACATTTCAAGACAGAAACTCTTCCCGGCGCCATAGAGAGGCTTTTATGTGTAATGTTTGATGTTACAACACACAGAAGATGTAAAAGACAAGAGTGCGGACAAAAGTAAAGATATTTTGTACATATCCTGGAATGATCAGTGAGACAATAAAATGAATGATCTCAGGGAGAAAAGTAGGAAATTACCTCAATTACGCTGGACTATTAACATTCTATGGATCTGGACTAAGAGCAGAATAATATAACAAGTGTCAAATGAAAAAACATTGATTGTTGTATTGTTAATGATGAGCATATGTTTTTTTCTCATGTTGGTGACCTAGTTTTATTGATTAATTCCCTTTGTGTAAACATGCATTCACAGTTTTATTTACTCTAAAAGGAACCACCTTTGATCCGGTACTTTGTAAGGTAATTGTTTAATATTTATTGCTTAAATATGCCGAAATATTGTTTAATCACGAGCCGAGGTTTTGGAACTCGATTAAACAAAGTTGTTACAAAAGGGTCAAAGGAATTGCACTGTGGTTACAATATCTGCTAAACACATTCAAGCTCTAAGTACGGACCAAACAACACACAGCTCATTTTTATGTTCCAAAATATTTTGCTATGGACCGACCTGTTGGCAGCTTCCATGGTGAGCCAGCATCGGTCTGCTTTTGTTATCTTCTTCCTCTGTCTGCAAAAGGTTATGTCTCATTTACTCTCTGAGATGTTATCAGCAAACGCTACTCAGTGACATCCTGCTGACTGACTCTGGTTATGACTTGCAAAACATTATATTCCTCAATATTACTTTGAGGATGAGGATGATGTGCGAGAAATACTGTGTGATTGATATCTGATATCCATGACTTTGCATCATTACATTAAATCAGAAAACCTAAAATATACAAATCTAATCTCAATACACATACTTTGTTTTGCTTTGCACATTGCCATGGATTTAGATTCTGCAATACACATGTTTTTATTTTGTTTACTGAGAGAGCTTACTTTAGGAGATCAAGCAAAAAGTATTCAAGACAAATATGTGTGGTCACATTTTCTCCATCTGACTACAAATTGAATTTATATTGGCTGGATATATTCAAAATCTGTGCGCTTGGCGGCACATGAATAGATGCGCAGGGCTGGATTGGAGGGAAATTAAAAATCTAAATGGTGTTGAGTTGAAAGAAATAGGAGAAATAGGGAGAGGAGAAAAAATGACAAAATCAAAAAGCCACTTCCCAAAAACGTTAGACTTTTGCATACTGTGTGCTCAAATTACTTTGCAAATGTTAACCTGTCAACTTCATTTGTGTGCTTCTGATATCAAAACAGAAAGCAGCCATCTATGGGCGTGGTGAGTGAGAGGCCAGCACATTGGCTTCGATGTGACTTTCAATCATGGTGGCATGTCTCAGCCTAGTAGATTTCGCAGGGCTCAACTTCGGCTCATATATCAACCAACTGTCTCCTTTTGGCTGCAGTGTTCCTAACTCCCCATGGAGAAATGCACTGTACACTGTTTAACCCTCTGCAGTTGTATCATGTTGCTCTCATCAGCAGAGTCATCGTTGTTGTATGGCGGCAAAAATCATAAAGAATCAAGCTTAATACACCATGATAATAACTACACCTTTCTAAATGACTCCTTTTCTAAGCTGAAATATGTCAACAACTGCACAAACATATTTTGGACCAATTTGAATAATGTAGGGGGTTATCTGAATGTTTTGAAACATGTTAAATCATTTTTCTGTGGTTCGACGATCATTGTCATAGATTTGAGTGATTCCGGACACTTTCACATCAGTGGTATTTTGTGATACTTAGCATATCCGTGCACGCTATGAAGGTGATTCCCATATCGATAGACTACTTTGATCTTTACTCAAAAAACAGTGCTGGTCTCAGCTCAGTCTTATAGCAGTATGCAAACTCATCACAACATCTAATTTAGTGCATCTTTTGAGACATTGAAGCTGCTATAACAATAGCTTAGTTAGTCTGCTAAGGCAGGATTCAGACTGATCACATTTGTTTCAGTGTATTCACCTTTACATTCTGATAGGCCTTTAAAAAGTGTACGTTTAAAAACAATACATAAGATTGGACTGTACTTTTAAGGGGATAAACCTTGAAATTTCTATTCTAACCATAGTTTTGCCTAAAAAATATGCTGTGCTGCCATAACAGTTCATTTTAGTGTGAAAAAAAATGTGATTGTATTTAACAGACATAGTGGATGGAAGCAGCCAGTATAATCTCTTTCTTATGTGTTTTGAGTTACTGAACTTAAATAGATGAAGTTGAATTTATTGGCCATTTTTATTAATAAGCAGACTGGGCATACAATATCATTAACATATTTTCTTCTACTTAAAAAAAGCAAAAAAACAAAAACAAAAAAATACCCAACAACTTTGCATCACTTAGTTTAAAATTAGATCCAGCTGATAGGATGATTTAGTTCCATTATTAAAATAATCCATTTAAAATGTAAAATAAATTAAAATCATATTCACGTAGCACCTGTGACAGAAAACTACTTCTGTAAACCTTCTCTTGGAGGACTGCATCTGTATTTGTCTGTATGTGTTTGTGTTTTTTCATAAGAGTAATTTTTTTAATGTGTCTGTTCTTTCTGTGTGATGGGTGTTACAGTTCAGTCTGACAAACTGAAACAAAATGGTAGTTTCTAAATAGGAGAACCTGATTTGTGAATGGGCGGGCCTTGTACACTGGAGCCCGTACACAGAGACCAGTCTGTGGTAAAAAAATCAGACTGTAAGCAAAAGCTTCAATACAAAACAGCAAACGTGGCCTCTCGGTCTTGTCAAAAAATCCAAAAAAGTCTTAGCATCTGTTTTTATTGTAAAGTTCTCAAAACATATACGGAAAGAGATTCTTTGTGATGCAAAACTCTGTTTTTCTGTTGCAAGTGGCTTTTAACTAAATACTGTCCCAAAAGAACAGATTTCTGGATTATGTTCAAGATTTCAAATAAAAGAAAGAGTATTCCATCATAAATGTTACGGTACAACATCCATATGGGAACGCCAGCAGGTTAAATAATATATATTAAATGTTTTCACTGAAAAAGAATGTAATGCTGCTCCTGTTGTTCACTTCCCTGTTGGGGTATAAGCACTAGAGCTCAGTCAGGGTCAGGCTGTAATTCATCTTCCATGAGGCCAGGTGGAGACTGGAAGCTGTCATCACAATGTTATTGATGGGCAGCACTCATACTTATAGCCCAGTTTGCTAAAAGAGCTGCACTCGTCTTAACTGAACACAAAAATAATGCAATGAATAAGACGGCAAAATGGTGATAGTGTTTTTTTAATTATTGGCCTCACTTAAAAGAAATGTCTGCACAAAGTTAAGTGGTTAGTGACACGCACACATAGCAGCACAGTGCGTGCAGAGACTGAGGAAGTCCAAACAGAACTCCAGGTAAGTCCACAAACAAACCTGGAAATGTAAGAATAGACCAAGCTGGTGTATTTTCTTTTTTTGAACTCTTACACTAGATTACAGTATAAACCATTACACATGTTTAGGATCAGCTGAAGAAGCAGAAAACTACTTCTGTGAACTTTTTCCTGGAGGACTGTTTGTGTATTTGTCTGTGTGTGTATGTGTATTTTCATAAGAGTCATGCTGTTTAATGTGTCTGCTTTTTATGTGTGTATGGTGTTACAGTTCAGTCTTATAAGCATTGCTGCTTAATGTGTTCCTCCTGACCTTACTATATGTGGTTTGTGTGTATTTTGTCAAATGAGCCTTGCTGCTTGACATGTTTCAACTGTGCGTGCCTGTATGGATCTGTGTTTATATCAGTGCTTGTGTGTAGAAGTATGTGTAGCGTGGTAGCACAGCCTGCTTCTCTGCAGGCTCGAGGCCTGTTGACAGCTCCACTGCTCCCTGTCAACCAGAAGAACAGCTCTATGTGTGAGTGAGGAGAAGCTGAAGGAACGATGCCCAGAGAGCAGAAAGAAGTCTGGTGAGTGTGTATGTAACTGTGTGAGCACCTGCATCAGTGTCTATGCATGTCTGTGTCTCTGTGTTTATGTGACTTGTCAGCCAGGTTGTCATTATGGAGACAGATCATGTAAAAGCACTCCTGCTCTGCTGCTGTCCATCCACAAACCATTAATTGCAGATACTTGAAATATGCCCTTAAAAGCAATAAATGATGTCTGGGTTGTATCAATATAAAGTCATCAATCACACCTAATCATTTCACTCTCTGGCATTCCTGTGTCTTTTTACATCAATTGCTTTTCATCAACACCCCTTTTTTGTTTTTTCTTCCCAGTTCACTCTTCCTCCACTCTTTCAGGTCCCATATTTCTATGAATGCACATCCATCCTGAAATTACGTTTTGAGGTCTGTGCAAGCAAACTAGCCAGGTGTTATAGAACCACACCTTGGTGCTGAAAATAAACAGAACTAGAATCTAAATATTTAGGGAGAAAGCAACAAAAGAATCAGAGAAGAACAGATTGTGGAGAAGAAGCATAAAACTCCATGTTTTTTCTCCCCCATTACTTGATACTGGTTCTGATGTTGCTAAAGGCAAGTTTTATTAACCAAAATGATCCAAACATTTGTTCTCAGATTGGCTGGGTGTAAATACTTGCCCTCTTGGGTCTATTTCAAGCTTTGCAAGGCCAATCTGGCTCAAAGAAACTATTGTACAAGTCCAGCTATTAAATTATATTTATACTTTTAAAGATGTGTTCAAGGAGTATTTTTCCAATGAGCCAAGTACATGCTGTTTGCTGTTTTGAACACCTGGCTAAAGATTGCCTGAGACACAGTTGTATCCGGTGACAGGTTTAACTTCAGGAATATGAAATGATACGAGACAAAGAAGTGCAAAACACCAAATAAACTCTGGATAGCAGCAGAACAAACATCTTTTCTACCACAAAACTGGATTCTTAAATCAGAAGCCCAACTAACTCAGCTGCAGTTAGGCTCAGCTTAGTCAGAATGAAGCCACAGGAGCCAGGACGTGCAGCCATGGAGAAAGAGTGTGTAAGCCTACCACTTTCCATTCTCTGCTATATTTCCATCAATAACTCTTAACAAAGACAAACTTTGATGTCATCAATTTTTCATACTAGTGGTATTAAAGCACCTTTGGACAAAAATATAATCTTCAAAGGACCCGATTATAGCAGATGACCGTCTTCAAAAGGAGGTCAGGTCCAAATCCTGATTTCTGTCAGCTCACAGAAGGGCTCATCTGATTTTTGAAGATGGAATTCATGCATAGATCCTGCACACCACTGCAGACGTGTGGGTTTGATTTCATGTATCATAACCCATACTGTGTATGCTGTGTTCCCCAGAAAATTCAAAAGCCCTTATTTGGCATTGGCAGCCTATTTGGAGCCCTGTTTGAATAAGCTACAAAAAAGACATTGACAATGTCTGAAAAAACAATGTTGGAACGACTTAGATTAGCCAAATTGTATTTCAATAGGATTCTGATATCAATGAAAGCTATTATCCAGTGCTGAGATTTGTAGGAGCACCACCATGGTTGCTGAGATGACAACAGAGAAAATATAATTATTCTTTCACATCATACCATTCAAATAGCTAAAAGGTAGATCTGCTTAACAGCAGGAGGAGTCTTTTCAGTCCTCCATGTCTTCTGCTCTGGCTTTTAGGGGTAAATGGGGTAGAAAGAGAAAGAAGATAGCAGGAGGGTTGCAGATATGGATAATGCAATTACTCAGTGTCAATGATCAGTGGGAGAGAGCATAATGCATTACAGGATGACTTTGTAAGTAAAGCCTTTGATGTAAGAGCATTATAGGCTCTAAAAAACAAACACGGGATCCAGCTCTTAGTATGAAGAGAGTGACTGTGTGTACACAAAAAAGGGCTAAAATAAATAAATAGATATGAAATGAATAAATAAGTAGCATGATCAAAAGTCTTGCTTTAGTTAGATTTAAGGATAGGAGCCATTTCCACAATGACAGCTGAAGTATTACCAGCCATGCAGACATTTTTTACCCTTACACAGAGTCACCAATGCACAGCTGATGTATAAAAGTACATCTAAGAGTGCAAGTAAGATATTTGGTTACAAACAAGCTCAGTATTTTTTTAAACAGATATTTAAACAGATATGGTCATCTCCATACCATTTGTTATAAAACAAGCTCAAAATACACTTAATTGAGCACCAGGCTCAAGATCTGGGCTTGAGTTCTGTATATGAAGGCCAACAACATTCCTAACATGCTACAATAAAAACTGTGTCTTATACCTCCATCATGCTACAGAACTTATTTCCAAAAGCTGGGTATTTTTGGTGATAGTAAGACAGTTTGTAGTCTAATGACTCCCCCATCACCTTTTCACCGTTCCTATTAACTGCTTGCTAAATTAAAATGCTTTGTGATTGGTTACAGCCACTGCTGATTGTTGGAAAAAAAAGATTTACCTGTCTAATTTTCTAACTGTTCCTTTCTTTAACTCAGAGCAGGCTCTTTTTTTCCCCTCACCCCAAAACCATGACAGATGTTTTAAAAGAAATCTGGATAAGAGACTGCTTCTAGAAAAACAAACCTGACTGTGACCCCTGTCATTTTATCTCTTCTTCTCATCTTTCCCCTTCTGCCTTCGCTCATTTTGGAAGATGTAGATGGACAGATAGCCATCCACTGCATGTGTTGACGTGCCACAAGAGATATCAGTGCACTGACTGGAAGGAAAACAATTTAACAAAGTCTTCAGTCTCTGGGAATACTCGTAAAGTCTACCAAACTCAGAGATGACAAACTTTCTTTAACTTTTTTCCAATTTTTACCTGTCGTAGCTGGATAGAAAAAGGTTCATTCTGAGCTCACCACTTCACAACCCCTTTGGCATCCTTTGATATGTTTCACCAAACCCAACTGCCGTCCTTCTTCTCTACCACTGACTAACCTTTTCTATTACCGCCTTATTTTCCCAGGACATCCGGAAAGGGAAACCACAATAACATTTCACCAGAGACTTAGTCAATATTATTCCTTGACATCTTCAAAGCAGGACAGAGGATATTGGAGCCCGAGTAAGAGACGGGTGGAGGTAGCAGAGGGAGTTTATGTGTGCATGTGTGTGTGCTAGTGTGTAGTCCAGCTGAGTGCAGAGACAGAAAAAGATAGTGTGGCCTTCACTGCCATCTGACAGCCAGTTTCTGAAATATGTCTGCCTCAGGCAAGAAGTCACTTCTTCATATTCATCACAGTCACAATTTCTTTGAAGTAAAAACATTTCTTCCCTTAAGCCACTTATCTCCCTCTTATTTTTCTTCTTTTACCCACAATGTAGTAAATCCCAAGTCTGTCTAACACCACTAGGGGTCCCTGTGTACATAATAAACAAACAGTTTGTACACATTTCCAGTAAAAGTCCCATCACTGTCTCCTTCTCATGAGATGTATAGCACTGGTAGAGTTGGTAAAGAAGTAACACTTGTATTGTAAATCAAAAGACAAGTAATAATTCTAAAGAAAGAAGTTGACAGATTTTTTATTGTTTTGGAAAGAAAGGATTGGGGGGGTGCTCTGGACAACATCATGCAGACCATCATGATCCCAAGAACAAGCATGCAGGGTCATACAGCTGCAGAATCACAAACATTAACAAAGTCCCATTCTCTTTCCTCACTGTGTGTTTTCCTCTTCATCTGCTCACAGAGAATAGTAATAGCCAGAACAAGTGCTGGAAAGGATATTAACAAGGCTCAATTGCAGACACCATTTAACATAAAAAAAAAACTTTTATAGTGTAGAGAACTCTCTTTCTTTCCAACGCCTCCCCAGATGTGTGCACTGTGAGTAAGGGTTTCTGCAATCTGCTAACAGAACATTAACTTTAAGGTCTTCTTTCGTCCCCAGCTATACGTGCACCATGTTGTAAGCTTTGGCCCTCGTCCAGGAATCTCTTGAAGCAAGCCCACTTGTAAGCTCTCATCTAACCGGCCAAAAATGTAAAAAGCTCCTTCAAAGACAAGCCTTCTGCAAGGTGTGGTTAAATGCAGGTACCTCACTCCACTGGTGGCCATATTAGAGCAGATGAAGTAGGTAACTGAAACTCCATTGTTATAATCCCACACCTGTCACAAAGCAAGAGCTGCAAAATGAGGAGATACTGAGGAGCAAGAGAACAACTGAGTAAGATCAGAATGTCTCTGATGTGTTATTGCTGCTGGCTGCTCTTAAGACAAAGAAATACTGACTTTTCTGGCTTTGATATATCAAATTTTGATAAATGTAAATAAATGAGTAAAAGTGTCCAAGAATCAATGTGCAGAAATGTTTTACAACTTGAAACTTGGTTAAAGAGACAAGCTGATCAAAGGCGGTCAGCACAGACAACCAATGATCTGAATGGAAAAGACAATGAGGGTGCAGAGGGACAGTCGGCCGCTAACAGAGCTGCTCGGCAACACGAGTGAACACAGAGTGGTGAGAAGAGGAGTGGAGAGGAGGGGAGAACACAGCCAAGGACAAAGGGTTGCTTGTCTGAGGTCTGTGAGCCACTGGCCTGCAGGGAGGGGCCAGGTGCCACTTGTTTGAGGGGTCCCCATGATAAATTTCCACTACTTGACTCTGTCACACTGTCTGCCACTTGGACAATAACTGAGGTCACAGCTGAGTAGTGGAGCGTTGACATGACGGCCTGCGCAGAGAGGGGGTCACTTTCTCTCAACATGGGCGTTTATTTCAGGTCCGTCTGTCCCACATCATGACTAATGCCTTTTAAGAAAAGCGCTATGCCTAACATAAATAAAATACTGCTCATGGTTAATGTTTATTTGTATCCATTAAACAACCGTATAGGGTTCAAGTCTACCTGCTTCATCAAGACTATCAGTATGAAGGTTTGCCAAACAGAGGACAAAGATAAATGTGATTCTTTTTAAGAGGAAGCATATGACAACTTTTAAAATATTGTTTCTTAACCTCTTTAAAATGACTAATGAGACCCAAACAAATCTTTGGGTTGCTGACAGTGTGACAACCATCTGCACAAGGCTCTGCTTTCTCTTTTTCCTTACAGGCATAGATTTGGTTTTATACAATAGAAGGTTTAGGTTCTTGGAATAATGTGAAATTTAACATAAGATGCAAGAGTTAAACTAATAATACCGCAGGACCCCCTGCAGTAATATTAAATAAATACCGTCAAGTTCAGTGAGGTTTGGCGCAATTTGATCTGATCACTTCAGCGTCGCTAATTAAGACATCCTGATTGGTCAAATGGTTTTAGATGGAAGAGAATACAACTTTAGGGTTTTATGAAGACAAGAAGGTCCATTTCCATCTTATTTCTTAGTCTGCTTTAGGGATTTTACTCACGTTAACCTTACATCCCTGGTCTGAACCCGCGCCCACTCATGAAGCTGGGAAGTGAGTGTGTAACAGGGTGGGGGTGCTCACATCTCTCACATCTCTCCCACCTCTCTCACACACAGTCAAGACGCTCCAAACTTGCGCAGAGCAAACTTTCCAGACTTTTAAGCTCCTGGTTCAGGAACAGCAGGCTGAGAGATACTACATGGAAAAGTTGCGAGCATAAACATAAAATCAGGAGGCGGAACGCGTAAAGTACTGACGAAGAGGAAGAATGGTCCTCCAGCCGGGTTACACACGTGAGCCCAGAGGCCACCGGTAACGTTTTGTCCGACATCAAAAAGCAGTGAGAGAGAAGACAGAACATAAACAGATTATACTCTTCTCAAAGTGCCTTGTCGTCTCTGCGCAATGGTCTTTTCACCGGGTTTCTGGGTCCTTTTGAGCGCTCTTCTGCAAAATGTGGCACCCTGGGGCGCGCACCGACCGGCCGGACCGAGGCAGTGCGCAACACCAAAGTCGGTGAGTCTTGTTGGAGGATTTTTTTTTTCTATAGTAATTTGTTTACTTCTTACACGTGTGCACATGATAGGGGAAAATGGCTGGACTGGACACTTTTGCAGTTTTATTTAGAAAAAAACGACATTTCTGTGGCACTTGTTGCTTGTAAACTAGACTTTCACTTTGATAAGGGTTGCAAAAACTTAACCAGCCATGCGTTAATTTGGAAAGTAGCCTCGACGACGGGAGGTGTAAATATAGTTAATCGTCTAAGCTGTTATATTAGTGACTTACAGGCTATATTTGTCTGCATGTGTCTAATTTGTTATGAACTCTGCAAACATTATAACTTTTAAAGGTAATGCAGTTTGTTATTACTTATTATTTATAAATCACCACAATAATAGCCTAGAAATAAGGCACTCGGTATAATAGTAGGCCTAATAATAATAATAAGTTGAATTGTTAAAATTTATGTCGCCGACAAAGCTTAAGCCGACAGACACAGCCACAGCTATATTCCTAACATTGAATGGAGTTGCCAAAAGAAATTGTAACTGCTCGCCAACTTTATGGCTGTTTATGTGACAAAGTGGGGAACACCCACGGGTGACTTGACTTCATTTGGAATAGTTTCATTAACCTCTCAGAAGTGGTAGTGTTTTCGCTCAGCATGCGGTTTATTATTAAAACAATATCTCACATGCCGGGAAAGTCAGTGCATCCTGACCTCAGTGACTAAATCAAATCCATCTTTTTGGCTTAAAAAAAATTGCAGAAGAAAAAAACCACCTTACAAAAAGGCAGAAATACTCAAAGTTGCGCTATAGCTTGGATATGTCACTATGACATCTTTCAGAGATAACAGACATTTGTATATTTGCATTTACGCATAATATCTCCTAATGCGTCTGATGTCAGACATCAGTAAAGACTTTCTCTTATGCTTCATGTGATTTGTATGCGGCAGTACAGAGGTCTCTGTTTTGGATTAAGAGTAATTACCCTCATAAAAGTAGGAGCCTTGCGCATCAAGGCTCCCCAGAAAAAGTAATCGCTGGGATCTCAGTTCTTCTCGGGACTTTCTAGCACAACCATACTTTTCATGTCAAAAAGTTCTAATTTATAATCTCATATTTCGAGTCAGGATTTATATGGTGCACGAGCAAGTTTAAGTTAAGTTTAATTACTTATAAATTATCAGAAAATGTGACTGAGAATGCCAAAAATATGGGGTCCCTCTTAATATTGAAACTGACCCAAAACAAACAAAAGGTTTAAAGTGTTTCCAAAAAACAAACAAACAAAAAAAAAACAAGCTAATAAATAAATAATACCACAACGCTTAATTTGCTCTTGGCTGATATTTTAAACATTTTAAAAGCAACACTAGTCATGCAGGACTGGAACATGCAGCTGAATGAAATCATGATTAATAAAAAAAAAACATTTTCAAAGAATAACTTATTTTACACTAATAGGTTTCATCCCTCAAATGCGTGATTACACTACGAGTTAGTGGCCAGCAGTTTGATATTGTTTATAAAAGTTTCTTTTCTCATATTTGAAAAATGCCAACATCAAGTCACAGCACATGCACAGCACATTGCCGACACTTAACAAGAAACACGTTTAAGACGCAGAGACTGAAGCTCATTTACAGTGACTGTGAATAGTTCGTTTTTAGAATGACATTGTTTCCTATGAAGATAACTGCACTAGACAAATGCTTCTGTTATATCAAGCAAAGATAAAAACAGTGCTTCATTTGAAGTTGTCAGCATTACATCTCCCTGCCCGCTGTACAAAAAATATTTCTCCCCAAAAATCATTACCAGCAAAAGTATCACAGCAAGGTCACAATTGATAACAGGTTTTCTTTCAGGTTTGGATTTTTATGAGCTCCACTGCAGTATATTTGCACTGCTGCCTTGGAAATGCTTCCCAGGCTAAAAATGCCTTTGGTAACAGAGGTATGCACCTCAACAATACACTGGGGTATGTTTACAGCCCTGAAGCCCTCCCTATAAACTGCCTACAGCACAGCTCTGGGCTCACAAGACTTTATACTTCCCTTGCCGTCATTTTAAAAATCTTATTTCAATCTTCAACTTATTGACCTGAACCTGTGCGCCAGTAAACCACAACTGAGAAAGAGCCTCAGCTTTACTTTTAAAGCCAACATAAACTACCTGTCATTGACAAAATTGGTATTATTCTTTTCTTCATCTACAGCAAAATGAGCTGAACTCTTTCCTGTGGAGAGTAAAGCGTGCTCCTCCTCACCCACCATCTTACTTATTTGGGACCATCCATGTACCCTATACCCGAGTCTGGGACTTTATCCCCAACAGTTCCAAGCAGGCCTTCCACAACAGCAAAAATGTTTTCTTTGAGCTGGACCTGACGGACCCACTAACTATCTCCAAACTGACCAGTTGCCAGCTGCTTCCTCATGGAGAAAACCTCCAGACCCTGCTACCTCGAGACTTGTACCGGCGTCTCAAACGACACCTGGATTATGTTAAAAATATGATGCCTTCTTGGATGACTGCTGACCAGAGAGGGCGCGGCCTGTATGCTGATTACCTGTTTAACGCAATCGCAGGGAACTGGGAAAGGAAAAGGCCTGTCTGGGTGATGCTGATGGTCAACTCACTGACAGAGTGGGACGTCCGGTCCAGAGGGACACCGGTGCTGGACCTATTCTTAGCTCAAGAGGCAGAGCGAATGGGAAAGACGACAGGAGCAGTGGAGCAGGTGGAGGAGCAGTGTCACCCCCTCAATGGACTTAATTTCTCACAGGTAAGAATGAACATGTTTAATTTAGCTTTTTTTTGCCACTGATTCTCTGTGTGTACACAGCTGGAGCAGCTGGCAAATTGGGAAAAACAAGACAGGCCTTGAGGGGCTATGATAAGATCCTGAGTTTGTGTATTCTTTATCCTTCTGCCCGAAGCTCTGAACACAAACATGTTAGGCTTTATAGTCTACAGTAAAAGTTGAGCGTTTGCACAAATTCTGAGTGTTTTGCAGCAAACATGAGAGAAAACAGTGTGAGGAGAAAGAAACTATTAAAATGTGTCTGCATTGGAGACAGCTTAATGGTTACGGATGTTCCTCTTCCTCACTAAATAAACATACTCAACAGCTGAATCTGCACAAAGGGTGTCAGGCAGAGCAGCGTACACGAAAACAGATTAACAAAGGTGAGAAGAGCAGAAAACTCTCACTTTCATTAATATAGACTGTCTGGCTTTCTGGGAAATGGCTACACTTGATGAGCAAAACATTGGGAGTATGCTCATGTTTAATTTTGTGTATGATGATAAAAAGATATGAATGAGTCTATTTAAAGCAGAGGTATATGCACAGTTTTATTCCAGCCTTTGACACAGAGTACCAAATAAAGGAATAAAGGAGAAGAAATCTCAGTATTTGTATTCATGAAGTGGTGCAACCAAACACATGTGCCTTGCATGCACAGTTTGCCTTGCATGCGCAGTTCAACTCTCATGAAAGTCATACGGAGTTCCACACGACACATTCATGATGCAACAGAATCTTCAAGGGCCTATAAGTCTATGTGACAGCATGGAGAGTTGCACAGCTAATTTGAGAAGCATCAGGCTTTGAGTGGGCTCTCCTCTTTCCTCAGCACCTTCTAACTATGCTGTCAAAATGGTACTGCATGCACTGCACATGCCTGAGAGCTTTACTGCCCCTAGAAATAAGCTGTGCAAGGGACACTGTTTCTCAGTAATGACCAGGACCAGTGTTTTGGGTGGGTTTTGTGGCTTACTTTGATTTCTCAAGAACTATGGAAAAATAAGATACAGCACATAGGTTTTACTAAGTAAGTTTTCATATTTAGGTAATTCAGGAAATGTTTACTGCTTTGAAAGGTCATTCTAAATTTGATCAGGAATAACTTGAAACTGACCCAAAGCAAGCACAACCAATACTTGATTACCCATACCCATGAAAACAATTTAGAGCTGTACTGACACTGACATGGAAACCACTTTTCTCAATTATGATAATTCAGTCTAACCTGAATCCTGCAGTTGATTGGATCCTTCAGTGTTATCCTGTTATAGTGGTGAGGTCTGGCAGATCGATAGACCAACAGTCAGAAGGCAATTACATGCCTTTGAGAGGAAAGAAAAGTGAAATAATAGAGAAAAAGGTCAAAAACTGACACTGACTGACATGTAGAAAGAGTGTAAAAACAGTGTTGTGGTTGGAAATGCAGAGATATTAATGCACAATGTCTCACTGCTAATGCTAATGCTAATGCTAATCTGAAGCATGCATGAGTGAATATTGATCTTGTTTGGAAATAGTTTTCCTTATACGTTTATGTACTCCATTATGTATTTATCTGCATCAACAAAGTTGTTTACAACTACAGATGTCACACAAAAGCTCTCAAATGGTGGTATGTGACCACCATAACCAGTCACACTACAGCTTTCTTACATGCACTCATCCTGCTCACTGCAAGGGGTGGTATATGTCCTAGTGGGAGCTCTCCAATACAGCTAGGATCAATTGGAGATGGGTGCTGTTCTATAGTGCCTCTAACTTCAGTGAAAGTTGGTTTTGGACAAAAAGTCTCAGCAAATATAATTCTGTCTGGAATGTTAAAAAGAGAAAGAGCATTTGTTTTAAAGTTGTAATTTTCTGTATTGTGAGAAGAGCAGAGAAACAGTAAGGGTTTTGTGAGCTCCTTTTACTATTGTGGTTTAATAAGAGCACAGCCAGTGGGACACAGAAGTGTGGATGTCTCTGTGAGAGGTTGTTTAAAGGCTGTGGAAACAAAGGCAGGTCATAGTGCATGGTTCTTCTCCAGGTCTTTGAAAACTGATGTAGCTTGACAGCTGGGCAAGCCAGCTAGTACCAAACGCTTTGAGTCCAGACTGGAAAAAGCCTGAGAGTTTAGTCTGTTCAAAAGTGCAAGCTGCATGAATACAGCATCTTGACTTAGAAAATGCAAGGCAGTTTTTGATCTTATCTCCCTTCGGTGGAAAAACCACCACTCTCAGCATCATATTGCTGCTGTGTATTGGTTATGCGCATTACAAAATTTGTAACAGCTTAATCCTATAATGATTGTGTTTAGTTTTGGAGTGAGATAGAGTTGACTCTTATTCAAAGCTGCTTATCAAAGCCACTCATCTGGCTCTGTATTATTATGAGTCTCTCGCATTCCCACCAAATAAACACCCATATTTATTTTCCCTGTGCTCACATTGCGGCTGAGACCAGTGGCCTTTGTCAAGGACAAATAACATCATATTGGTGGCGCCTTTTTCCTGGGTAGGGGTCATAGGTGACTGCTGGAGGTGGTAGTGGGAACACGAGCAACAGAGCAATGAGGAGACCAGCAGTCTGCTGGGGTCAAATGTGGGCACTGCTGAGCATGCAGAGAACCTGCCGAGACTACTGAGTTCAACCTCTGACCAGTTTAAGGTTGCATCAGCTAGATCTACATTGTGCTGTTACTTGTACAGACATGAAGATGGGAAGTGGCCAGTAGTAACTGGGACTGTGCCCAATTTTCAACTACAGTGATGTGTTTATTTCCAACTGTAGAGTCCCTTTGCAATCTCTGCTTGAGAGAAACTATTATTTGATGGTTAAATAGTTTAAAGAACAGCATTATGGGTTGTTTTTTAAAGTGCATGGATAAACCAACTTATAAGGTGGGGTAGACTGGAAGACTTGTTGGCTGGAAAAGACATCAGCCTGAGGCTCTATGTATTGCTGAGGCCACAGACTCACACAAACTGTGGTCACAGTGGGGCTCTTTCAGACTTGTAGATGTGGCCGAAATATCACAAGAAAGCATGCTTTCATGGTAAAATAATACGCAATGTGATGACATTCAGTTTCTCAAATTTATAAATAAAAAAATATGAAAAATACATGGTCGAGGACAGTAACTCATGAGCTTAGACACAGAGGTCTCAGTGAAAGTTTTGTCTGCCTGGGCCAAAGTCACCCACATTCACATGCCTTTTTATACCCACAGTGTCTATGATTTCAAGGAGCCACGATGACTTTATATGATATTACATTTGGTTTGTGTTTGATTTTTCAATTCAAAAAGAGTTAACAAACGTGTGTCTCTAAAATACAAGTCAGCAATTTGAAAATGATCTAAAACAGAAAGTTGAACAGTATTTCAAGAGGGAATGTCCTCCTCTGTGCAGGTCCAGAGGTTTCTGGCTGTGCATAGAAGTTACTAGATGAGCAATTATGCTAAGCAGTTTATATAATATCAAGAGCAGTAACTGTCTCTGGGGCTAGGCAAGGGTTGCATAAAGTAACAGCAGATATTAAGTCAAAATAAGATTCTCATGTGTCATATCAAATCATAGTGAATATTTTGCTTTGTGTTTGTTGGGTCATGCTCAAGACATCGGTAAGGGAGGATTTAAGTAACAGTCAAGCATTTACACATCCAAATATTTACATTCAGTGATGGGTGTGTAAGTTTGGGTTTGAATGGATGTGGAGAAAGCAATTCTGTTGCTGCACACTGCTCTTGTTTTCACTGACCTCCTTATATATTTTTTTATCTCTTATTTTCGCTCATTATGCTTTTTTGGATGTCTCTCTGCTTATCCACACTCATAAACTACACCAATATTTCCCCAGTAAGTGGAAAAAGAGGCTGTGAGAGGAAAGGAGAAGTTACCTTTAAAGCCAGCTTGTAACTTACCCTACTTCTTTAAGCGTGACATCTTAGGGCGTTTCACGTCTAAACTCTAATTATCTGCACAAATATGTGGAAAACTGCATGGCAACCCGTATCATACTGATCATCAGGTCCTGTCGACTGGCAGACGGCAGCTCCACTGTTACACTAATGACTTAATAGGCCCCTTAATGACCAAATAGCCCACTGCCATCCAGAAGCACTTAGACAATTATGCTCTGGCCTGAGCTTTGCAGGCTGACAGTGAGATGGAGTGAAGTACTGTGCACTTGTCAAGTAAATCAATTACTATAAATCTTGATTCATATTCTACAAGAAGGTTTCAGTGGATTTTGAATCCAGGAAGCAGACAAAAGTCAATGGGAAAGTATTATGCAGCTTCAAGAAAGGATTAGTTGAAAGTATGCAGCCTTAGTGGAAAAAAATCACCTCTTCTAATTTAACGAAGATATTGCATGGAAAGTGGTAACACCCAAAAAATAAGTGCATATCCAGTACTAAACTTTTTTTTTACTAAACTACTTTTTAAAATTGTGTTAAAAACCTGCACCTTAACAATCCTGCATAAATCAAGTTCAGTCTGACCAAGAAACCTGTAAACCCTGTGCACTTATATAAACGCAGAGCGATGTTTCCATTCATAGAATCCAACTGAGTTCACATCCCCTCTCACTTGGAGTACCTGAGAGATTTGTGGTAAAGACTCCACCACAATGTCACTAAGCTGAGTGCTACAAAGGTTAGGCTTCCACGTTTTAAGTTCATCATGTCAAATACTTCCCTTCTTAGTTTGCTAAAAGAGAAAGTGAGAATTTTTTCCATTTAAATTGTAAATACATTAATTAATTGTTTCTCCTTATTCTTTTTTTTTAAGAAAGCTGCTGAGCACACTAACATGGTAGTCAGTTTTATGTATGTATGTACTGTATGTATGTATGTATGTGTATATATATACTGTATATATATACTGTATATATATATAATTTTAATAAAAAGTGCACCATTGCGTGGTTGAACTTGTAGTACTGCAGGCAGGTTGTATCATTTGTGCTTATTTATGACATACAGTATTTGCTCATCACATCGCGATTGGAGATTACATAAAAGTAAACAAGACTGAACGATGCATTCTATGGAAAGAACAAGTAATTTCCAGGATAGCTGAGGTTAAATTTAGGTTGTCTGGGCCAGAGGCTGATTGATCACAGAAAAGAATGTGACTGACTGATTTCCTTAGAGACCCTTTTGGCCCCTCTGGAATGTTGTTTTTCATTTGGGACATTGTTGTGTTAGAAACTTTGTTTAATCTTATTTTAAACCAACCTGTTTTATATGTAACACAAAAACCAGTAAATTGTAAATGCACAAACAGTATTTTGTGTTTGGGTATGGCGGGGTGAAGTAGTATAGGGCCATAATAGTTGTCTTCAAGTACCGTTAGAGATCTATTTGATGTGTCATAAGATGTGGTGTTTAACCATGTATTCATGTGAAAAATAATGGTTAAACAGTTAATAACTTTAATCCCACCACATAACAACTTGTTACTTGAGAAAATTCAGATGAATGATCCACAAAATGTTGCAATTATATCTATATGGGCTCAAAAATGTAAAAGCATTTACCTCTTACAATTTACTACAGAGTTTAAGGGTGCCCATGTCCAATTCTCTAGAGCTACTATCCTGCAACTTATACATGCTTTTCTTTCCCAACTCACCTGTATAAAAAAAACTAAATTCTCTCATGTACATGTCATGCAGCTCTGCAAAGGCCTGGTGTGAACCATTATTTGCATCAGATGTGTTAAAGAAAGGATGCATCTAAATATAGAAGCATCTAAATATAGGATGCATCTAAATATAGAAGCTATAGAGGACTGAACCCAGGCACCCATATTGCCTGAAGGAAGTAAATGGGAATGCGTGGTGTCACCAGAGGTTGGGAATATATGTTACACTCAGACCCAGTGTAGCTCATTTATAAATCAGGCCCTCCCTTCCACAAACTACCCTTTTTTATTTAATCTGTATACTTTTGAATATCTTTTCACTTATTTAACAGCTCTTTTACAATGGTAATAAATCATTAATATTCCCATAAGTGCCTTCTTGAGAAAACGTCTGTCCAGATATGTGAAGGTTGTTTGTGTTTGCATGTGTGTATGCTCAATCTTTGTGCATATGTTACCATCAAATCTTAGGATAACTTAAAGCACACATATTTTTACATGATATCACAATAATTTTGGCAGAGTTTTAACTAGTTTTTCTAAATTAGTGGTAGACTGACACCTTTTGACAATAGACATAGAAAATAGGTCAACAAGAACAAAGAAAAGAAAATATGTCAGGTGTCACTTTGCAAAGATTTAACACTTACAGCTTGGATGATTCCAGCAGTGTAGTGAGACCTAGCAAGATAGCAACCATAGCTGCCGCAGGTGTATGTTAATTCCTCATCTTCTGCCTCTGGTTGCATCATCCACAGCTGGATTAAACTCAGTCCACTCCCTTTTAAGTGCAGTAAGGCACATTTTTAGCGACAGGATATTAGTATGGTGATGTAGACGGCTGATGTTGGGCTAGAGCATTATGGGCTAGAGTATTATGCAAACATCTGGGCTGAGCCTCTGTGTAGTTCTGTCTGAAAAATGACCCATGGTGCTGCATGGACTATCTCTGATCATATCACTGTTTAGGTTCTTAACTCATCTTGGTCTCAGACAGTTTGTCATTTAATTCTTCAGTCCGATTATTGGATGAGATTACTTAAGATTTCATGAAAGAAATAAAACTTTTTTGTTATATCTGAAAGATGCTGGATTCAATTTAAGCCAAGCTGAAAGTTGATTATTTATTTAAATCATAAAAACAGCATATTTGGTTTTCTGTAAGGAATCTACTTTTATGTGGGTCAAATACTAAATTATTAATCTGGAATTTGTCCTCTCATAAATTCAAACTTAATGGGGCGCACAGCAACCAGTTGCCTGACCGGACACCAGGACACCTTAGCTGGTGCAATAAGTGTGATTTTTTTTGGTAGATTTTTTTATTTCATATTCTATTTACCCCTCTCCACACACACACACACACACACACACACACACACACACACACCCACACAAGTGGGTTGATATTTTACTACAGTCAGTTAAAAAAAACATATTTACTGAGAGCCAGGACAATTACACTGTTGTGAGCCTATCCTGCCACAGTGAAACAAGTATTGCAACAAATACTGCAATGGTCACCCACAAGCATAATTAAGAAAACAACAAAACTCTTTTAGAGGATTCACTGTAGATGCTGAAAGTCACTGTTTTCTATCTGATCTCAAAAATAGTTTATTTACTCACTGTCGCTTTCAGTAAGAACAGCATTTTAAAAGTTGTTTTCAAGACTTCTTCAGACGAAAACTGCCCAAAGTGAGCATATGTACTTTTTTTTTTGCATACTACTGAAAAGTTTTTCCCTTTTTTTTTGTTTTAACATTTTCTTTTTTGTCTTCTAATTAAAAAGTACAAACAACAATGGAAGCCCAAATCCTTCACTTGGCCTTAAAATGACTTAAAGACATGAACAGGAAATTGAGTGTAGTCTGCTTACTTCTTTGCAAGAAACATAAACTTTGACACCCATAAACATATCATTTACCAGTCTACTTTGTCTTAATGGTATTGAGTATAGATGGCTACTAAATGTCGAAAGTCTATTAAATGGCTTTGTAGTTTCTAGTAAATCCTCATATTTCTAGTCTACCTTGAACGATTTAATGCCTCTAATTAGGAGTGTATTTAACCCTTGAATGGTCCACCTCTTACAAACACTTTGCATTATTCTGTGTGGATTATGCAACACCAACGCCTGACAGCAAACTAACCACAATGTGCTGTAGCTTTATCAGCCTGGGTAGGTGATTGTGGAGAAGAGACTGAGTTTTCCAAAACATTCAACTTTTCATGTTGATCTGTGGTGGTCTATGATGAACTCAGTCTGCCTGTGACATCAGATTTACATACCACTCACACCTCTCACACCACTGGCCAACAACCACAAATATAGAGAAGGACTGCATGCATGTCTTTGTGTTATGTGTTCTAAACTTTGTGGGGATTAGGAAGGCTTAGCAGAGCCCTCTCAGTGAACCCAGTTTTAATGTGACCTATGTTTCTCTTTTGCCCCCCCTCTGCTACATTGCACACAAACCAGTGGAGCACTTTAGCTTCTCTCACACCCTTGTACCCCCTCACCTCTCGTCCTACCTTTTCACTAAACAGTGAAGTTGAAGCTAATTTCTACTATCACACAATTATACTTGGGTCATCCTGCAAATAAAATGATCATGTTTTAAATTTTGTTTTAAATTTTGGGTTTACTTTGCCATGATTGTGAGGAACCCTGTATCAATTTTTTGGCAATAGATTATTATGCACAATGCAATGTAGTGCTTAGATTATTTGTGTAAACAAGTAAAAGTAACATTTTCATGATCAGACAGTCAGCCTCGAAGGAAATAATTTCTGTTAGAGAGTGAATGATCTCAATAGAAATACAGATATTTTTAATTTGATCCTTGTACAGAGACCAAAGTGATAACTGCTAGTTTGAACTCTTGAAACAAGACTGCACTTATAAACTTTATTAGGAAGCACATAATGCTCTTGTGTTTTGTCCCCTAAAACAAACGGGCAGTTTCTCCCTGTGCACACCTCCTCTTAAATAGAACCTTAAAGCTGCAGCTGGAGTGCTAATGATCAGGGGTTTAAAAGACAAGCAACAAAGGAGACCAATGATTGTACAGCCATGAAGACAAGACAAGACAAGAAGCTTCAGGTACAGGAAACGAGAAATCGAGAAAGCACGAGAAGGCTCCAGCTCTATCAGCAAGACATTAAATGTTCTGGTAAAAGTACAAACAACATTTTGCAGGGATAGATTGCCTTAAAGATGTGAGTAAGTGCAAGCACAAACTTCACAGGTCAAACTGACAAATGCTTGTCTAATCTAAACATTCATCCTCCCATTACAGAACTTAGTCACCAAACCTCGAGACTGCAGCCAAACCCATTCCTGCAACCTGTACAGCACAGACGGTAGAGGACTGCAATGATTCAGCTCATTCCAAACATTTAGCAATCTAGTTCTGGAAGGACTGTGCAAAAATTAGGCTGTTTTTCAAATACTGTATTGGATAGACCTGCAGGCAAGCATTGTGTTACTGAGTCTATCTACAAAAATCTTTCGGCCTGATCGATGCAGCCATATCCAATAAGAAACTTGTAATAAATGATATAGAAATTATTATATTAGTCTTAGTCAAAGTTTAAGATACTTCCTATATGGTGTTAAAAATGATAATTGACCTAAAGTATCTATGCGCTTTTCCAATTAAGGGAGAGTAAATTCAGTCTAAAAGAAAAAAAACATGCTTGAAGAAGCAAAACAAAACAAAAAAAAAAGCAGAGAAGCTAAACTACATTTTATTTCTTCAAGATGGTTGCAATTCAGATCAGATGTAGTGAGGACATGAAAACAGGTCAATCAATAGAAAATTTGAATAAAGATGATATAAATAAACGATATGAAGCCATTTATATTATGATTTATTATGAAAGGTTTGCCATTATGTGTTGTGTAGCATGCTCAAAATGTTAGTATTTGAGTTGTTATTGATAAAAGGGCTTTGTAATAGACAACTGTTTAACGTCTAAATATTTGCTTTGTTTTTAATTAGTAATTTGAAAATAAATAAATAAATCTGTTTAGCATTACCTCTTAACATTGTAAACTTTTCTGCCTTTATTTGGTTTTAATATTAAGACCTCAGTGAGATTTGTTGTTACATTAGAGGGATATGCTTGGCCTTGCACTTGCCCTTTGGATGACCCTGATTCTTTGACTTAAGCCCAGGAGCACCCCCCCCCCCCCCCCCCCCCTTGCATTGCAGCTAAACATGACATTTTCTATTCCTTGTAATGACACAGAGCTAAGTCAGTCAGTCGTGGCATATTTGTTTGATCAAGATAAGAGTTCCAGTGGATTAAGCAAAGTTATCTTTGGTGCATCATCCAAACAAATTATGAAAGTTTCAATGACCAAACTGCTTGTTTTCATTTATGTAAACATTTCTGTCCACAATGGCAGAAATGAGAAAAAATACAACAAAAAACAATAGCAATAATGAATGGAGTAGGAAAAATACTGCGGGGAATACAATTAGGGAGCAGAAAAGAAGCAGTTCTAGTGGTACTTAGGCAAAAGTGTAAACAGAGAATATTGTTTGATTTGGTGGAAATGGAAAGAGCAAAAGCAACAATAATATGGGAAGACTTTCACTTTCTCCACTCAACACGTTCCTCCGTGCCAAAAGAGAACATAACAGCAAAACAGTATTCTGCTGTAAACCTTTTCTCCCTTTAGGTTTTACATATTTTCCCCCCTCCGGCATCACGCTCAATTTCACCTGTCATTCTCAAGTGCAATTTTTTTCCCACAACAGTTCCTCTACCTTTCCCAAAGCATGCACTCCTTTGGCATCCACTGGAACAGTTTAGGTATAATATTAAACATATGGCAAAGTTTATGTAACGTTGCTGGGATGAAAATTTAATTTATGTAGATAACCACAGCAGATCTGTGGTCTCTGAGGGGTGTCATTGTTTAGGGACATCCTTAATGACTGGGAGCTGTAATTACAGCCACTAACTGAGATGATAAGTGGAAGAAGCCAGAGAGGAAGCATGGAGGGAAAGGTCCGGGGGTGGATGACAAGGGAAAAGGTTGAGAGAGGGGCTCTCAGTGGGTGGCTTTTTTCATTTTTCTTCCCAATGCTGTCTTGTGGGTGTGCTTCATGTGACCATGCAAAATTAGCCTGTGGTCACACCAGAGTTGTGCAAACAGATTAGCAGGGAAACATGTCAGCCCAGGGGACTGCAGAGGTGAATATGTGTGTTGTGTTATTCACAGATGTGGGACTGTGTGGGAAATGGTTTGATGGAGTAAGGCATATATTAATGGTGAACAGGTGGGGCAGTTGACTTTGTCACTGACAAATTTGTTGTGGGCGCTTGAGCTGAAGCAGCAATGTAGCTTCATATACACACAGTTTGTATTAGCATTTTTCTTAATGCTTACAGCCTTACCCATACACAGATTGCATCAGTGTTTATGCTGCCAAATGGCAAAGGTTCAGTTTAAGGTTTATTTGATGACTCAAGCCTGTTTCATTATTCACTTTTAAGCAGAAATAGTTCTGAAACTTCCCCCAGCACATTAAAAGACATCAGCTTCAGGAGTGTTTATTCAGTTTGCAACATTTTCTTTTACATAGATGATGCTTTAATTTTTCCATAAAAAAAACTACATTATTGTGAAGAAAACATTTTTATGGCTGTTGGTCAAGAAGCAGAATGGCCGTCAGAAGTTTACTGATTGAGCTTTACACCCCTGCATGCTGCGGTATCCATGGGCAACATCATAATTTATTTGGATAAAAGGGCCTACTGGTAAATGAATCCTAAATAGCCTAAATAAATAAATGATATTTTGAATGAAAGTGAAAGTTATTTGTTGGTCAGAAAATAATGTATGACTTTTTTATAAAAGTATCATTTTAGATTTAACTTGCTACTGTTAGACTTGTGTGACTGTTTTAAAACAAAAACGTGAGTCACTACAAATATTTAACATTAGATTAGGTTGTAGATTCACATTGTACCTTTTATGGTCATTTATTATGACAAACCTGTTTGAAAAAGCATCTATTTTAATGTCTTTATTTTGCGCAGTGTTCTTGCTTCTGCACTTACTTAATGCTCCACGTATGTTGCAAATGTCAAGATTTTTTCCCTGCTTTCTTTCATCGTACATGTTTTACTGGCTTTGGATTTAATGAGGCATATAAGCTGTGTCAGTGTTGGTGGAAAAGCATGTTTTCATTGTTTCCTTGCTAGCGATGATGCGCAGTAATACTTCCAACCAAGACACTTCTAAACCTCACGGGAAACAAAAGCATTTAAAAGCACAATTCTCACTGACAACTTACAGCCTTCAGGTGATCTGCTCTAGAAATAAATTCTATGTTTTTTGTTGAGGTTATCTCTGAAATATTGTGTAATTTCATCTCTGTCACTAAGACCTGTTGTGACCTTAATGTGGGTAATTACATTAATGTCTGTAGAAGTTAATTTATACATTTGAATCTCAAAATGGGAGTAAAGAATGATACAACAGAAGCTAATTGGTTAATTATTTGTATTTCTGTGGCAGCAGAAGCCTGGACCTAGCCATGTAATGCTTACCTGTAAAGAGACAATTATGGCATTTGGCTAAAGTCCTTGTTTAGGTAAAGTTAGAAGTATTTACAGAATAACTTTTCATAGTTTGGTTTAGTTTATTTTGTATGATTTGTTAAGTCATTTAGGTTAGTGTAAATATGTGTATAGTCTTTTTGAAACTTTTATTGTAAATATTTTAATGATTTTCTTGTATTTGGGTGTATTTGTGGGAATGGTTCAGTCCATTTAAGTTTCTCTATATAAGCAATACATTTTAGATTTCAGGTTGCTTGAACTATGGTGTCATGATTAAAAAAAGGTCAACATTAAATAAATTTTCATGTCACGTCACAGTATTCTGTTTCTATGTGCTTTTCCCATGGTGGTCGCCTCTGAGATTGTGTGCTGAGGCTCACAGTCTCTGAAAAGACAAACACTGCCAAAACTGCCTACCCTCGATTTTTCCATGACCAAAATGAAAACTTCTACTGCAAATTCCAGGCTATTAAGCACACTTTTATTTAAGCCGCAGACACAAATTGCAAAGATAATTTTTTTCATGCACAAGCTGCACCCAATTTATAAGTTGCAGGTGTCGTCACTGTGACATTGTCCCAAAAAGGTAAATAAAAAAGATTTTCCATCAAAGTATGATTCTTAAGGATTCATCCTGATACTGGATTGACTTGCATTTGAATTCCAGCTCTAAGTACCGTACATTACTATAACATTTTCCCAGGAAGATGATTACATATACAATCGTGGCTGGGCAAAGGTTATGGTAATTTCTCCAAGTACTGTACTTAAAGCTGCCATCAATAATAGGAAATTACTGCCTGCCACACCCCAGGGTGAAGGTAAAATAATCGTAAAAGGCATATATATATATATATTTAAAAGTCAGCAGCTTTATATAAAATCTAATTACCCCAGCAGATTAAAATCCAGTACATTTTTCTGCCAGTCAGTTTTAGAAAAAGAGAGATGCTGCACAAAAGGGAGGATTCCTGGAACGGAGCTGTGGCGACAGACAATCAGGGACTGTTGGGAAGAATAAGAGCTACTGAGAAATCTCATGGACATACTGTACAAGTCCTTTCACATTTGTAGGTTTATCTTGGCTGAGGAAAGATGGTGTGTAAGCACATGCAGTTATTGGTTTCTGATGCTCCTGTCAACGCTGTGCCAAACCACCTGCCATCCAACAGTAACAGCATCCCATGATATACCACCCAGTGTGGGTGGCTGTGGTATTTGGCCTTGAAGATATCCAGCCGATCTTACATCTGTATTAAATATCATAGTTAGAAAGAACATTTCACTTCCATGTGCCTAATTTGGTCAAACATACAGAAATGAGTGTGTGTGTGTTTTGTTTTTATGTTAAAACTTTTTCAAAAGAAACTTTTTTCTGTTTTTCTTATCTGCAAAGTTTTCTACAAATGTTTTTCTTTTGTATTATTAATCAATATAAATGTACCATTATTGGACTTATATTTTGCAGCTCTGGGTGATTTTCTTTTAAAAATATATATCAAACTCGCCTTGGCAAAAGATAAACAGAGAGTGTAGTCATAGCTACTGTAATTAGTTATATATCTGAAACAACCAAACACAAAACCACTGGGTGTAAAATGTTAAAAGTAATGCCCCTTAAACATGACATGGACACCTCGTCGGGCATTATTTATCCTACTTATGCCATGTTCACTTCCAAAAGACAAAGGCATACATATTAAATCCATTATTAATACGTTAATGTTGTTTTTTAACATTAAAATCGTAAGTTTTTCTTAAGAAGTGGCTGAGTGGACTATTTAACATCTGTTGATGTGACGCTGCAATGCGTTGCCAAGATAACTCACAGAACCTGTAGCTCTTATATTAGGCCTAATCAGCGGAGGGAAGCAAGATGACTGCCTAATGTTATGTTAAGTGATACAAAGTAGCATATCATTTCAGAGGGCAAGTACACCTCTTATCATTTTTGTGTCTCCAGAGGGTGATGCACAATTTTGTTTAACAGTCAAACCAGCTCTGGCCTCAGAACCTGTAGCTTGGTCGGTGGCAGCTCTTAAAACTGACTAGGTGGCGCCGCTGAGATGTTTCATATACGTTTCTTACGATCACAACTCCTGGCTTCTCGATTTTCAAGACGTTTCAAGGGATTGATTTCATGTCATTCATTGAGAGTTTGCATATGCAGGAACTATTTTTGGAAATCTGGTAAATCCATTTTCTCCTGGTTTTTTTTACTTCCAATAATTTCTCTGCTAAAAATTTAGTAACAATGTTACAAAAATTACTCCGGCTTCCTCCCACAGTCCAAAGACATGCACCTTGGAGATAGGCTGATTGGAGACTCTAAATTGCCCATAGGTGTGAGTGTGTGTGCATGGTTGTAGGTCTATGTGTGTTGGTCCTGTGATGGACTGGCAACCAGCTGACTTTCTCCCGATGTCAGCTGGGATTGGCTCCAGCCCCCCCACAACCCTGTTCATGGTAGAAAATGGATGGATGGATGGACGGATGTTACAAAAATGGTGTTTTCCCATAGGTTTGTGTGCAGATTTGTGCATGATCTTTTTTTTATTCTAAAAAAACCATTTATTATTTAAACTAAGTAATTTGTTCTGCAGTTGGGTGCTGCGACCCTTTTTGAGCTTACATCTGCAATTGATTGTTTGCAGGAAACGAAGGGTCCTGTTAAAAAAATAAGTTTTAAACACTCACTATTAGACCATTTGAAGCATTTTATTGTAACTTATATGTTAAATACTGGCAGCAGAAACACCAGTAGTCTAATTTTATTTTATTTTACCATGAATTAATATAATTTTTGCTTTTGATTTAGGTTCATTATAATAAAGACAGATGTCTAAGGGCATGGAGTTTTTGTAGGTGTCATTATTAAATAACACAAAGCTGTCAGGTGTCCCTGACCAACTGTATCTTTTACAAAGATATTAAATGATAAACTGGAACAAATGTGTAAACATGTTCATTATGGTTCCAAATTGAATAATTAAAATAGCTGAATAAATATATTAAATGGGGGCTTAAACCCTTTTGTTTGGCCTTGTTTGATCTGTTGTGGCATTTGTTTGACATCTGCTGCTGATGTTCTAGTTTTATCGTGATGGCGCATGTCTGCCACTGCCTTGCCACCACTCATTGAATTCCACAGCATCATCTAGCATTATCTCTGCAACTCCACTAAAGGATCTGATGATGTGGAACATATGAGCAGGCCTGAGTGTGAGCCAGTCCACTATCCATATCAGCATGGACAAATCTTGTATTTTTGATAGATTTTTCTGCTGCAGATTCTCTCAGGTAATAGTGTCTGTGGAGGGAAACTAATACAACCCTGACACATACTGTGCCGTTCTGCCAGCCAAAATTTAGATATTTGTGAAACACTCACAGAAAGTGAGTGAGCACTGGAATGGAAACACAAGTCTATTTTATCCGCTTGCCAAAATGCTGTGGGGAGAGTGCTCAAGAGAAAAAAAGTCAGAAACAGAGAGAGGGAGAGGCCAGAGCCCCACAAAGCCTCTGTAGTCAACGGTGGTGACGGCCAATCCAAGCACTTGAGCACAGTGTGAATGGCTTTTTAATGCCTGCTAACAGCCGAGGTATTTAGTGGGATGGTAGGATGGATGAAGGGATATGGTGAAGGATGGGAAGAATGAGAAAGAGATGAGAGCGACATTAATGTTTGGACAACAGGTCCCAACTAACCACTTCTGCGGTGGTTAGAAATAAATCAAACAATAGCAATAACCAGCTGTATGAATCATTGGCGCATGTTGGTTGAATCTACAATATTTTAGAATAGTGTCGTGTATGCCTTTTATCACTTTTTATTAAAAGATCTACTTTGAACCAAATCACATTGTTTTTTCAGTATTATTTGCTGCTAAAACTATACTACATTAAAACCTATTTTAACGTAGTAGTTTTAATATAACTGTAAACTGAACCCACCCAAAACTACTTTCTCATTCTTATTCACACTTGTTCTGAGGATTTTTAAGACCTACATTTAAACTTTTTTACATCAGGTGTCTAGAAACCAAGAAAATACCAAGGCTATTTTAAAAATCTGAAACTGGCATTATCTCTGCAAAAGAAGCAGAGTTTTGGCATACGAGTGTTTACTGTGAACCAAAAAATCTCTTTATCCTTTTCATTTATGAAGATACTGAAGCATTAGCTTGTGTAATTTCGGGGGTTGTGGCTCAGAAAGTTTGGAAACCACTGGTTTTTAGACCCATTACATAAATATTGTTGTCAGAGCTGACCCACAGGCCTCTGTGCAGATTTCTTTGTACCCTCCTATTCCCCTTCGAATACCATACATATAAGGTTAACTGACTTTTTGAGCTCGATGTGGTCTCTAAATTGGACCACCATCTTTGTTCCTGGATATGTGCACAGCAGAGTATAAAGTTATCACAAATGTCCTGTGGACTGTGAGAAAGATTAAATATTTACTGTTGGGGCTTATTGAACATTTTTGTCAGATATACTGATTTTTCATATGCTACTCGTATTAAAGAGCAATGAAACTGGAGATGGTTTATTTGACTGTGAGTTGATGCAGAGTCCTAACAGACTGTAAGCCACTAATTTTAATGCATTCATCCACCCAACAAAAGAAATAACAAAACAAGGAGTATTTTGTAGGACTGGCGACCTGTCCAGGGTGTACCCCGCCTCTCGCCTGTTGTGAGCTGGGATTGGCTCCAACCCCCTCGCGACCCCGTTCAGGGAAAAGCGGTAGAAAATGGATGGATGGATGGATGGTATTTATAACTATTTCATATTTGCATCTGTATTTTCTTTTATTTATTTACTTTTGTAGTTTCTGTTGAAGCTTTTTTTCTTAAGAGTATCTTGGAAATCAAGGGGGCAGCAAATGAGAATGATGATGAGAAAAAAGAGAACTGGAGTTGTTCAAAGAGGAAAAGAAAGCAAACACTTTCATTAAAAATGTGAGAATAAAGCATGGAAGCACCCCATTACACGTCATTAATAAAACGTCTCTTCTCGGGTACGCCATTTAATGGAATACTACTTTTATATCAGTGTTTGTAAGGTTTTTACACAAACATTTTTTAAATATGTGTTTTTTTTCTCTGATTCATATATTTAAGGGAGAGCTATCTGCACTGCTACTTTGGATGTTGACACAAATCATTTCCAAAGTTTGGCAAGAAAGTGCTAACTTAGCTTAAAATCTTTATTAAATCTAGACTAAACCAAGGCATTTACGGAGAATCTCCTGATGCTCGTCACCGTTATCTGTAATAATGTGTTACACAATGAGCCCCACCTTGTAGAACTGAATATGAAATATTCTACACTTATAACAGATAAATTCATGAAATCAAGTCTGATTTACATCTGCAAAATGTTTAAGCTACACATCTAGCTTCATAGGCAAACCCTTGATGCTTTGGACTGTAGCGATCTGAAGTTTCAGGTCAGGAGGACTCTGTATTTCTCACAAATCCACAAATCAAATGCTTATCTTGGGTATGTTGCAGTCGTCAGTGCACTGGGGATTGTGGATGTACTGGTAATCGTTTTGAAGAATGTCTGGCTCAGGTTTGGTAGTACTGCCCACCCAGGTGGGACCTGCTGATCTGGCTCTTGTAAAAAAATCAACTCCCTTTCACTCTGTGTCTTAGAAAAACACAAGTAAATTCCTTTTCATCATCACTGGATTCTTCATGGGGTTTTTGGAATAAATACAACTGAATCTTAAGGTAACATTATTCATACATTATGGGCCAGATTTACTAAGATCTCAATTTGCGTGTACTAAATTGCGTGTGGGATCTAGAATTTAGCGTGTGGGGCG
>JBAMHV010000015.1:16539733-16550648 GCA_037177535.1 Pseudomugil gertrudae | reverse complement strand
TGCTCTGAGATGGTGCTTCCAGACAGCAGACTGGAGTGTCCTCTGTGGTCCTCATGGAGATGACATCAACAACTTGACTAAGTGTGTGACGGATTATATGGATTCCTGTGTGGACGGCACTATTTTTTGTATTTACAAAACTATTACAATTTGAATTTCCCTCTGGGATCAATAAAGTATTTTCATTTCATATATATATATATACATATATAATAAAATGGTATATGGTATACACAAATTAGGAGATTAGATTATTGTAATATGATCTTAATCTGTTGTGTAACAGTTCCCTGCAAATCAAGAGTGGACTTTACCAAAAGGAAAAGGCCAACAATAATCAAGCCCCCCTATAAATTGTCCAGTTACATTATTGAACACATGATAAATGAGGATTGAAAACTGATGAAATATGAGAGAATTGGAGGGTTTATGTCAGGGTTTGCATTGGGTCGGAGATGCCAAGGCAACATTTTCAAACTTAGGTGGCCATAAAAAACTGAAAATGTGGTGTTATATTTAAGCTTTGAGTTGGAAGTCACTTCAGACACCATTATTAACAGACTTGCCCCTTTTTTGCCACGGGTTAAATAGATGCATTCAATGGAAAATTAATTGTTGTTGATGATGTGTTCATATACAGCACTAAAATAAATTCTTTTGGTGTTTGGCCTCCACAATCTGACACGTCCTACTGTTGTGTGCAGCCACAGCCCTTCAGCACTCATCCATCACTCATGTTCTTCTTTTCAGATTTACATTGGTACAGTATAATTCAGGACTGATGAACTCACTTGATTCCAGCACCTTGTCATCGGCATCAACTCACTACATGCTTCAGAGATGTAAAACTTCAAACAAACTAACACTTTAGGAGCAAGCAGTGATGTTTTAATGCTTATTGAGGTCAGTTGCTGCCGTGTACACACATTGTGAATACGTGACATTCTCTCAAACTTAAAAGATCTCTGATTTCTTTATTTTTACATTTCTTGCACTCATGCCCAACTCCTTCTTTCTGTTTTCTTTCCAACATTGGCTAATAAATGTTTGGAGTGCTGCGTTTGTATTGCAGGTTCCAAGAACGTCCAAGCGTTGTTCTCCTTCCAGCTTAGTTCTAATAAAGCTTTTATTTAATTACAATGGGAGTTTCTCACGCATGTATCAGACAAAACATGAAAAAGAGAGAGAAGCAAGACTTGCACAAGTAAAATATGTGGTGAACAGGGTGTTTGTTACATTGTAGAGGCCTGACTGCAAAGGGCTGGTCTGTCCGAGTAAGTAGATCATTTCTGCATGAGAACACCCACTCTGTCAGTCAACATGTGTTCATGCACACACACAGACATTCACATGCATGTATAAGCTTGCATGTAAGCACAAATACCCACATTGGGTATGTTTGCACTTTTCTTGTCTTTCCCCTTTTTGCCTTCCCTGCAGTGACTGACATGCTCTCTCATTGCGACCAGCACAAACTCAGGCGTCATGGTTACAGCTGAAGAGATGTTCTTTACCCAGGAGACAGACAATATTGAAATAACAACTCCTTAACAACAGAACCGACCATGGACTCGTTTTCATGTTTGCTGCGTCTGGGGGTGCTTCGCCATTAAAGGGGAACTACTGAAGCTGGCAGGGTTACAAAAACTTTGGCGGGTGTGTGTGCCCTGCCAGCTCCTGCCCAGGGCTTACTGCTGTGTTTCTTCTAGAAAAACCTTGAGACATGGCTGAGTGCCTGGTGAATCTGGGACCTGGGTCATGCAACTACCTAGAATAGATTCAGTTTATATTACAGAAAAATTCACTACACTTGCTTTATTCTCTTTGGGCCTGGCAGCTCACCCCAGTATTACCATGAGGATAGAATGATCATGAATCACACCTCAGATAGAAATTAAATCAGAATGATCCAAACCCTGAATTCTGTATTTATGGAATAGTGATATTTGTTTGAGTGAAGCACAGTGAGACTCAAATGGTCATAGGTTGGATTGGGATTCATTCTTGAGCTATTTGCCTTTGGCGGGGTGACAGCGGGGTGTTTAGCTTGGCTGGAAAAAAGATGTTGGATGAAACATGTCAAAAAGAATAAATCTGCTCTCTGGTGTGCAGACAGAGGAAGGGGTAGAGGTCTGGCCCTGGCAGAGAGATAAGAGGATAGAGTCTCTTCTGAGGTTAGGGAGGAGAAAGGGCAAATTAAGAGAGTATGGAAAAGGGTTATATATACTGCTGCTTCATCAGTTGTCTCTTTGGATTATGAAAAAAGCAGACTAAAGCGAGAAGAAGTGTGTAAGACTGGCAAACATTGTGAGCTCAGATAGAGAGAGAGGGAGAGTCACAAGGTTGAGCTTAGAACTTGGTTGTGATTATCCCAGCACAAAGGTTACCTGGAGTTTAAACATTCAATATGCACAATATGGGCATTATGATTGCAAAAACATGATTGCATGAATTACGACCCAGACTTTTGACATCGGCCTCAATCAGTTGTGCAGCTGCATCGACCTTAAGTTGCTCTACAAATCATTTAAGTCTGGATGCTGACATTCTCCAGGCAGTGTTTCCCAAAGCTTGATTTCTTTATAATTATGGTATAGACACACATCAGTTTTTTGTAGTTTGAAGCTATGATGACCTTAGTACTATCTTCTAATCAAGTCCAATGAATATGTCCTATGAAGTGGAATGTAGAAGTGCATGATTCTGGCCCAGCACGGTCAAAATTCGCTATCTAACACACCTCTTGTTCTTGTAAGGGAGCTTAACAGTGATTGACAACTCGGTTTCTATTGCCAGACCTGTCAGAGGTGGCGTGGGATTGTAGAGGGCGTAAATGGGTAGGTTAACCCCTGGTGTCTTAGACAGCTGTGGAGTTTTTGGCTGTCTGGCGGCTGCATGCTATAAATTCTCTCTAAAGAGGGTTTACTTTTGATTTTAATGGGTGCTGTAAATTTATGGCACCCTGGTCCTGGTGAAAGAGAAAGGAGGATTTTTTTCTAAAGTTTCCCTTTTTTGCTAGCTTCCTTTTATCCCTGAATTCTCTCCTTCCTTCAGTACCATGTTTTCATAGTCTTCTTTACCTGTAGTCTGCAAAAAAAGTGCAGAAAAATATCCAGGAAATATTTAAATGCTGCAAAAAAATTTGTATCTGTTTGACAGAGAGCACAATGGCTTTACTATATAATAAGCCATGCAACGTTCCCATAGAGGATTGCTGCCTGTGCCTGCCTAGTTTTCTCTATGGTTTGTAAATGCAAAAACTAAAAGCACCCTTTCTAACTTTTCATTTGCTTTCCTACAGGTGCTGTTTGCTTTGAATCAGACGCTGTTGCAGCATGAGGGTGTTCGAGCTGGCAGCCTGCAAGGCTCCTATACCACAGAGGATCTCATTATGCATTACAACTGTGGGGACCTTAGCTCCATCATCTTCAACCATGACACCTCACAGGTTAGTGGCTTTTGTTTGTAGCTAATTTATCAGTGATAAAAAATGTTCATCCAAAATTAAAAACAAACTCCCTTGTCATCTTTCTTTGAGCCAAAACTGAAATAATTTCAGTTTTCTGTAAAACAACTGAAGTCAATTAGAACTGCCGGCTTATTGAGGTTTCACTCAGAAAAAACATACAGAACATAAAATGAACCACCTGCCCAGGCCAGTACAAATGGTTTGATGCCATTGCTCCACTTTGCCAAAAACACACAGCTTTAGATGTTATCTTCCATATTTTCCTGCTTACAAAGCTATACGCGGTCCAACAAAAACGCACTTCATTTATGTTTGTGAGTTTGCCAAAAGATGTCAAATGCTTAATTGCTTTCATGCAACGATCACATTACACAGTATCATCCCATTAAAGGCTTACCCGAACACACTAATTAACCATTATCATTAACTCACACAACATCTGTCAGTTGTGATTTTTTGCAGATGATCAGTAACAATAATTTTTTTTATGATTTAATCATTTATTTTTCATTTGCTGCCAACATTTCAGTCACGTATCCCTTTGTGAAAAACAAAAATTCCCAGTTTTGACATGTTTTAAACATATGGCAAACAAGCAGCTATAGTTGATGGAAAAACAAAAAAGTTTTCCATCTTTTTTTCCTATTAAGAAAAGCTTGCAAAATGAGGAAAATGGTATGTCCACAAGAGCAAAAGGAAAATAGCTGCAATGGAGCAAGTTTAATTAATATACTGTATGTTGAATCACACGGAAAGATCCATTTTTTACTATCTGGGGACGAGTAATGGGACAGTAGCCTATTCAGGGAAGCCCAGGTTTTCCTGTTCCCTGCCACATTCCAGTTTATTAGGGGGATCCCTAGGTGTTCCCAGACCAGCCGAGAAGGATAATATCTCTCCAGTATGTCCTGAGTCATACCCAGGGTCTCTTCCTGCTGGGACATGTCTGAAACACTCAGCAGGGAGACGTCCATATGGCATCTTAACCTGATGCTTCATCTGGCACCTTTCAATGCAGAGGAGCAACACTCTATTCTGAGCTCCCCCGAGATGGCCAAGCTTCTCACACTATCTCTAAGGTAGAGCCCTGCCACCCTGAAGAAGAGGACACTCATTTTAGCTGCTTGTAATAGCAATCATATTCTTGTGGTCACTAGCTTATGTCCATATGTGAGGGTAGGAACACAGATTGAGTGGTGAATCAAGAGTGAATCAAGCATCAAAGCAGATGCTGCAAAGATCCACCCGTCTATCTCATTCTCCACCTCACCCTGAAATACTTGAAATCATTTACTTGGGGTAGGACCTCGTTCCTTACCTGAAGATGACACCCACACTTTTCTGGATGAAGACCATGGTCTTTGCTTTGGAGGTGCGATAATCATCCTAACAGCTTTAAATTCAGCTGAAAATTGCTCCATTAAGAGTTGGAGATTGAAGCCAGATGAACCACATCATCTTCATCATCATCATTAGAGAGTTCTGAGGACACCAAATTGGATCCCATCAATATCTCGGCTGCAACTAAAAATTCTGTCCATAAACAGTCAAACGTCCTAAGCGTCCTTTTTAAGGCCAGATAACACATATAAACTGGTTGGACAAACTCCAATCCTCCCCCAGGACGCTACCCTGGTGAGGGTGCAGAGCTGGTCCATTGCTCCACAGCCAAGATGAAAGTTACACTATTCCTCCTCAATCTGAGTACTGATCTGATGGACCCTCCCTGTGAATAGGCACACACACACACACACAAACACACACATTTGCCAATCCAGAGACATGTCCCTGATGTCCATGCAATGCTACGGTCATGTCCAGCGAGGACAGTCCACAGCATCCAGAGCATTAAGAAACTCCTGGCAGAAATCACAGCAGATTTATTACAGCATATCAGTGTTAGCAAATATGCAGTTACATTATTGTTTCAGATTTTGTTTTTCCATTACTCACTTTAATCTTTTTTGCCACTGTGTCTGTTGTCCTTCATCTAAGAAGGCAGACATTTTTTTGAATAACTTGTGTTGTTGTGCCTTTGACCTGTTTTGTTTCCTAACACTTTGTTAGGATCCCATAAATTTTACACTTGTACAAACAAAGCTCAACTGAATTAACAAATTAAAGCAACACGCAAAGGTCCTGTTCATCAAAAGTGAAGTAAAGTTTTTTTGTGTGTGTGTGTTTCACTTGGATGACTTAAGATCTATGTTAATGTCCTTTATGCTGTAGCAACAACATATTGACACTTTTTTTCAAGACTGGGCAAAAATAACAACAAACTCAGTTCCATTGAATACAAATTGGTGACCAATGTTTCCATATACACCAGAGATAAAACATCCTTAATCACATCATCTTTTTTTTGGGATCTTAGGTGGACCAAATGCTTTCCCCAATGCTAATGTATCATATAAGTCAGAATCTATAATCAGTTGGGGTCCAAATTGTAGTCTGCAATGTCTTGTACAATGTCCCAGTAGGAATTCATGACTCAGGGTTCACTAAAGCTGATTTGGTATTGATTGTGACCACACACTCATTATTTTACAGTGTTGCTTTACTGACTTTTTTACTTTGAAAATATTGTTTATATGAATTCTGTGTAAAACGTGATTTCAAAGACAAATAAATTATCTAGTTTAGTTTAAGTTTCTAGCACAGTAACATAATAAGACAAAAATACCAGATAGCTTAAGCACAGAAACATCTACACTATTAACCAAAACCCAAATCTGTCAAGGCCAAGGATTTGGGTTGGCACAGCTCTCAAACCCACCTCCTCACCATTACATAATCATCACTTCAGAGTTTTAGGCTTGCATAGCAATTCCACAAATCTGCACATCGCCATATTAATCCTTCTCACCTTCATGTTACTTGATAAGCTATGACATTTTAATAGCTCTAGATACAACTGAAAACACATACTCTCACAGGCCCCTGATCATGTCTTCTCCTTTACTAATAGCCTCTTCACACCCTTCTGTATGAGGGGCTGTCAGGGACATTATTCAGAAATACCCTCTCATAGACACATGTGAAATTAAAGTCATTCACACGTCATAGTGAAACCTCTCATACAATATACTGAAAATCTCTCATATACTATACTGAAATACTATACAACTATTATCAAGTGCGCTAGTAAATGTTACACTTTTCAAACCGATTCAGCACTTATGTGGTCAAACAGCAAAATAAAAAAAAGCTTATTGGTGTTAAAAAATCCTGTCTCACAAACCTCCAAAACTGCTTACTGGTGGAGATTCTGATCGCCATTTTGCTTACCACAATATTTACAATTACCTAGTCAAAGACAGAATCAAACATGTACAAGTTGTTAGAGGTACTGTGTATTTGTCTTTTTGTGGCTGGATGGGTGTCAGACCCCCAGCTGTGGGAAGTTCCTCAAGGAATGTGCTATTCAGTATTTGGGAGTTAACATCACATTTACATGTAACCCTAACCCTACAAATGTTTATTGACACCATGAAGAAAAAAAGATCTGTAGCATTTCATTAAAACTGAAACTCTCCTCTGCATAGCAGACATTTACAACAGAGTGAAGGTTCAACTTTGCTATCATCCAATTAAATATCCACAATATATCCATAATATCCAACTTATCCATAATTCCACAAATTTTACAGAATCTCGGGGTAAATATTTCAACTCTAAAAATTAAAACAGATGTTGGGATGCAGGGCTTTACTACAACCCTGATCACTGTAATGAAAACAATTTAACTTCTCATCACTTAAGAAAAAAAACTTTTGTCTTCTTTAAATTAAACATATAGCTAATTTCATAATGTACAAAGCCAAGGATTAAAATGCATTTGACTGCATTGACTGAGTTATAGATGTCTGTTTAAGCTTTCTCTATAGTTTTGTCAAGTAAAATATAAGCTAACGTTTGACATTGCTGTTATTTTTACTATTAGATTTATTAGTTTCTGCATGAGTTTGATCTGAAAAAAGAAAAGTGCTTAGAAGAAGGAAGTATCCTAGACAGGAAACAGAAGAGAAAGGGACTTAAAAGAGCCAAAACAGAGAAACAAACGGACAGAAGTAAAATGAGCCCTGGCAATACAAACAGTGAGGAATGGAGGGAATATCTCGTCTTCACTTTACATTTCCTGTACAGGACGGGATCGAGAGCAGCTAATGCGCTTTCCCATGATAACTTATCTGCACTAACCATTAAATTTCCAAATTGACCTCGCTATGACCGACATTTTTCCTGTTTCTTGTCATACTTATTGACATACTTATTCTATCTTCACTCATCAGAGCAATCATAATGTCTTTCTCTGCCTCTGCCTGTGCTCCTTTTCAACCTATTCCTCTCAGCAGGTCTGCTTAGTTTTATTCATGAATTTCTGGGTTCTGTCAGTCACATTAAAGTTATTCAACCTGAGACAACCCAGTCATAGTTATATAAACCTGCTTTTATTTGATTTTTATTTGATTGTTTTATTTTTGTTTATTTTGAGTATTCTACAGCCTAATTATGTGTGCTAAAGGCCCGCTTTACATTAAATCAAAGCTCTTTCATTAAACAAAAAACTAGCAGAAACTTTTTTTATCATGAAAGTGTGAAAGGAGTATGAGAAAAAATATACGTCCAGTCTAAGTGTTAATTAATACCATTTATCCTTGATGTGAAGCAGACTGAAGGAGCAGTCAGATGAGAGAGAGGAAAGTGTCAGATACAGATTTTGGATGGATGCTCAATAGAACCTTGTTCCCATGTGGTGGAATAAATCCTCTCATGAATTCTAACACCAAACACACATTTACACAACGCTTGCAGATGTTCTCTTACTGCATAAACTTGTAACTCACTTGTAGACAGCCATAGCATGTATTTGTCTTCTTGTTAAACTCAAAGACAAATCATGATAAACACATGTGCAAAACACCAGCACCCAGATCAATCCATATTCCATCTCTACTATTTCATTATTTTCAGCTGGGGAAGGAAGATCGAAAGCATGGGGCTCACAGTTGGCAGTAATACCGTTGTTTAATAATAAAGGTGTGTGACTATATACCCTGATGCACTGAGATTCAATAAGTCACACCGTAATCAGAGACATCAGTTCACAACAAACTCATCTCAGGGCACTCAACAGACAAAATAACCTGAAGCTGAACCCAGCTCATTCTGTTGCAGTCAGTTTTATACAGGCTAATTAATAAAAAAAAAATAGTTTATAGATATGTAAAAATATGTTTTCTACTACGTTCACACAACAATATTTTGACAAGCACCAGGTGGATATTTGGTTGCATGTTTTTTTTTTTTTCCAAGCAAAAGGCATGTCTCAAATCCTCACACTCAGCCCAACACCTCCGATGACTCCTGCTCTTCTGTGCAGTGTGGCCTGGCCTGTCTCTGCCTGCCTGCCATATAAAACAGATATATATCAGATAATATATCATTATAAACAGTCTTTTGTACACACATTTGACCACATTTTGTTGTGTTCTCATTTAAAACCCAGCCTGTTTAACATTGGGTTGAACAACTTCTGTTGAGAAACACATCTAACTGCCAGGAGTCACTTACACTTTTGGCCACCAAAACTTCCATTCAACCCTTTGATTTAATCACATTTTATTTTTTGCTAAAATACTTGATGTCTGTTGTCTAATCTGCCATTGATATTCAACATGAAAGCTTTTACATTCTTATTTTATTACAGTCTTTCTCTTTCTTTCAGCTGCCTCACTTCATCAACAGCTCTCTGCCAGCACATGACCGGTTGACGGCCCAGCAGATTGACAGCTACTTTCGCCAGGAGCTCATCTACAAACGCAATGAGAGAATGGCACGACGTGTTTCTGCACTGCTACAAAGAAACCCCAATCAGACCTACTTTTTTGCTTTTGGAGCAGGTTAGGCATTCTCACTCTGACATTACATCTGAAATCTGTATGATGCGACGAGAGGTGAACAGCTAGTGCAGAGGTAGGCAACTCCGGTCCGAGAGAACCGCACTCCTGCTCAAGTGTTGTGAGTTTCCGTGCTGCCTTACACCAGACTCCGATCAATGAGTAATTAGGAGACTTTAGTTTACAGAGTTGTATGTCAAGCTCCGCACAAGTTTGCTAATTAAGTCTAATGTGTGACAGGTGTGACCAGGGAAACTCACTTGCAGGAGTGTGGCTCTCTAGTACTGGAGTTGCCCACCCCTGAGCTAGTGTAAGAAAACTTTTTAACACAGTAATCTATAATGGAACTCTAACCTGATTTTCTCTATTTAAATTAAGCCTTTTAATCTACATAATTATTGGAGCTGAAAGTGTGTGTTTACATCTAAATGTGAATGGGGAAAGAAATTACATTTACTTTGGTCTGGAACAATGATTCTGTCAGTGGCAATGTCTATAATGAACAAATCTGCTCTTATTTGTGTTTAGAAGTAAAACTAGAGAAAAAACAGAACTATACTGTGCAATGGTTCCCAGATTAATGGCATGCAAAACATCTGTATCCTGTGTGTAAAAGAAAAAAAAATGCACAAACACATACATGCACAGTAGTCTCGATTACAGCCAGCTTCAACATCAGAAATGAAGAAATGAAGAACTTGTTTGTTTCAATTAGCATTCCTGGCTAATGCTGTTCATGTTTCCTGTATGGTTTAGTGTGTCTCAAGGGACGTGTGTTTCTGCACATGTTTTTACCAATATACTTAGGCACATGTGAAAGAGTGTCTGCCCAAAAGAGCAGGTGTTGGGTGGTTATCTGTATGTCTGTTTACTGAATAAATGTACATCTGTGTTTGTGCATATGAAAACGTGTGGTACTGTGGACACAACTGTGTGTGTATGCAAACACATGTTTATCATAGTGTATGATGAATGTCTCATGCCTAATTTCTTCCTTTAGGTATTGTTACTCCCTGTGCTCTCTATACTGATTAGACAGGGCCTCTGTTGCACTATCCAGCTGTTTCATGGTGTCTGTGCAGATGTGACAACATACTGTAGGTTAGTAAGTTAGCAACAGTTTTTGCTATAGTTGTACAAAAGCAAAAAGGAATGAAGGCGTGCTTTAAAACATAATTACTTTATATGAGGAAATAAATGTTGATAGTGTCCCTGTTCTACATCCATCTGTGTGTATGAAACAGTAAAAGTCATTTTCAGCAAAGTCCAGCATATAAGGATTAAAAAATTAGATTATGTAAAATGTCAGCAGTTCTTAACAATCAACCTTAATATAAATTAAATGGATGCGTTTAGTATGGGAACCTAAAGCTTCCTAAATGTATAATGAGAGTATCAAGAATAGGTATTAATTGAACCAATATAAAAGGCTGTCTTACCTGGACGCGGGTCACCGGGGCCCCCTCTGCAGCCAGGCCTGAGGGCAGGGCACAAGGGGGCGCTCCTGGAAGTCGGGCCCTTTTGCCGGTTTGGCTCAGCCAATGTT
>JBAMHV010000015.1:16528132-16538786 GCA_037177535.1 Pseudomugil gertrudae | reverse complement strand
TATATATATACATATATACATGTATTTGATATATATTTGAAGTCAACACAACAAAGAGGAAGCTCAATTGCAGACCTTAATTTTATGCAGGTTTTTACTTTTTTTTACTTAAACATCCCTGAATATATCAGCACATAATGTTTACACTTGAGTCTATCCATACAGACTGTCTGAGATAAAAGGCTTAATAAGCAGATAACTTCCTTTTTCACATGTCCTACTTCTCTATCCGTGCTGCTAAAACATAGTTTTACAGTCCTGTAACTGCCCCTGCTGGTCCCAGTTTCCCACCAGCCATAAAATTTTATCATCCAATGATGCCAGGGTGTATTATGACTGACTCCCAGAAATGTGGCTATGCTTAAATTTCTTTTGAGACTTTTGGACTTTTTTTCTTGTAATGGACACTTTTTGAAATCTCCCTTTCTAATCGCATATGGCAGAGCATAATATAAGTAAAGAAGGAAAATAAAGAGAGGAGGTGTGAGGGTTAAAATTATCCAGACATGTATTAAAATAAATACAGCCCAGGGAGATGAATTATAGGCCATTTTCAAGCCAAATGTGGGCGTACAAAAATGTGATCACATAAAAGCCAATCTTTATGGTCAGATCTCAGATCACATTACCATGATGTGTGTGACTGCAGGGAGTGAACTACTAACCTTAGGCTCTGGATGATAAAATGGATCTATAATATGGGACTTGAGAAATTTATGCATCTGTGTCTGAAAGCTATCATGAAAGCTTACTGAACACCACCGTTGCGCTCTACTGTTGGTTGTTTTGTGTTTACCATTGAATTCTTGTCATACAACAGTATTAATTGTATCTCTTAAACCATTTGCTTTGGACCAAATGCAGAAGAAAGGAGCCAGGGCAGCATTCAGATCAAGGTTCTCTACAGTTACCAATGGCAATGTGAATGTGGAATAAGCAGCAGATAATGGATGGATTGACATGACTTGTGACTCAATCTCAGTTTAGGTTGTCCACCATAGATGCTATTGCCAGGTGTTCCATCGGGTTAGTCCAGTAAGTTCAGTTCTAGCTGTTTTGGCTGGAGAATGATTGTTTTTCACGTAACGTGAATCACGTTGATGAACTGACTTGTAATAATAGCCTCCCAGCTCTTCAGATTTTCAATCCCTTAGTTAATGAGTGACAGTGCAGAACTTCATAGGCTGTTGCATCCATTTAATTTGGGCCAGGTGTGTTAAAGCAGGCAAACATTTTTACCCTGCGGCCCTTGTGGGACCAAATTGAATAGTCGTGCTCTGGGCTGTTGTTATAGTTACATAGCAACATAGCGCTGTTACAAAGCTACATTTCATTTACATTTACATTTAATAATAGCCTGACTTTTCCAGTTGTTTCCCTCTGTCTTCTAACAGTCTCTCATCCTGTTTTTGTATATCACATGGTCACTGCTAATCACTAAACTATCAGCATTATGTTATGGTTACAATCATAGAACCAACTGTTGTATGATGTAGCTGCTTTCATATGGGCAAGTTAATGATTCACAGTCCCAACTTGGACCAAATAACACAGCCAAGCCAGATGACAGGAAAATGCAGTGATTTGCAAACTTGACACCTTATGCTCTTGTTGTTAAGACATACAAAGCTTAATTAGCATTTTCCCATGTCACTAAAAGAAAAAAAGTTTTTCTGTAATCCCCTCATTCAGTCAGTCACAAACAAAAAAAAATATACACATAAACACATGTGAGTAATCTGTGCTGGAGCTCTGTGGTGTACTTCAGCAGGTTTTCATTTGCCAGTTCCCTGGCTGCTGCTGCCCATTCTTATTGAAAACATCCCATGGAATTTCCTGACGCTGCTATGGCCTAGACACCACTTCACACACACTTAGAGGAGTCTCTGTGTGTGTTTGTAACAAAAAGTTATCTGATCTTGAGATATTTATCACCAAAAAGAGTAGTCACTGTCAAAAGTACATGTGTAGTTTAGTTTGTTTTGATGTCTGAGCCACTTTGAATCTGTTTGAACGTTCATACTTCTGCACATGTCGTGATGTACTAGCATATAATAGCTCATTGTGCATTTAGAGTGGACCCATGTGTTTTGCAGTCACTTGTGGTGTTGTGGCGTTAAAGTGATGACTGAAGGGGTGAGCTTGCCTGGTGTGCATGTCACTTTGTCTCTCTGACTTTGCTGTTCTTTGTTCATATATGCTTTTTTTAAAAACCCTTTTCTTCATATCTCAAAGCATAACATCATTCTTGTCTTTTTAATATTTCTTATGAAGTTGTTTCTTAAGTCAGATCGCTTGCTCTTTTCATGTCTTTTCCTTTTTCTTTCATTAAACCGTTACCATCCCTTGCTTCCGCCCATCTCTGCATCCCTTTGTATTCCCCTCCTCATAGTTTGGAAACAAGTTATGAGGCGATACAGGTATTATTCTGCACTGTCTAGAAGACATATATGTACAGAAAGGAATGATGGAAAGATATTAGAGCTTTTCTGTTGATAGCTTTGAGCTTCAACACTGCCTTATTATCCAGGATAATTGTTTTTAAAAGCTTTATCTCCTTCTGTATTTTCATTCTTGTATGTTCGAAATGGTTTTCCTTTGTTGTTTTATAGTCATTTTAAAAGATTGCATTCCAAAATACAGTTAAAAAAGGCAAAATGCAAAAGGAAATGCTTTTTACACTACTGAGGTTTTTGGAAGGAATATTGTTGTCCATATAATTGGAAATAGCTTTCAGACAAAACAAATGATGCAGTGGTATGAATTCTCATCAAATAAAAGCAAAACCATCTAACTTGAAAAGATTTTATACTTCTCCCATAACAAACGCTAAATGTGTTACCCATTGTATGTTTTCTTTTCTCTAAACTCTTTCCAGCCAGTCCATTAATGCTCTTGTCATATCTCTTACTCTATCTCTTTATTTTCCTCGCTTCCTTCAGTCATGTATGCTACTCTTTGCTAAATCAGTTTTTGTGGTCATTCAAAATAGCCAATGTGTGTCTAGATGCTGGCATGTGACACGTTGCTGTGAAGCAAATGCACCTGCCATGCGATGCTCCGGGCTGGAAAAAAAAGTGGTGAATTGTGGTTTCTCAGCCTTGGCATGCTGCAGGGCAATGCTGGCTCTAGAAAAAAGCATAATGAATATCAGTGTACCATCAAAATGAGTCAGAAAAATAGTTTTAAGCTTGGAAAGTTATGCAGTATCGCTTTAACAAGCCATAATCATGACCAAAAAAATGCTTAAACTTTTTAATCTTTTGTAACAGATGTCGTTTATTTGCATACTCGTGAGCAGTAACTTATTTATTTTAGCTTTAAGGACAGAAATAGTCATTTTCCCACCATATTAGTGGATATGTTTAAACCCAAAGCCTGTGCTGTTTTCCACATTTGAGTTGTTAAATGTGAGTGCAGGATTTAGCTTTGTTATGGTTCTATTATCTTGTAAATGTTCAGGAATGTTTGGCGGTGTGTTTACATCTTATAGTAACTTCTAGCTACGGCTGGATTCCTGTCATCAATTAAATCAGTACAGCTCATTAGCTTGTTCAAAGATTACACAGGTCATTAGCAACTGAGAAAACATTGCATTGCATGATTAGGGCCAATACGTTTGATGCTCTACTTGAACATATGTATGGGAAGTATTGCTGATTTTGAACATTTAACATGTTCTATGATCACAGCAAAAATTGGGGGTACAAGAAGGCTTGTTACCAAACCCAGTGCTACTCCTGGAATTTCTTAACCTGTCGTTCCTGGTGGTAATCAGATCCTGATTAAAAAGGAAAAAAGACAAACCTGGCTTTCTCTGGATTTTGAGAAACAGCTGATTTGAGACGTTAGTTTCATCTGATGCTGACAAATGCAACTCAAACACACTCACATATACTTGCATGCTATTGGCTGCATACACAGCCACAAACCTGCATGTTTCCTTTATTTTCCAAGCTCTTGCTCACTAGGAAACATTTCTGTGTAACATGCCAGCAACACATATCCATGCAATTAGAGTGCCGAAACAAAAGTACATGCAAATCATCATTTTACAGAAAAAACAAATCTGGGATTATTTTCCATGACATGCTGACATGAAAACTAAATCCCCCAACCTCTTTCTCACAGAAGTTCCAACTTTATCTGAAAAGTGGATAAAAAAAAACACGAGGTAGTGATGAGAAGAAAGAGGTAAATACCTCCTTAAGGGCCTGGAGGATTCCAAAACTTTTTACATGTGTATAAAGCTACATAATCAAGACATCAGCTAAGCAGGACCAAAAAAAACAGCAGTGGCAATATTAATCTAACATGCAATGCCACTTCTTATTTCTAAAGTTCCCTCTTCTCTGTGCTTTTCTCCTTTTTTCTTTCCCTCTTTTCACCACTTTGCTCAACAGGAGAGCTTTAAAAACTGCAGCACCAGCTCACACAGTCTAAATATTTAAACATGGGGAATCACTTTAAAGCTTCTAACAATGAGGCACTGAGCCCTCCCTCCAGCATTTCTAACATGGCCCACCGTCAGACCCACTTCATTCTGTACTCAGCTTCTGTATTTGATCCCTACAGCTCTACTGATTTCTGTATTTGACCAGAACGTCAACCAGAACGTGGACATTAACAGCCCCATCAACAGTTGTCACTCATAACACCTCAGTATGGTGCAGCGAGACAGAGTGACATAATGCTGCATGCAAAGGATATGGAATGATTGAGAGATGTGATGAGTTTAAGGGGACTGTGGGGAGTTTTAGACTACTATTATTTCTCTTTCTAGAAACTTGGAAGAAGACTGATTAAAAGTGGAATTTACCCTTTTCAGATTTATGCATGAAGTTAGAACAGCACTCCATTATTAAGGCAGTGGTTCAACTATTCCTTAAGCACTGTGTGTAGCTGTTTCTCCAACTCTACTCTGCTAATCCGAATGCTGCTGTGTGATTTATAGAGGGATGCTAGTGCTGTAAAGTCAAAATGGAAGTGCACAGCAAGGCCCAGGCTTATTAAAGCCTTTGTTGCATTACGGGTGTGTTGTTCAAGAAAAATGCGGCATATTAGCCATTGACGGTCAGAATATTTTCCTCTGAAAACACAAGCAGGTGCACACACACATGCACACGCACACAGTATCAAATTAAAGATGGGTAATATTTAGTTGTAACTATTGTAAACTAATGTTGAACTTAAAAGTGATTGTGCTGTTTTATTTACATTTTAGTTTACAACCAAACTAAATGCTGCTGAATGCTGATGAAACACTGTAGGGTTTTTGCTGCAAACTACTTTTACTAGCCCTTATCAATATTGTTATTTGTTTTACTGTTTCAAATTGGCCACCACAGGCTGGGGCTGCACTGCCATCTACAGCAAGGTCAGTGATGAATAATAGGGATTACACAAGACGGATTTGTTTGAATTTTGTTCAAATCTACACGTAAAACAACATTGTAGAGAAAACTCCTCCAGTTCTAAAAGCAATGCTTTATCAAATTAAATGGGTTCTTGGCTGAATGTAGCCTTGTTGAAGAGGTCATCGCTCAGACAGAAATTAAGCTGTGATTGAATGTTTTTCCTATTTTTTTTATCTTGTACAGTTCACAACCTCAATCTGAATAACACAAAATGTTCTTTTTAGTGCAGACACTTTCTTCTTAAGGTATATGAAGTTACTTCAGTTGTAAAATAATTAGATATGCTGCTTTGTGATTAAAGAAAAACATTTTTAGCAGTTGGACATTTTTAAAGTTTAGTGACAAATTTACTACAAATAGGCAACCTTTGGACATTTGTAGAATATGTAATAAACATTGAAAATCTCCTGGTTTTTCATGGTGGTCCAGCAGTTTATTTTCTTCTGTTAGTCACCTACACACAAGATAAACACTTAAAAATTAAAGGAACAATCCTTCTGTCTATCCTCCTCCATCATTTTTGTCTCAATGCCTGCAGTGGGATGGATTGCCAACTAAATCTAAAGACATACACAACTAAACTGTGAAGTATCTTCAATCCTTTCTTTGTTGAATGTCTTTTATATCCTTCTGTTATCCATGTAATCTCATTTGTCTTTTTCTGTTTAATCACTCAGTGGTGCAGCTTATTTTTTTAATAATAATGTAGCATAAATACCTAGCATACATTCTGTTTGGGTGGAAGGTGTAAGTAAGTGCAGTTCCTTTTACTCTGTGATTGTTTTTTCTAATAATGCACCACATTTTCTCCTTTTGTGTCTTAAACCATCTTCAGTAATATTGCTGCGGCTCCATCTTTTGTTTTTCTCCCTTCTCATTTCATTATTCCGTTTTCATGTGTGGCAGTCTGCTTGCAAACCCTGTGGATTTCTTTTAAAACCACCAGTGCATTTCTGTTGATGTAGTGTTTATATGGTGTAATTGCAAGCACATTTGTTTGTGGAGAAAAACTGAAAAAAAAACATAATTCTCATCCTGTTTTCTCAGTTCTTGGATGAACCACATATGGCTCACTCCTCACTGTGTTTCCATTCTGCCATGTCCTCTGCTGTTTTCCCAATGCACTTGGACAGATCTATTTAGAAAGAAGAGGCTGATAAACACAATAGGAGGTTTAGTATCACTGTGTAGCTCAAATTTTGCATAAGACAGTAAAGTTGGGTGTGATAGTATTATGGGAGGCAACCATATGCCACCTTTATAAAACACACTGAACATACTTCCATGCTCGATCTACAGTAAGGGAAATGTCTTGTATGAAGGCCATAAACTGTATATAAAAGATGGACGGAGTCTGGTACGTTTCTGAAGAGCAAAGGTGAAGCTCGTTGGGCAGTTCCTACCATCGCTACTTTGGCAGTGTCAGTGTCAGTGACCTGATGTTAAGAGAGGGGCTGCAACCGTGGGGGTGGATGATTGACATCTATCAAATCTCTCCTAACCCTGTAGCTAAGAGCTTACTGAGCTAACTCGGGTCAAACAGGAGCTACCTGACAAACGGAGATAGATAAGCTAAAGCTAAGGCACACTGTTAGCCGGCTAAAAACTGCATTTTTGCTGTAGGCCTACTCTGCCTTCTTGTCACAAATATTAAGTACCTGTCAATCAAAAAGACACACCTATAACCATGCTAAATTTTACAATTAAATACCATCCTAACGGATAGCCTATATAAAAAATTACCCCTTCACAGCTAACAGTCAAGAAGGTAAACATGACCTATTAAACCTAAAATGGTTTTCAGTACACATGTTTATTTCTCCTGTGAAGTTGGCCTCTTTACAGTGGGAGTTTATTGGGATTTGCTTTTTTTTGTAGCCCTAATGGAAGAAAGGTGAACTACTGTTTTTAGCACTTTTTTTCCAACGAAGGATGCTGCCTGATGAAGGTACACAAATTCCAAAAAGATCATGTGGCTCTTAAAAAAATTATTTTCTTTTTCAAGCATTTAAATAATTCCAATTGTATTAGTGATGACAGCAGATTGACAAGGAAAAATCAAAGAAGTTGTATGATATGTGAGACTGGTTAAAAGTAGTTTGAAGCCACATTGCTGCGTTAAGTGTTTATCAATGTTCACCAGAGTGTGGTTCACTTAGATTAAACACTGTAAAGAAAATGGCAGTGAAGAAGGAATCTGTATTTTGGTTCTGGTAATAATACACACCTATGTTCCATCAATATAGTTTTATAGAGTTTTTTTACATTAATTATGTCGAAATATAATGTACCTTTGTGGTGGAGCACATTAGTGATGGTGAAAGCATAGCTCCTGTTGATGAAACAGCTACAAAGAAAATGCTGAAAGATAAAAAAAAAGGCTTTAAAGTTTTAGTAAAAACCTGTTGTAAAAAACTATGTAACTATACATTCAAAATTGTATGAATAAGTCCAATTGAACAAAGCTGTATGTTCTTCAGTGTATGATCTCTGCAGTCTATGAGCCCTGAAGGGAGCAATTAGACGATGGCTCACCTCTCATTACACTTTGACTAATAGAACTGTTTGTTGGGTCTACAGTACTCTCTGCTTCAGAAACACCATTATTTAATGTCTGGATACTCTACAAACAAACACACAGCCTCCCACACACAAGAACTATTATTGCTCACTCACCCACACATGAAACAAATACCACACTTCCCACTGTTGTCAGATGAAAAGACGATATATAAGCTTTTTCCAAAAATACCAAATTTTGAGGAAATGGAAAAAACAGTTTTGTTTGTTTGACAAATTGTGCCAACTCATGGAGAACTGTGCAATCACTCAGTTTAATTTCAAGCAAGAGTTTTACTCTATAATGACAGCTTGTTTGTGTGCATGTGGGTTTTTAGCCTTGAGCCCCACATTATTTAGCCTGTGTGTTCAGTTAGATGTTTAAGAAGTAAATGTGAATTTATTATTTTGGATATAACAATATGTGTATGACCTGAAAACGATTGCATTATTTCATTTGCAACAAATGAAACCTCTGGCTTACGTGCCCACATGAAAGGGCCATTTTTTTCCTGCAAACAAAATTTGCTCTGTGTGTTAGGAATGACAGCAGAGCAGAGGGAATCTGTTAAACACATTGGAAAAATAAGCTTGGCCTCACACACATGCTGTCCACTGTCTCCCAGAAATTAATGAAATAGCTGCTTGACACAGATATGAGGGAGGTTGAATCTGTCAGCATGCAGTCACTGAATGAGCTGCCTTTGACCCCAAGATCTTGTTAGAAGAAGGGAATGAAAGAAAGAGAAGAATGTTAGTAAAAGTGAGAGGTGAGAAGAACTATTCTGGGTAGTGATTAAGCAGATTAAGTTGGACTTTTTGAGTGTTGAAGTAGAAGTCAGAAAATTCTAACAAGAATTTATGGACTGTTGGCCAATGCTTGCTATAAAATGAAAAATAAATCAAAATGAATCAAATAAAATAAAAAACTGAGCTAACAGCTCTATGATTAAGTCAACTGGGACAGAATGTTCCATTACAGATCCTCTTGTGAGAGATGTACCAAACATTTCTTGATAATCAAGGGTCATGAGATTAGACAGAGCTAGAGAAAGAGCTTTTTGGAAAACCGTGACAATGAGGAAGCCGGCATGCTTTCCTAAGTCATGAGCGGCAGATATCTACATATTCTCCTCCAGGAAATAAAAAATACCAGTGAGGCTTTCTCTAAAATGATTGTTTATGAAACAGAATTGAGTTCATCCATCTCCAAACTTGAAACCATGTTGGGTGAGTTAAAATCCCACTTTACCAACTTTACAAACTCATGAAGCCACCACATCTGAGAGTCATTGTGGCTTAATGGCACTATGGCCTTTATTTAGCCTGGTCACAGTGATGTATAAACCTAGACTTGTTCTTGTTCTCATCTATCATCAAAAACAACAACAACAATGAGGGGCAAAGCTATCTGAACAATACAGAACTGTTCACTTTGACATATGCATACACAAAAACAAATATACACACACACATACTTAAACATATATTCACATAAGGACAAACTAGATACTACTGCACATTACTACAGTAACAATAAGGTAATCAATAACAATAGTTTCAGTGTAGACTCAGGTTTTTAATGCATAAGTCAGTAAAAGGAGATGAGATCACCCAAAAATTTTTCATAACATTTTCTCTTTGCTATGTCTCAGCTTTTGCAGCTGCAGCTTGTAACGCATATCCTTAATCCAGCTATTTAACAGTGGAGGGTTCTCATATTTCCAATGAAGAATGACTATGTGAACGACTGAAGATGCAAAAGCAATTGCTTTTTTCTCTTGTAATTTAAAAACTGATTTTGAGATGGGAAGAATCTCAAAGACAGAGATAAGTGGGGAAGGAGGGCCTTCTTTCTGGTTGATGAGAGAAATGCCTCAAAGATGCTTGTTCAGAAACTTCTCAATGATTTCCAGTTCTAAAACGTGTCCCAGAATAGGTAGACTTTGGTGCATCTCAAACATGCAGAGCTGACAGTGGGATATGTCGTAGAAAGTTTATGATGAGTAATGTTGATGGTGTAAAACTTTAAATTGAATTAGGCTGTTCCTGAGACAAATAGACCGAGTTACCAAGTCCTCTCAGAAAATTCAATATGGGTGTTTCAATATAGGTCTTGTTCCTAGGGTAGTTTAGTTTTGGTCCATGATAGTGGATTTATACACATAAATCTTGCTGAGATTTTAAAAAGAGTGTCTCTCATGTAAGGATAAAAGGCAAGTATGTTGTCCATTATTAAAAGAAGCCTGTGTGGGTTTGAAGTGTTTAGCAATGAAACTTCTGATTTGGAAAAATCTTAAATAAGACCTTGGTAAATCTTGGTGACCTGAAGATGTGAAGTTACAGGAATAAAAAAAAAACACTGATGAAATAGAGCAGATTGTTGATCTACTATTTGAATTCCATCTTGGCTCAGATAGGATCATAGTCATTACACTGCATGGAAACCCAATACTATACCATGCCTATATCTGCAGCCAAGTATTAATAGGTGAAATTTGGTCGGCCCAGGCCCCCTGCGGCTTTTGGTGCATCCAGAAACAATCTTCTCATTCTTTGACCATAAAATTAAAGTAAAGATATTATCTGTCTCTCTAAACACAGACTTCTGTCAAAAACAGAAAACAAGTAATCATTTGAAATAATTTGTGTTCTGATATGAATAAATAAATATATAT
>JBAMHV010000015.1:16511212-16527319 GCA_037177535.1 Pseudomugil gertrudae | reverse complement strand
TACGATGAAAACTGTTGCCAATGATCTCCACAACATTTTTCCCTTTTAGGTCATAACTAACTTATTATCACATGATAGTGACTTCCATTTGATCTTAGTCTGTGGTACAGTCAGAAAGCAAGCTAGCAAATATGTATGTGAACTGCTGAACTGCAGGCATCAAAACAGTCTGCAAACAAATTTGTTTTTTAATAAAGTGCACACTATCCAGCCAACAAATGACTCTGCAGGCCTCAAATGTCAACCTTAGACATGCTTGAGGGAATCACTGCTGGCATAAAAATATGTCATCTGGAAACCATAAATATCTTTATAAGATTTAATGGCAATTCATCCAACAGTTGTTGAAACATTTCACTTAGAGCAAACATTTCCACGAGCTCTAGGGAGTTATGTAAGAGATGCATTTTCAGTAAAATCAGTAGCTTTAATTGTGTGGATACCATGTTGGTCTTGTCTTATTTAAATCTCATCTAAAGTGGAGGATTGACCAACAGGGCAGTGCAATCATAAAAATGGTATTAGTTTTTTGTATTTTCAGGCAAAGATGTGCATGTTCTGGGGCTAATGACTGTGTTAACTTGTCATTGTTGTTGTAACTTAGAAAATTACTTAATTTATCACTTTGTGAGGGCTCTATACAACAAGATGTGAAAAATGCACCGACACTCAGATATATCATTATCCACCATCACCCACATAACTCACACTCGGTCCTCTGTGTAATGTTGTTAGAAGTCTCCTCTCATTCTGCAGTCTTTCCCTGTGCTGCCTTTGAACTTGGCTGCCAAGAAAGTGTAACACCGTGTGCCTTTTTCTTTGACTTTCAGGAATGATCAGGAGCGTTGTAATGATAAAATTGGCAGGGGGTGAGGAGCTGAGTGGGTGCCTGACAGAAAGCAAAAAAGTAGCTTGGATATTGTCAGCATCTTGTTAATAAGCTGCAGGAGAGAGTTGAGGTGTGTGAGTCTGTGAATTCCTGCGTGTGCAGGTACAGTTTTGTGTGTGAGAGCAAATATGAATCCCTCTCTTAGAGCATGTGTGTGTTAGTGGAGGTGATGTCAGGCTACGTTACTGCTTATTGCTGGGTTGAGTGACGCTTAGGATTATCGGCTGATAGGAGAAATAAAAAGAAAAAAAACCTTGGTGGGGCTGGGTCCTGCATGCTTGATGCTCAACCAAAGGTATCACAGGGGATGGAAAATGAATGAGTGTTGGAGGGGATACAAGAGTTTGGGTACCAACAATATGGGGTCACAAAGGGAGAGCAAAGAGCCAGATTGCTTTTCATACCGCCACCCACCCACCCCACACCTCCCACCTCATCTCAAAGATCCTTCACTCCTGTCCTGTAATTCTGCCTCAACCAGAATCAATAATGTGTGGACAATCAAAAATATAAATGCACATTCAGTCCTTTTTTAATATTTAGAGAATGATGTTAGTTAGAAAGTTTTATTTTTTGTGTCAAATATTTGAAGACAAGTCCTGTATCGTAAATAAGCCATTTAGACTATGATGTCAATGGTGCTTGTATTTGGTGAAAACAGGTGATTCGGGATTTTAGGAAAATAACAACTGTTGAACATAGATGTGCAGTAATTGTGGTTTTGAGCTTGTGCAGCAATCACCCAGGGGAACATTTTTTCAGTAAAGGGAAGCATGGATGTTATTAAACAGATAAGTATTAACTAATTAAGAAACCAAAACTGCAGTCTTTGCTATGATCTTTAGCTCCTACCAAACTGGAAAGCAGTGGATTAATATGGCATAGCAGTGCATTGAAAGTTACTAAAGAATTAAAAAGAAAAAAAAAGAAAATGAGAAAATATTTCAAACAAGGACTGAGAGTTTTATCTTTCTGCTGAAAGTGTTTACATAATGAGAGACTCGCCAAAGTGGGCCTTCAGGGCTTTGAACAACTAGACTTTCCTTCTCACATTTCACCTTCACCTGAAATGCCTCATCACTTTTAATTTACTGGTGGGGCGTTTCAGTCCTATAACCTTTGTTTGGACATTCATATTATCTTCAAGAAAAGAGAAAAGCAGCAGGCACTTAAGACCACCCTATCTGATAGAGAATCTACACATATTGCCAAAGTAGGTGTTACTTAGTGTTACTGCTCACCACATTGTAGTTATGCACCCGAACAAAACCATCAGGAGGAAAAATTAAGCACAGAATTCAAAGCAGGGTTAAAGCTGACAATGCTTTCTCTAAAACATCACAGAAAAAATTGATTAGTTTTATTCATAATAAAAAAAAAACACTGTGGAATTTCTATTAGACATTATTTTTTAATTCATTCCAGGGAGCACAATCCAGGCTTATCACAAAGGCACAGTCCATGTTCAACAACAATTTTTTTTTTAAATTTACGTTCGAACCTATTAAATTAGTCATGACCTGTGAATCCTCCTTATTTTAGGTCACTTCCTGGGGAACCGCAGTGTACTGGACATCCTCAAGCAGGACGGCTATGAGATCATCCACATGCCACCTGAATATCAAGAGCCTGTCACAGAGTGAGTATACAAACAAGGTTGCACTGGCACAGTGGTATTGTGGTTACAAAGAAACACAATTCTGTGAAGTTGGTCCATCACAGTTGACATTTGGCATGATAATAAATGGGAGAAAAATAATAATGTGCACCTCTTTGCATATGTTATGAAACTATGGATAAAGAGTCATATCCACCTCCCTGACCTTCATCCATACCCCCTCACAACAATGTCCATAGTCATGTGATAATCTAGAATCGGGGCATTTAACCTCAGGTTTATTGGAATGCATTGCAGATACAGTCAAAATTAGGCTCTGTAACGAAAAAAGATGAGTTATGAAGGCACTCTTTGATATATCATCAGCTCCCTCACCTTCTTCCATCTCCCTAACTCCTTTTTCACTTTGGCTGCCAACACTGGTTCTGTCTGTTCTCACCACAGCACAGGCACATGCAAACACATGCGCATGCAGGGTGAGTGGAATGATGCACAATGCCAAGGAGCAGGATTGCACCCACTAAACCTCACACATGTGTGCACAGAGCAGCTCTCCTCTTACCTAGAGGCTTGATCCAAGGGCCTATAACCTAATTACAGCCACTTGTATCAGAGTGAGACTAGAAAAACAAAGTGCAACAAGAAGAATAATTTTGTAACAGTAAAAACATCCCCCATATATCCTTTTTGGGTTATACAATAAATGCCGGCTGACTTTCTCCCTACTTTTGTAGAGTTGTAGGCTTCAGCCAGTGGTCATACATTGTTTAAAAGCTGATAAGTGGCCTGACTTTCTGTGTTCACAAAAAACTAGTGTGCTGCACTACATGCCCACATATTTGCACGCAAGCTGCTTGTCAGTCCATAATGTAAGGTAATGTGACAGGTAAGGGAAAAACACTACAAAAGGACTGGATCAGAGGTGTTTATGAAAGCCATTGATCTAGAATATTTCAAAACAACTGGCAAGATGTCTTATTGAGCAATTACATGACTGACAGACAGCAGGCCAGAGCATGGATTGACTGTGCTGCAGCTTGACCACAGGCCTTGAGCTATCATCACCCTGACCAAGCCATCAGGACATGAATGAGAGGCATGAAGGGGATGGTGGGGGTCTAAGTTGTAAAAACAGAAGTGGAAACACTTAAAAATTTATAATGACTGGAGAGACATAACTACATGAGTGAGCAGTTTTGGTGGAAATCATGACTTAAAAACCCTTCCTGCAGTCAGTCATATAATGTTTAATTTAATAAGATCAAAGTTTGACAGCATGGAAAATCTTGTTGCTGCATTTCTGTATTGTCTTTATTTTTCTTGCACTTTACTGTAGCTTAACTCCCACGTAATGGCATGCATCTTTTTAGGTTTTTTTCTTTAAAACACTTTCATACTAAATGCATGTTTATTGAATAAGATCAAGCAAGAAAAAAGGAGTGATTGGTGAGAGAAAAACAACGGTTCAAGAGCTCATAATGTTTAAGGAGTGGTTGTTGATTCTGGGTGGTCTTCTCTGGTCAGCATTTATGATAACTTACGTCAGCCACCAGAGTTACAACTTCCATTAATATTGCTTACTTGGTATTTCTGTCACTCAGGACTGTATTAAGTGAGCAAAATTCCTTGTGGTGTCCTTGATTGAAGGTATGGGTGGGGAGAGCAAAGCAACTAAGTAGGTAGACAAACTACAAAAAATAACTCTTGCAGCCATATTCATATGAAAGTATACAGAAACATATAAAAGGCTTGTTTTTTCTACATTTTCTGTAAGTTAAAGGTTGCAGGTGAATCTCTGACCATATTAAGATTTATATTATTAAAAATGAGTATTAATTGGCTACATCTGTGCATTTTTTTGTCCCTCTCTGTTCCAGGAGTAAAACAGATCCCAGGCTTCCTGAAGCAGGGTCCAGTGAGGAGAACTTTGACAGCAGCGAGATGACTCCCACCAGGTGGCCAACGAGTACAGAAATGGATCTAGAACTGGGAGACCCAGATGACATGCTTGGCCTTGGAGAGGAAGAGCTTCCTCACATGCTACTCCCTGATAGCCTTAGCCAGCTAGAGGAGTTCGGAAGAAATAAACGACGCCACAAAGCTCATCATGGCCACGGAAGACCCCGTCTTTTCAGTGACCTGTGGGTTCGCATTGGGGATGGGTGAGAGATCTATACTGACCAGTTTACCATGACTGATGTTCAACTTTTTGAAGACATTAACTTTCATTAAGCATCTCAATACATAATAGAACATTTTTAGCTCTATAAATGAAAGACTGATGTGATTGGTTGCTGAGAATATGTAAGACACGTTACACATACAAATGAAAATCTTGTGGAAAAACAACAAAGTAAAATCCCTAAAAATAGCTCAAATTCATACCTCCATACCTGTTATCTTTGCTTAGAAGATTGACACTGGTTGTGAAAGATTGACAAACTAGTTACTGGTTCACATTATATGTTTGGTGTTAATACTTACAAAGATTTTAGACAACAGATTCATTACTTTACAGTCACTTCATGCTTTTTGTTGTTGTGTCTCTCTCTTTCCAGCACAACTCCACCACCTAATCTGAGAATTATCAATGGTTATGTGACAGTAGAACCTCCACTGACCCACAAAGAGCCCCTGAAATGGATAGAGGTCTATCCAACAGAAAGACACCATGGTTCCCCTTCCTTCACCTCGTCCAGTACCAGCTCAGCCTCACCATTTCATAACTCAGTTGTTCTGTCTTGTATGTTAGCCTGGATTTTATCACAAATTCTGCCCACTTCCTGACCACGAGACAGTGTTATCTTACAGGCCAACACTTAAAACACTGCTGCATCCATACCAGAGCAGTGGAATGTCCTGATAAAGAAACAAGGATGACTATCATTAGTACACACAAACAGGAGTTGGAGAAACGCTTCAGTCTGGACGAGATTTCTTCTGTTGGGACAGTCCTGCTTTCTGCCCAAACCATGGGGGGGGGGCATCTGCTCCAGTCTACCGGAAGTTTTTAAAAACTTGTTGCAAATTGTGTTGAATAGGCTTTTAGCCATGAGATAAACAGTGAATGGATTTTACTGGACTGTAGTGGAAAAAGTCAAAACCTCATGAAAGTATTAGCATAACAAGCACATAGCACAATAAAGAGTTGTAATTTTGAAGAATTTATGTATTCTGTCTTGTGAACCTGTAATATTGTATCAAGATAATAAGATTTACTTTAATAACAAGGTTAAAATATATAAATAACAGTTGTAACTCTGTGAAATATGAGTTTAATGCATACAGTACTGTGTATAAGGTGGAACACTTGGTCGCCACTTTGTAAATTGTGCATTTTGTTCATAAAGAAATATTGTGTATTTATTATTTCTGTGGGAAAAAAAAGAGTATATTTTCTTGCTATTCAAAGATAAATGTAAAACTGACTGAAACCAAAATCAGTAACTTTGTGACTCATTTTGTGGGACATTTGGATTATGGAAGCAAAATTAAAAAGAAAAGATTTAAGAAGAGGAAAAGACCTGACTGGGTGTACCCTGCCTCTCGCCCGATGTCAGCTGGGATTCCCACCACCTCCCCACCCCCCACCCCACCCCCCACCCCCCCGCGACCCTGTTCAGGGACAAGTGGTAGAAAATGGATGGATGGATGGATGGAATGCCTCATATCCTAAAGGCTCATATTGGTCAACACAATTCAGCAACCAGACTTATTTTGCTCTTATGATGCTGAACAGGACAGGTTGAAATAAAAACATAGATAAATAAATAAATTCATTCAATAATTAACAGCTTCACAAAAAGTTTATTTTCTGATCACTTTTGTTTTACATAATGGGAAGCCTTGATGTTTTTGTTGAACTTTGTCAAATAACATCTCCGAAGTTATAAAATTGTTTAAAAAATGTTACTGATTTGACCCACAAAGAACAATACAAAAGATAAACACACAAACATAGGTTGGGTTAGATTGATAGAAGTTTTAAATGGTGGAAACTTTTGTAGCAAATAATCTGAATCTGCCACCTGGTGGTTAAATTCAATACAACCATATATATTAAATATTCAAATAGTTTTTTGTAAAAAAAATTAAATGCATTACAGATGTAGCAAAAAAGAATAAAAGCAACAAATATTCCAATATAAAAATAAAATAAACTGAAATCATTAACAGCAAGATGAGTAAAGTTACCATGCAGATTTCATTCATTGGCACATAGGAAAAAATGTTTTTATCCTGGATTTGATGTATCTCTGTTTGGTGAAGTTGATCTCTATTTGCAGTTTTTTTCCACTAGTTTGTAGCATATTTATTTACTTATTTTAATCTAGGGCCGCAGGGAAGCTGGAGGCTAAGGCTATATTAACATAAAGCAAAATTGTAAATTTTTTTATTTTTTATTATGCTGTTATTTTCCTGGGCCGACACCTAGAGATAAATTTGTGCAGCATATGCAGCCTAAACTAAATGCATTTGACACCCCTGGCTTTACGTCGGACTTGACTGAAAAATTCATCTGAAAAATTCTTCTAAAACAATTAGTTAAAAGGATAAAAAACCACTGCGCTATATTATCAGTAGTGTTGGCCTGATTTCTTCTATGCCTGTTTGGATAGTTTGATTTCTCTCCACAGACCAAAATCATAAATTATTAGAGAAATCAATTATTTTAATTTTACTGTCAATATGAATAAGAGAATGCACGGCTGGCTATAACAATTCATTCTTTGTTTCTCTGCAGGGAAAGGTTCAACATTGTCCCAAGATCAGTGCTGTATCCGTGATAATTTAATGGGATGGTCAGGATAAAGGGAAGTTACTGTGAGGTGGCCAATCAATAGCTATTGCAATTGTTAAATTGCAATGATCACAGTGGTTTGATACATATAAATATAGCACAGGTCCTATTAAATGAACACTTTTGTTTTCATCTTCTATCCCTAGCAATTTGCTGGCAAGAGGAAGGTTACAACCTGGACAGGTTGCCAGTCCATCATAGGGCTCTCACTCCTAGAGTAAATTTAGAAGGACAAATGAACCTTTCATGCATCATTCCATGTGGGAGGAAGACAGAGTACCCCAGAAGAACCCACACATATATATGGAGAACATACAAACTACACAAAAACTTCCTTACAGTTGAGACTAAAACCAGCAACCCTGTTGTTGTAAGGCTAATAACCACAACAACATTGTACATACCAAATAAATATGAATATAGTGGAAAAAATATAGTCATGTACTTAGTATCCAGTGTTAATAAACTTGATGTGGTACCAATAAGAAATAGGTGAAGCTTATTGTGGATATAGAATGGATGGATGCATGGATGAATGGATGGATGGATGGATGGATGGATGGATGGATGGATGGATGGATGGATGGATGGATGGATGGATGGATGGATGGATCAATGGATGGATGGATTATACTTGAATATGATGCTCACAGTAACAATGATAAGCAAAAGTTATGTTTTGGATTTGACATAGGCTTAATTACTGTGTCTAAATAAATAAATGTATCTGTACATGTGAGATTTACATCTATTTAGATTTACAGTTGATAAAATGTTGTAGGCAACATTAACAATTGTTTTACATTTTTTAAAATGGTTCTGCTTCCAAAGAAGTCAGCACCACTGAAAGAGTAGATACATTAAAAAAATAATTAATTAAAGAATTATTAATTGATTGTCAGTGGACCTTATTGAGGTAGAGCTGGAGCAGCTATTACTGCTAAGGTATCACTAAAAATACCAACATGATACCTTCTATTCTGTTTAATAAAGTCATATTTCACTGTTCTTGTGCAACCCATTTTCAGAAAGGGGAACAAAGGTTAAAAATGTTTGATCATAATGGGTTGTAATTTAATTTTTTGGACCATAATTTCATACCTGTTTATGTTAAATTAACAATAAAAATTACAAGGTAATGTTGGTACACATGCAGCTACAAATACACAGAAAATGTCTATATATGTGGTCAAAGATGTCTAAACTGTAGTTACCTTTCTTGGCACTAGATGTCCCTGAGGTCACGTCTGTGAAGCGACTTTCTGAAAACACAGAAAAGGAAAGGTCCTTTAAAGCATTAACACCACGTCTGTGTGTAAAATAAACACAGATATGGATGGTTTGGATAAAATGTGATTTTGCTATATTCATGCAAAAACACATCAAAGCATCGTTTAGATGTCATTGCATTTTAAACGACTGAAATGTAATTCTGACTGAAGTTTATAGAAACATACTAAAGAAAATAAACAAACAAGTACTTCATATATTACCAGTATTTTTTGTCATATTTATTATTAAATGTGACATATTCAAAATCCAATTTCAGTGTTTATTACTTTAAAATGTTTACATCATAATAAAAAAAAGTGTTGATAAAGCCACAAATTATACACACATACATACACACGCACACACACCCACACACACACATACACACATATATATATATATATATATATATATATATATATAAGAACAAACAGCCCCATAAGCCAAGACAGGACAATATTTGCCTTAGCTAGAATACCATTTTGCCTGGGCTTTGGGGTGTTGTTTGAGGGAGTGGGGGGCTTGACAGGGTGCTCTGAGAGCTGACCCTTACTCCACCGGGGCTTTGCTGCCAGCCGCATATAAATAAAAGATTACAGTGAAAAATCAATTTCTGTGTAAACTCATTAAAAATGCCTCTCACCTTAAATGATTCCCATTTCCTTCCATTCAACCTGTTAACGTGTAGCTGTCCCTGAGACAACCACCCTGCCCCCACATCCTTACCATTAGAGCCCGTCCCACCCCCTAAACTCCCCTCCCTGCCAACCCTCTTCCATCCTTCCTCACCCTGTTGCTCTCCCCCAGTGGTAATTACTTGCACAAGTCGTTTTTTGCCCTTTGATTTGCACCGTTTCACAAATGAAGGTTAAGTTTGTTTAACCGTGGTGGATTTGCCAGTCATGTTAGAGCATATAATGTGGCAGGTCCTTCGTTTCTCCACACACCTCAGACACCACCCAGTCTGCCTATCTGCCCCCTCCTCTTCTCCTTCCCTGTTGGACTGGGCCGCTATGGGAGATGGAGGGGGCAGATCCAAGGTTAAGGCTTGGTGGGCCTAAAGAAACCAACAGTAGATCAGCTTAAGACCGACTCAACACAGTCCAGGAAGTCATTTAGAGTCACCACTGGTATAAGGATGAAGAATCAAATCGTATTTTCCCTAAGAAGACATTAATGTGATCACTGATAACCACAACTTGATGAAAGACGGAAGGAAAAATACAGGAAACAGTTGAAACAGTCAACTTGCAGGTTGAAACAGCTATTGTCACATTTTCTTCTTCATATTATAGATGACGTAATGACACTTAAATCCAAAATAGCAGGCGAGACCACTGTTAAAGCTTAATCTTTATCAATACCTTAAAGAGTCACATGAACAAGAAAACATTGATCTCAGGTGGCTGGAACTTTTAAGAGCCTTTCAAAAGCATATTGCTTTGACAGCTGAAGTGTGCACAATAATCACAGCAATAACATCTGAAGGAGTTTCTTATAACACACTCCAGGCAGCAGGTGACAGTCACATTCACATTTGCTGTTGAACCGTTCATCAGATTATTTAGTAACACATTGTGTATGACTGTTTTTAAAGGTTTTTTAAAAAATGTAAATAAAATTTCATTCAAAAAAAGAAGAGAAAATGTGTATTTGGATTATGTCTATCCATGTCAGGGGTAGAGGAGAGCTTTGATTGTCTGTCTGGTTGAGGGCAGCCATAAAGCTTTGGGAAAACAAAAGTGTCTAAGCCCTCAGGGCAGATAACTCGTCTTCCTTTAGATAATCCCACTGATAGTGGTGGCTGTTTGGAGGACGTTGCTCACCAGTGTTTGTGTTGGTTGAAACATTATTTTCTCCCATTGTTCAAATCCCCTTGAAGATGTGTGGCTTTGAGCAGTAGAAGTGAATCCTTTGACCTTGTAGTGCCCTAACACAGGTCAGGTGCAAGTCTTAAAAGCTTCACATTATCTGATGAAGATGTTGCTGAATAGCTTTGTCTTGTTAGTTTTAAATTGTATTTAGTTTTTTGTTTAAGATTTCCTTTTATTTCTATCACACGCACACACACACACATATATATATTTATATACCCACACTGAAAAGGGCAACAATATATTTATTACATTATTTAGCATAAAGACTAATGCTTTATATTGTCAATATAGTAATAGTTAGATAGAGATTATCCATGCATTTTGTTGGTAAATTTTTAAAAAGTCTAGTGAATTAGTATAAATATGTTTTAAAAATTCCATCACAAATAAAATATTTCCATATTCTGTATTAACAAAAAAAATAAATAAATAAAAATCTGTACTTTAAGAGAGCAACAGCATACATTGCACTTTAGTGTAGGTCTGTATTACAATACATGATAAGACATCATGACATGTTTTTAAGTGCAGAGGTAGAAGGAGAGAATGTGTTCCAAGGAGAGTAAAGCGGGTACAAAGAAGAGAGAAATACCATGTGTGCTTGTGTGCCTATATTTTTATGTGTGTGTATGTGTGTGTGTCCTTGTGTGTTTGGAAGGATGGTGGTGAGAGTGTTGTGTTTCACAGTTTTTGCCATGATGCACTGCTTTATTATTCTGCACAAGGGGCACTTCACATGCGGAATGGGTTCTCTTTGATATCGACAGCAGCTTGAGGGAGAGAGTGCACTCAAAAACAGGCAAGGGCGAATTTATTCTGGGGGAAAAAACAGATAGTTGTGTACTTCCCTGGCAGCGGTTGCCGCACATATTCGAAGAGCCAACTGCTTTGATGCTCCAGCGGTGACACTCTACACATTAATGAAATATGGTAATTACAGCCACATAAAAGCCCTCTTGGATACAGTTGGAGAAATAGTATAAAAAACAAATATGACTTTATCTAAAGATTCCCACTGTGATTAATTTTCTTTTTCATCAGCATATATTTTGTGTTGTTCACTTGCTACAAAACAACATGGGGCAACTGTTGACCCAGGAATAGGCAAAGGGGGAAATGTCCTCTGACGGAGAACCTCTGTGCTTTCCTTTAATAGAAAATACTGGACAATGGCAGAGGAGTACAAAAAAAGTGGGCATGTGCTTTTTGTGCTGCTCTAACTTGGTCCTTTTTCTTTATGGAAAAATATATCGTTTTCTGATTTGAAATTCACTCTGTTTAAAACAGTAGAAAAACTTGGCTTCACTAAAATCTGTTTAGTGTAAAAACATCTCAGTGCGGGAAGGTAAAAGGTTTAAACGAAAGCCTCATGTGTTAGCAGTGAGTGTCTGATATTCGTGAGGGTTTGGCCTGGATTTGGCAACTGACGTATCAAAAGTGTGAACAACAGAAAATGATCAAAAACCATTACAATGTCAATAACATTTTAAAAGTAATGGCCAATAAATCTTTTGATAAGTCAAAATTTCTTCAAGATTTGGTGCCAGATTTGTTAAAAACCCCTGTGAATTCTATTGAAATATTTATAAAGATTTCTTTGCTAACAAAAAGAAAATATGTGGATTATTTTTTCAACCGACTAGGGGATTAGACACAAGACAGCTGCATATGTTGCCATGCAGTGATGTGCATTACATAACCTAACAGGATTTTTTTATTATTCTGTATATTTTGACTATACTTGATAAAAAACTAAGATTAAAAAAAGGTGACATGACCTAATGCTAAACATGTTGCTGAATAGGGAAGCATTAAGACAGAAGTGGAAGTGAAAAAACAAGGGGTGGAGGAGGCTGTGTGTGTGTTTGACCATCGGTGTTTGCTCACAGTCACACGATGGAGCAGACCCTTTTCACACACACTCACACACTTTCGCCATGCTGACTGGCTTATCCCGAGAGACTGTGCTGGAGGTCAGGGAGAAGGTGGAGGTCAAATGGGCTCTGATAAGTCTTGCTAATAAGATGCTGCCTGTTTTTGTGTGAGCATGGATGTTTGAACAGGGTTGAGGGGGACTGATGGGCTAACTGAGGGTAAAAGCTAAGTGAACACATACACACACACACACACACGTGAAGTCATGCACATTGTATGCATGCATGCGCTGTCTTTAAGGTCAGAGCATGAGGTGAGAATGTTAAATGGGAAGGTTGGGGACATCAAATATTTTCCTACCCATCACTATCAGAACACCACCTGCCTGAAATCTTGAACCGTGTGTGTAGGTGTGTGTGTGTGTGTGTGTGCATGTGTGTGTATGTATGTGGAGTGGCCAAGCAACATGTACTCAGGTTTAGCTGATGAATCTGCACAGACACACAGACAGACAGGCAAACAGGGCATTTGTATGGGCGCCAGTCATTGTGGATCTGCAGACACACAGACAGATGGGCGTTTCAGGTACAGACTGTGGACGCTCAGATAGTAGCTCATCCCCACCCTGTGTTTCTAAGACCTGCTGCTTCTTTTATCGCTCTCCTCCAGGTGTATCCAGGTAACTCCAAGGTCAGGCTGCTCTTAAAACCATGACAGTCAAGGTAACAGGTAATTGCAAAATGGGACTCGTAAAACAGCCTGTTTGCCTTCAGCTGATCTCCAGAGTCAGGAAGCAACATTGCACAATAGGATGACATGAGATTACCCTGTCTGTCCTCTTTCTCTTGTCATACCAGTCCTCAGTGCTCTTCTTTTGTCTGTTTACCATGTTGTTTTCACCTATCAGCTTTTGAATTATGCTACTTTAATTTTTATTTCCTCTCTATGCCTCTTGCTCTCTTTATCTGTCCCTCTCCCCCTTCTGTGTTCATATTTTTCCAACTTTATGAGTAACTTTGACTCCCTCCCTCTTTTAATGTTTGATTCCAATTGATAAGAGAAGACTGAAAGATGAGTCTGGCTGCACTGGTTAATGTGGTCAAAGGTTGGAGGCTGCAGTGGGAGGGAAGCAGGGAGGAGGGGGCAAGCTGAAGCTGGACGGTGATTTCCTTTTTGAGCATGAATTGTGGCCAATCTGTCTGCACACAAGCCAGGAAAACATATAGTCTGAAGCAATCGTCCATATCAGCCTGAAGAGTCATTATCAGACAATCTATCAAGATTCTGATCAGGAGTTTGTATATATCTACTGTCACATGTACTTACCCTCTGAACAGCGATAAGATTACTGCTTCTCTCTGCACACAAGGCAATAAATACACTTAAGTGCACACACCAGAACATGCACATAAATGCATGTGAGGTACTGCTCTGGTTTTTGTGTAAAACACTCAAACAAAGACACTGCACACAGGCAAGCACACATGCATGTACAGTACCACATGACTGCTTGTAACCACGCACATGTGCATACAGTTTACTGTCAAAGTCACAGTTCATCTCAAAGCTCCTCAGCAAACTCTTGTTTGTTTCAGACCACAAACAAACAACATAGTCCCTCACATAGTGGTCATTGACACCAACTGTAACTTGACCCTCCTGGCTCTTTGCTTTACCCTCTCTTGTTCTCCATCTTTTGCTCTCTTGTCATCCTCAGCCCCTCTCCCTCCCTTGATTCTCATCTGATTTCATTCCTCACTCAGATCCGGCCATTATAAATTCATTGTATGCTGTCGTGGCTGATTGAAGTGATGGGCTGATTCCTCGGGGCTTCTTGCCTGATGGAGGGTGCTATAGCAAATAGCCCAATGGGTCTGTTTAGATAACACTGACCTCTCGCAAACCACTGCCACATCTGCTGTGAGAGAGCTTTGTAGGATTTGCTGCCACTGCAGAATGACAGGAATGGACAAAATATTGAAACGGGAAAATTAATTTGACAAAGTTGATGAATTAAAAAAAGGAGAAACCGTGCGTTGAAAACTGAAAGATTTTAAAAGAAAAAAGATCAGAAACAGAAGGTGGGGGAGGTTGCAGAGGAAAGGAAAGATCCTGGAGGGACAATGATTTGGAGCGTATTGTAACTCCCACCTGCCCTCTCCATGAACAAAAGTGTTGGTCATCATCAGGGCAAATTGTGAGGGGAGACAAGGGGCCGCTGCTTCGTTGGTCCCCTGATCTGCATTCTGCCCATGGGGTTACCAGGGTAACAAGTACAGAAGACAGAGGGGTGAGGAGGGTGAGGGGGGACATTGGAGGGGCACTCACCCTTTTCCTTGGAAATGGATATTCATGCCTTTGTTCTGCTGAGGTTATGCTCGTGTTAATTAGGGGGAAAAAATTGTTTAAACAGCCTGCCCTCTCCACTGCCCTCAGATATCATGTGCCGACCGGACTTCACCTGGCCAACACATCAGCATTCAATCACCAGCACTCAATAAAAACAGGTTAGATAAAGGAACACAGATTATTAAGTGGGAGCAAACTGTATATCTGCCCATGTGAAATCCTTTAGAAAGAGGAAGACATCAAGAGTGACATATTCTTTCCTCAAACAGACCTTTGACCTCATTGTGTTTCTGCTTTATGTATTTTTATTTGTGCATATTTTGTGCAGAAGCTACATAATTATACAGTCTAAGCTGAGTAACGATGATAGATGTGTTACTTTTGTACCTGTATATCTGTCCTGCTCTGTCCCACTTTAATAACTCCTGTGCAAAAGTGCTTACTGTCACCTTCTAAGTGTGCTCAATATAGACAATCCAGCCCTGTGTGAGTATCCACTTTGTGATCCAAATCAGAATTCACATTCTCTGTCTTTAAAGGAGCATTTGAAAATAAAAGTTCATAGTGTTATGTAAGTGTTTGTACACATTGAGCATGTCTTAAATGTTACAGGAAGAAATATTGCGCAGCTTTGAAAACGGCGGGCTGTAAAACATTTTTAGTGTGACAAAATGTTTTACAGTCACACCATTAAAAGCTGTTTGAAAAACGTGGACCACAAAGGCTACAGGACTGTAAGCTGCTCTAAAATAATGTTTTATCATGAAAGATCTATTTTTTTGGCAAATGGGTGGTAATGTAAATACATTAAAAATGCATTGTGGATGAATTGCAAGTATGGCAGTTTCCTTATGGGGGGGGGGGGGTATATTTTATGTTGAACATTAACCCCTTAATGCCTGAATTAAGAAGAACTGTGCAGAAACATCCCATTTCAAAATCTGTAAACTTTATTTGACGCTTTAACAAAATCTGTTTTGTGTATTTACTATTAATTACCATTAAATATATTTGACCTATGTAGGTCCTAATTAATATAGTGTAATCTTCTACTTTCTAGTTTTCACCAGGGTGCAGGAGACTGGTATCATATAAACACCTGGGTTTTGGGTTTTCCTTCCAGTTAAAAGACAAAACTGACTCTATAATCACTGACATTAAAGCTTATAACAGGAATGGGTGAGTGGGTGGGTGAAAGTAATGTATTCCAATCTCAACCTGTAAATGTACATTATATCATTGACCCAATCTGTCTATAGACACATAAGAAAACTGTATCACCTAACACCTAAGAGATGTTTAACATGTAAACATTTTTATCATTGTTATTTATTGAAAAAATAATGTTCACTAATTACTAATTAATTTAACCTACCACAGTAAATCTGAATATCTGAGCACTAAACCCAATATTTTATATATATAT
>JBAMHV010000015.1:16480495-16496364 GCA_037177535.1 Pseudomugil gertrudae | reverse complement strand
TAACCAGCATCCGTGTCTTCACCGTTCTGTGCGTGACTAATAAATTGTTATTAGTACACCACGAGAGATATATAACAATTTTGGTGAATTAAGTGTGTGTTTGTGATTTTTAAGATGCACCAGCACAACATTCATCAAGACAAATACTACCCTTTTCTGCACGTTTTATGTATAGTACAATTTAAATTTATGTCTAACATGTCAGTCTTACTTTTATCAGATAACCATGTAGTACATTTTAAAAATATACTTGCTGACATACATGTTAGCTTCTGTCTTAAAGATAATTGAGATGAATAGGGTTAACTAACTCTAACCCAAATACCGCTCTGTACTCCATCCATCCATCCATCCATCCATCAGCCTTACCATCTTCTGAGTGCATGGGAGCTGGGTCATAACCATATGGGTTGCAACATTTTGTGAAAGTTTGCCTGAATTTTGAATGTTAATTAAGAAATTGAAAGAATTGCCATTTTCACAATGGAATAACATGCTACCTAATATTTACTTTGTTTGCTATGACAGAGAAATTCCAAACAGTTGATGATTCTTGAATTTTCAGTGACTCACCATTCCACCAATTCATTTAGCTTAAACAAAGGGATTATTTTTCTTTAAAAGCTACTCATATCCCAAAAGATTAAGTTTAGAAACATTAAAACAGTTCAGTATGTGATGCAGCCGGATGGCCTGTCCCTCAGGTAACACTAAAGCAGCTTCACTCTGTAAACTGTGGAACTACACTGCATGTGAGTTGGACTGAACTACCTGTTTTCATCACATCCGTGGGAAAGCAGTTGAAACTGAGTTTTTTATCCTCTCTTTGGTTCGTGTTAATGTGGAGGCGGCTCACCAATTTATTACTAGTTGGCGAAGCAAAGAGCCCGTGGACCCACAGGAATGCTCCACCGCCATAAATCCATTAAATCCCTCTCATCAGAGCGCGAGCCTCATTGTTGCAGGGCGGGACACGCGGAGCAGAGGCGCGTGCTGTCTCTCGGTGTGGGTGTCAGCATGTCTTCGCGCGCTCACTCCGCACCGCAGTCATTACCCGGCTTGCCGGCACTCTAATTACATCGTTTTGCTCACAAAAACAACATCACGTCAACACAACGACACACACTCATTCAACGCAAGCAGGAGTTGTGTAATGCTGCAAGGATGGAGATTTTCTTTCAGATAATTACTGAAAACATCCACAACGACTGAAATGTTATTTGAATTTAAAGTAAACGTGTTTTAGCCTATATTATTACTATAATTCTTATTGTTTTTATTATTTCGGACTTATTTATGTGATGAATGCGTGGCTATATGGTTAGTCTGTTAAATTCAAGCTTGAAATTCTGAAAAACAAACAATTTTTATATTTTCTTGGAATTTTGGACACTTTCCAATTAAAAAAAATCTTAAAAAAATAACACATCCTAACCCTAACAACATAAGGTAAATCTGTTGAGTAAAATAATATATAAATCATTACCAGGCCCAAGCATAAAGTTAAGGTATATGAACCTGTGTTTTAAAGTAGAAGTACAAAAATTAGTTAACTTCAACTCGTATGACCACAACAACATTGAACCTTGAGCAGAAACTGTTTTATTCATTAAAAAAATTATATTTAAAAAAGAAAATAATTCAGCCTGGTGAGGTCTATCAAGGGGCCAACATAGTGATACAAACAGAAATGAACTTTAGATAAACAATCATTTCTAATAATTGAGCGATACTGTCGAGCTGTGGGCAAGAAATCACATTCAGGAGACTCATAACTGAATTTTTTTTTTATGAGGAGCAAAAGTAAAGTTAGGTCCAATTCAGTAGAAATGTGTTTTACAATATTATTATATTTCCTATAATATAGTATGACATACTCTTACTTTTTATTGTTCAGCTGGAAAGCAAGTGAAACAGGATGCTAAGATAACAAACCCCACATTTTTGCCTGGTCAAATTTATTACAATCCAAAACATTCAGCGGGATCAGAGCTCTAGTTTTAAATAGGAATATAGAAAATTGCTCCTATCCTACAAAGCAGCCCAAACTTGATTTATACACAAGTCCATAAATCAATTTGGCATTTTCAACTGTGTCAGCTGAATCCCTTTTTTCACACCATACTTTAAACTGTCTGTCAGCAAGTGATATGTCTGTGTCAGAGGGAATTAAGATGCTGGAGCCATGCAAGTTCAGTCTCATATTGAATATTTGGATTATCTGTATTTAACAAAGGGAAAAGATGGAGGTGAAGATTAGAGAGCAGACAATGTGAGATAATGTGGAGAGTGCAAGAGCAGGCAGAAATGAATAAGAAAGATGTTGGTGTGAGATGGAGGTGGTGTGGAAAGTGAAAGAAAGAAGACTGAGGTGAAGGAGAGGGCAGTAGGCACTCATCAGGAGTAGAGCTAGGAGGGGAGTGAAGGCCACAGCTTAGAGAGCAGACTCTTGTGTAAATGGAGATGTACTAAACCTTTGCCAACCTGGATCGCCCAAGATAAAATATTTATATATGCTATTGTGTGACAGAGCGCTGGGCTGAGAAGAGCCTTAATTTGTTTTTTTCCAGGGTAAATTAATTCCCTCCCCATCATCAGCAGAGTGAACCCACAGTGATTACTGCACGGCCTTTTCTGTGTCTCCTTCTGGAACAAGCACTTGAAAGATTTTTAGTGGTCAAAGCTCATTTTTACAATTATACTCCATGTGCTCTATACGTTTCCATAGATTAAAGGTGAGGTAAAAGCACTTGAGGAAGATGAACATTGATTCCTTAATGCATTGAATCTATTATTCTTTTCCTCTTCCCCCCTTAAACACCCACCCATAGAATCTCTTTCTTAACCCTCATCTTTAGTGTTGATCAGGAAAACTGTTTCAAAGAAAGCATATTCACTTAAAAAGATTACCTGTGACAAGGACAGACAGTCAGTTGTGTATGGAAACTATAATACTGTTAAAATGGGATTTTCAATAACTAATCTGCATCATTGTATATGTGCACACTGTAAACCTTCTCAACACTTTTGTCTATTTATATAAAAAGTGTCAACAGAATGGACAACATGTGTGTATGCTAACAATATGTAAAACACAGAGTGAAAGAGCACACTGTTTGAGCAACATTTGAGCCCAGCACAGATTGACACTGATTGTCATGCTATTACTGGCAAATAGCAACACTTGGTCAGCCGCTGACAGGGCATAATCATGTGTGACTAACAGCGATGAAGAGAGCGCTACAAAGGGAAGGCAAGATGGTGGAGGTGCAGGCTCTTTGTCTCTTCTGCCATCTTCCTCATCTCTGAGTAGCCTGGAGGGGTGAACAGAACAGGAGATGATAAAAAGATAGAAGCCACTCAAAGTTCAAGGCAGACATGCCCTTTCATCTATTTCAAGACAATCAGGTTGGATTCTATGTACATTACTGCAAACTATCAGCCCCTACTTCCTCCTGGAAGAGCCAAAAGGAGGGGTGATGTGAAGAGGTGGTGGCACAACTAACTTCCACATGATACTTTTGGTCTCTAACCTTAGTGGCTCTGTGGAATAGATGTAAAAAACAAGAAGTTATCACCAAGTCAGCTGCAGGGTGTGTTTACTTACAAATACTTTTTTCAAACACAAACACCTAAAAACAATTGGGAAATAATAACATTGTTGTACATATGTGGTTGTCAATAAACTCTAATACAATAGTTTACTATGTAAAGGTCCTTCCTCATTATATTATAACTCACTGTGGTTTTTGGGTCACTTTGCAAATTCTGTCTTGATCTAGTTTTTACTTGACTATTTGCAGTTCCTGCATGTTTAGCTGGTGGCGTTTTATAACATTTTAATGACTCAGTTTTGTTGTCAGCAATGCACCCCAATGCATTTGATCTGCTGTAATATTTGGATAAACACTGATGGGAAGAAATGTTCTAAAAATGAATGAATGAATAAATAATGTAAATGTTTTTCTCAAGAAAGAATTGTTTTACCTTTTAGTGCATTCTCCAGATGACTAAATAACCTTTATCACTTGTAGTAAAGCTGCTAGAGAAATCCTGAAGAAACTGTCAAAAAAAGAGGTTGCAGGCTGAAGGTTAGAGGACCAAATTTGACACAGTTTGTGTATTTTAGGTAAATGTATTGTATGATATATGTCTCGCTGCACCTATGACTCTGCCACACAGAGCCAGTGAACATATCACATGTTTCAAGTTGAGAAAAGTGAAGTAATCAACACTTCTCACCCTGATACCTCACAAGCAGAGAGAAAGCAGGCAGCGGTGATTCAGCCACATGGATTAGACAGACAGCAGGTCACACAGGGTGCCAGTAAGTCCACCACAGTCTCTGTAGTCCATGTCCTGTCCTTCAACATATTCAATGCATTTCCTCAACACTGGTGGGCGACCACAGCAAGAAAATTACAACCGCTAAGCCCAATTTCCTCTCATGCAGCAAGTAAGTATAGCTCTAATGTTAAGAGCTGTTTTGATGCTGCTACATACACCAGAACCACAACTGGAACTGATGGACAATTAACTGCAACCGTAATTAACCCCAGTCAGTACATTGCTAAATTATCATTGGAGAAGTATTATTTCCTGTTACTCATCCTGTGCTACTCATTCATTAACCCTGGGAATAAATTTTGTTTTTGTCTGAGTATGTTTCATGTCGTGCTTTTTGATCTTTCAGTAATTCACCTCTGCCTGTCAGAGAAGTGAGCCGGCACACAGGGAGTGCGCCAGCAAACTGGGCTGGTAGTCGACGGGGCAAAACTGTCTCTGCCACGCAGTCTGATAACGTATGCATTACACGCTTACAGTGGAGCAAAAGTCCATGATTTAATGAGTGTAACCCAAGCTCCTTGTTAAATAAACAGGCTGAACCTGTGAAGAAAACTTCCACATCACCCTTCTTCGTCTCATTAAAATTTCTTGGACCTACAGTGTGAGTCAGAGACAATGGCTGACTTCCATTTCTTTAATCTTTCATTTATAGTTACTGTTGCTATTTTGCGTGTTGTTGTAAGGAAGCATTAGGAGCTGATATCAATGAGTTTTACTCCTATTTGAGAATTAGGAAGTGTCGTTGAACCAATTTATCTAAACGATGATGTGAATAAAAAGCTTGTGTAATATAAAGATTACAGACTTTATTACACATTTTCCATTTATTTGTTGTCTAATTCATTAACGCTTCTCTCATTTATACTTCCCTTATCTTTTTTTGAGGGAGGGTTCTCGTAACACTTTTAGAACAGTTTTGAAGGTCTTCCCTCTCTAAATAACTTGATTATTGAACAACATATCCAATATCTAAATCAAATTGGGAGTGTATTCTAGACATACGTAGATGGGAAAAATTGTTCCATGTTCAGCTACTGTAGATATCATCTAAATCCCATGTATTGATTTTACTTTCCACTAATTAAAACCTGCTTCAGTAGATTTTTAGTCAGATTTACAAGGACTAAAGGCGTTGCTTGGACATCCAGAGGAAAAGAAAAGATCCCTGCAGAAACATACATTTCAAACACTGAAGATAGTCTGTAATAAGAAGAGACTAACTCTATCCTCCTCACCTGACACCTCAATGTGTATTTTCCCTCAGCTGCCGATCAAAAACCAATATCCTCAAATTTGATGCTAGTGTTATCGTTTGAAATTAGAAAGAATCTGTGTCTAATACAGTAAGCCAAACCTAGCTGCTGTGAACTCTAACCTCCTTAAAGTGATCCCCAGCTCTGCCTCATCCTCCTAAATCCTCGCTGCCCCCTGACAACTCCCCATCCAGCCTGTAGTGCTGAAGCTGAGGAGGAGATTCAAGATTTAGGGACCCACAGAACTCTTCATGTCCCCTCCTTTCCCCACTGCATAAATCCCTTCTCCCCTGTCCACCACCCTTATTTTTTTCACTTTCCAGACATTTTTAAATACAGTAACACAATCTTAGGGAAAGCTGATATAATCTTTTCTAAACTATAAAAGTCAGTCACCCAGAGAAACATCTGCACGGTCAAATTTAAAACAAACTGTCAGGGAGTCTGGTGTCCCTATAAAGAGGGAGCAGAGGCACGAGGAGAGGTGGGGAGAGAGGGGAGCACAGTGGAAAATAAGGAGAGAGGGATTGATTTTAGGAGGGAGTTTTAGTGCCTTCCACTTGCATTACTTAAACACAAACCTCCCTCAGGCCATCCGGATCTTTGCAGGGTAGAGCTAACGCAACAGCAATGCTACCAGTTGTTTTAACAGCTGTTTGAATTACAAAGTGATTGTCACTATTTTACAATCTCTTGACACCTAAGATGGCTAAATAGAGAAACAAGGTCATTCCTGACATCTTATTAAATTGAAATTAGTAAAAATGCGTTTTTAGGTGAAGTGGTTAGCGGTGAGAAAATAGTAAAGCTACATTGCAGCTATATGCCTACTAGTTCAATAATTAGCTAAAAAGTTACCCAAATAAAAATGTTTAAAATAGCCCAATCCCTCAGTTCGATTAGAAATTAAGTAGAAAACATGTACTTTAGTGCATGGATAAATCATTAATATAAACACACTTATAAACTAACCTCACCTGTAAGCAGGTTTACACATGCAATCAAGACTGGGGTAACTTCTGTCTTTCAATTTAAATGCTTGAAAAAGAGATTATGTAATTAGATTATAATAACCAATAAGAAAAACTTTGAGTAAACTTTATATCAAATAAAATCTTCATTTGGATATTACTTTAATATAAGCCACTGAGTCTTCTAAAGTAAACAAGAAGCATGCCTCATGGCAACATTTTCTGATTGTACTGTATCCCCAAGTGAAACACTGTGACCCATAATACTGCTTAAACATTGCTCAGTACATTTGTTTAAAACCCAAATTGTTGACTTTCCTTTGAACTTCCCAGATTCTTACCACATTGTGTTTCTAAAGGGTGTCCAATCAATGGTGACTTCACAACCCACTGAATCCAAAGGTACCACTGCCTGTTCCAATTCTATGCGGTCATCTAGGTAATCTATGCCAAAGTCTTTTGACACAGTTGATCTTGCTAAGCAGAGCAATGATATATTGTAAATGTGTAAAGATCTTTAAACATTTTGCAGGTTCATCCTTTCCCCATGTTCTAGCTATCCTTCTTATTTAATTAGAAATGGCCTGAGAGGTTTTGCACAGTTTTGCCAACAGAAAAACAGAAGTTCTTGGGCTTGAAGAGGGAGGAATAAAGAAAAGTCCAGTTTTAAACTGTGAGTTTAAAACAACCAGTATGTGGCGGTTGATATACAGTTTCACCACAAACATAAAGTTGTCCACACCTTTGACTAGTACTGATGCCATTCATCCTTCAAGCTGTGTCGATTGATGGTACAGTTGTTAAAAAAAATAGAAATTAGACTGGACATATTGTTATTCATCTCAAGGTCTCAGATATAAACGGGTCTCTACAGGAGGCATTATCCTGGAGTGAGTATAGCTAGACAATCCAGCACACTTCAATCCAATTTCCATGGGTTTTAGGTTAGAATGCCACTGAAGTACACATTGAACAGGGGGGGCACAGTGCCTGCTCTGCTTTGCCCCGTCTGTTTTGAACCGAGTGTTGGATTGGTTTAATTGATTTAATGGGAGTGCATGGTGTCATAGTGGTAGATGGGGAACAGGGATGCTTTAGGGAAGTCAAGTGTGTTGCACTACCTCAACTCGATCTTAGACTGCCTGTGTCAGCGGGCGAAAACAGCCAATGGTGATGATACATGAGGGTAAACACAACAAGCAGAAACACCCGAACAAAAGGGGCGACATGTGTGAAGTTCTCTTTCAAACACACAGAAATTCATACACACTTGTTCCAAGCCTGGAACATCCTGCTCCCTGCTAATGGTTTGAATAACACCCAGAGTGGCCTGATAATGCCTCAGTGAGACATGTTTATGAGTGTGAATGCTGTGTGTTCGTATTCACACACTGTGAGGGACACAGTGACAGAGCTCGCGCTAATGCCACCCTGAATGATGTGTCTAATTACTTGGCCTACAGATAGCTTTTAGCTAAATCACCTCGCCTTCTGAAGAGCCTATATCAACAGTGACAAGGGCCTGGACAATTATATTAGCCCACTAACCACCAGGTCCAGCATCAACAATTGGTGTGATTTGCAGTTGCTTCATTATTGCTGTTCCTCTCTCCATGACAATATTTCCTGCTGAGTGTCAGCATGAGATAGATAAAGAGTCACAGAGATGAAGTTGAAGACAGAATGCAGAAAACAGAGCAAAATAAGAAAGATAGAAAATGTTAGACAGTTATCAGTAGAGAACTTACTTTTGTTAATGCTTTCCCTATAAGCATGTTGGATGCAACAGGGAGCTGGATAAACCGGTGTGATGGCCACAGGGGACTGAGCTGTTTGGTGAGGGATACTCTGGTTGGACTGTCAGCTGCTATCAAAACTACCATCTACACATACACATAACTGTATTACACAAAGTACAGCAGCCAAAGATGGCACGGACATAAAGAGAGAAGCTCCAAATCCCACTGCACCCAAAGCAGAATTTAGTTAGTTATTCTCCATGGCTCTGACATTTCCCAGGAACAGCAACAAAAAGTAAGCCTGTAAATGCAGAAGAGGGTTTCAACAATGGCCTTTTCCTTTTGACAGCTTTTCTTACATCAACAGGGCTCAGTGGATGCACCAGTCAAACAAACAAGTTAGAATGAAAAGAATAATTAAAAAGGACAGCATTTTTATGGCAACCTCTCACAACCACAAAATAATTACATTTTAGGTTATGCTGCTATGAAAACTCAAAAGACTTTGCATTAATACTGATCCATGGTGATGTCATGTGTTTTAGTAATGTTATAAACAGTCAATTAAAAACATAATTATGTGAAACTCAAAGAACAAAGCTGTTTGATAATAAATCTGCAGGGCTATTTTCTGCATGTCATTGAAGCACTCATTACAGGAGAAAATGCATTTGAAATGCATCATTTTCATAAATATTTTTCAGTCACAGCTACAGTAACTAATGATTTGAAAATAGTAATGTAGTGTGCAATTTGATGCATCTGTTTAATTACTTAAGACATCATGCTCCATTTAATTGCAAAACTAGAATAATGTCCTGAAAAAAAATTCTATAACAGAAAAAATGTCATAATGATTTCATTTTAGCTTAAAAAAATTCTGAAACTGAACTGACAAGAAACATCTGAGAAACTAGAAACACCCTGAACCCGAGGATAAGGACACGATGGGAGCAGAGTGGTGCCAAGTGGGGTTGGATCACTCGACAACAGCATGTCTCACCCCATTACCCTCCGCGCTTCCCCCACCCCATCTCTGCATCCCCCTGCTCTGTGAGGTCACACCACCAGTCACACTACAATGACACCATCACTGGCTCTTACTGGGTGAATGGAGAGAGGGACTGGGAGAAAGAGGGAGAGGGAATGGAGGGGAGCTCTACACATGGAGGGCTCTGCAATTACCGCATGATTTATGGGTGCATAATGTCATTGTAACAGACTTCTGCAGGTGGTCACACCTATCAGCATCATTTATTATTTCCAGAAGGACTAGTCATCTTAAAACATATTTATAAAGTATTGCATTGCTAGTCTTGGATCACATTTTCTTTTCCAGACAGAAATTGATCCATTTCAATGTGTAAAATTGGAATTGCTGTGAAAAATATTATTGACTCTAAAAAAGTATTTCATTGTTAGACAACAGAGATAAAAATGTAAGTGCAGTGGCTAAAATCTAAATTAAAGAATATTGGTCAATGAATTGTTGAGTCAATGTCTTTTGAGTAGATTTCCCAATAAAGAAGACTGCCTTAATTTAAAGTTTACCTAAATAAAAGGGGTTTAAAAACCCTAGATGTGCTGACAGGGGATGTTGAGTCATAATTTGTGGAACAATGGGGGATAGTAGGATGGGTGAACCAAGAGGAATTAAAAGTAGAGCGTTTTTGGAAGCCCCCTGGGTCTCATGATGTTAAGGAGGTGCTCACAGAGGTCTGACACAATAGTACCAGTCAACAAGAGAAGCTGGCCTGCCTCTTTTTTTTCCGTCTCTCTCTGCCGGCTTCAGGGCCTCTTCTCTGAGCCACAAAAACCTCGCTGAGGGGATTTCAGGGTGGACGGGTTCGAGAAGCAGCATGGCATTTTAATGGTGATGAAGAGAGTGAAAAAAGAGGGGGAGATGGTGAAGGTTGAATGGCGTAGAGGCAGAAGACCACTCTTCCACCCTCCTCCAACACATATACACAACATACGCAAAGAAAAATATACACATATCATCATAGGAAGCTTTTTATTATAGGGTTCAAGTTAGACAAAAAGCACAGAGAGAAAGATGAATAATCAAAAAGGATAAAAAGATTTCTTATAATGATGATGATGATGAGGATTCCAGATACAGTTTGAGTGAAGAGGTTTTACTGCAAAACTTCTGTTGCAGAGCCCATCTGATTATCACCGTAACAACAGAATGGCCAACAGTTTGCAATAAAGGAGAATGGCACTGGATAGTCATCAGTTTGCATGATACACACGTTAACTAAAATATAACAACTTCATTCTCATTGCTGGCTACAAGGCACATATATAGTGTTTATTGTGTTTATATAAAGGTGAGAAGCTCTGCCGCACAGTGCACAAAGCATACACATACAGAAGTTAATCTTATTTCATTTTAACATTGTGGTTAGGCACAGTTTCATCATTTTGGTGGCTAAAAAGTGTACATTTAAATATCTAATGGACATAATAAAGAAATTCCAGTTTATAAGCTGGAAAGCAACAGCATTGCAAACATGGTCCTTAGAGTTAGTTGCTTAAATAGACTTTAACAGGACTCAGAAGTTAGGAGTTTGACTTTAGAAAGTTGTCTCTCTTCATAGCTCACTCTGGGCTTGTTTTCAAAATATACTTAATTGCCACAATAATTATGGTAAAAAAAAATGTGTTTAATTGTGACTAACAGGCTGGTTAAATTCAGCAGCCTAAATGAGATGTGTGTAGGCTGTTTTCACATCAGTCTGCTGGTTGATAGGAGCAACACACTATGACACAAAGGATACAGGCCATCTAGCCATTCCCACCACTGCCCACTAAAGCCCACTGTTTACACTGTTTTGTTTTTAATCACAGCAAGTCAAAACTCTTGATGTAATTTTCCACTCTGCATACACCTAAACACAAACACAGACACTTAGAAAATATACACACACACTAACACATACAGTATGGTAAACTCAGCTCTACAATTACCCCTCAATTAGAGATAATAACATGACCGCTCCGCTTCCTGACCAATCACCTGCAGCCTCTCCATGAATCACATAGCTTTGCTCCACAATCTCTCTCTCTCTAACTTTCTTGCTCTCTCTTTCTCTCGCTCCCTCTCTCTCTCTCTCTCTCTCTCTCTCTCACACACATACACACACACACACACACACACACACACACACACAAAGTCAAATGACTCAAAGTTAGTGGTGGTTGTAGTAATCATTGGTTATTCTGACTGACCGCTTCGCTTTGTGATTTATCCTGTGTAAGGCAGGTGAAGTAAAATCTTCCCCTCCTTTTACAGAGATAAATGTTAGCTTTCTGTTTTTTCCTGTATATGCTGACTGCTTGCAAGGCGCATACAAACACAGACACACACATGCACACAAAAATATACACAATGCAGGCACATTTCCTGGCAAAACTGAAATACCTCTTCTGTCTGTCTCATGGATGAGTGAGAGAACTCAGAGTTTTTCCTTCACTTTAGCTGCCACAGCAGCTGCCTGGGCTTTACATAGACTTTACTCCTGTTTTCCCTCATCTACATTCTTTGCTACAGCAGAAGAAGATGATATTTTCCTATGGAAATAAATAAAGACACAAGTTAGAACACATTTTTGTTGTCCACAGAACAGACTGATACCTGGAGAACAGAAATTCCATTTAAAAAGTGACTCTTAGACAATAAAAAGATCCAACATAAATGGCAGCTGAGGAGTTTGAATAGATTTATTGGTTATTAAACTTGACTACTGACAATGGTAACCATTTGTTTCTGACTATTCCCATTAAGAATATAAATAAATGAACAGATGTTCCTTTACTCATAATGATGGCAACCATATCACACAGACACTGGTGGTTATAATATCTAGACATTTTTCAACAAAGTCACTGTTTTAGACAGTTTGCTGCCCAACTCTAATTTAACTGTTTTGACAGAGATGAAAGTTAATAATCTAATTGTCTTATTTACTGGTCCACAGAATATACATGTTCATGTTTCTTGTGATAGTTGAACATGTACACAGGAAACTCATGTTCCTGTTATTGCAACAAAAGCTTCTGCTAGTTTCTCCAACTACATGGCAACTATGTGTGACATTTAGCCATAGAGTTACAAAATTAGCTCAAAATGTCGCACATCATTCATGTTCATGAACTGTAGATTAAAACACTGATCCATCAGTCTTCTGACTTCCTCTGACTACTGCTCTGTTAAAGTACATTCATGATGCAAACAAGGAAAGTCACTATTTATTTTATTTAAATGAGGTTAGGAAACAAATATGTATTCTCTGTAGCACTAAGATTATTTGTCATGATGTGGCATATGTGAGGACCAAATTGTTGGATGACATTTTTTCATTTCATCCATTTTTTTGGATGACAATTTTTTAATTATGCGAATAGATTTTACTTAGACATACACGGAGGAAACACAACACATGATTCTTATTATAGTTGAGACGGACTGTACTTTTGTTTAAATATTTTTTAAAAGAGGAAAAAAAGTGGCAGAAGGTTCATACTGACATTTAATCAATTCATTCATGTATTCATTCATTCATTCATCCATTCATTCTTTAATTTTTTATATTGTTTAATCTAATTCAGGGTTGCAATTAGCAGGAGAGAGGGAGATAAACCCTGAACAGGTTGCCAGTGCATTGCCGAGCTTACATGTCATACAAGTAATAATAATTCTGCTGCATTTGATGTTCTTTTTAAAAACCATTTTAAACACTTTCATTTGAATGGGAATGCAGCGCATGAGCATCCATGAGGACAAAATTGTAAAAGAAAATAAATAAATAAATAAAAACTTCCTATTTGACTTTTTCCTTCCAGGTACAATTTCTTATTGCATGTATGCTTGATTTGCACCTCCCCCACTCCACAGCTAACTAATGCTACAATTTGGAAGACCACACCATGTTATCATACAAAATTATTGTACAATAAGGTACTATTGAAAACAAACAAAAAAAGTCTAACCATTATAACTAAATCCAATAATACACATATACACATATAGTATATATATGTACCTCTGAAACATTATTGAGACAAATCCTCCAAAAGCTATTCCTCTCATGCTCATGGGATCACGCAGAATCCAATACAAAACATTAGCGGATTGACACTATCACACTGACTATCCAGCAGAACCCCTTTCACACATAATTACAGGCTATCATTTCCCCCGCCAAGGGAACAGGTGCAAGGGGAGAGGGAGAAAAGCTCAGGCCCACTGTCTCCTTGGGCTTAGGGCCTTTTCCTGGCTCTGAGAGGCCTGTATTGACAGAGACAGAAGGGAGATGGGGGGGGACACGCCAGTACCAATAAATCACTGCGAACGTGTAAATGCCACTGCACCACATTCCACTAAAAAACAGGAGGCCAAACGGATAAGTTCCTTTCTCTCTCTGTTTCTGTTGTTTTAAGGCTCCTGCTCCCCAACCTACCCACACACATATTATCAAATCCTGTTTTTCCTGCCTCCATTGCACTCTCCTGTATTCAAGCTCTCTGCTCCCCAAAGCAGCTAATAGCATAATTTGAGGAGGAATGTTCCTGGAGTTTCCTGTGAATTCTGCCATTACTCATCCAAAAGACCTCTTCATTCCTCCCCATCCCTTCCTTGTCACTAACACGGCACAGATTTGGAGCAATGGCTGCCAAGGGAAGAAGAGAAGCAAATATGAACCAGAGGTGAACAAAGGATGTGTGTGCTTTGCAAAACATTGTTGTGTTTACATGGTTGGTTGAATTATCTTGCAAGTTCATTTTTTGTTCTGTGTCATATGAATTTCATGTTGTCTTTAAGAATTACAAAACAGGTTGTACATGTATGAGTGTGTACACACACTATTGGTGTGTGGGTAAAAATTCAGTGAGGTGCAGAGGTAAGGCGCCAGTGTTTACCCCGAGATGGTGAGCTGTACACTGAGGAAAAAAAAGAGATAAGGTCAAATGGATACAAGACAGATGAAGTGGGTGGAAGGGGAGCACAATAATCCTTTAGGGGCTGACAACACTCCAAAGATGAAAATGTTGAAACCCATAAATTTCAAGATCTGTTAAAGAATCTAACCTCAGTTAGAGTTAAGTTTAAAAATGGGTTGTGGTTAGGGAAGTTAGGAATTAGGGTCAAGCATTTAGTTGTTTTGGTTAAAGTTACTTTGTGGTTGTAGAATGAATTCCTTGTCAATGGCAAGATATGTTTGCATGACCTCAGTTAAGTTCTCATGATGACCACGTTTGGTCCTGATAAGACAAAACATTATTATAGGGTTGGCTGTAAAGTGTGAATTGAAATTAGGTTAAGATTAAGGCATGGCTAAGTAATAACTAGAATTAGGATGCTGATGATTAATCAAAGTTAAAGCAACCTAATAAGGAAACTGTAGCTGCAGAAACTAGATATTTTTGTCAAAGAAATGAAGATGCACGAATGGAGGTCAGTGACCAAGAAAGTGAAAGAAAGTTGGAGTCACTAGCAGCACTGCCACCATGGTAGCTAAAACCACTTGTGTTCTTTTTAGCTCTAATAAGCAAAACAATTATTTGCTTTTACGGTGGATTAGGTGGTTTCACTTTTTCAGCTGCATGTTTGTACAAGATTTATTTAAACTGATTAGACAACATTAATGTATGGAGAATGGTGTTGCTATCAACAGCTTTGTTTGGGATCAACAGGCCTTTGCTGTTGGGAGTGTGCAATTAGTATTCAGGGAGTAAAAGCAAAGGCAGCTTTTTGGAAAGAAAACCGACACTTTTTCCATCAAATGATGTAACATTTGCTGGATCTACGATTTGGGAATATGAAACCAATTATTTGCTAATGAGAACTGGAGAGATTTACTGTTAGGATTATAGCTAATGTTTTTGTAACTTATGACTGACTTTTATTAAGATTTTTGTTAGCAACTCTACTTAGGTTTTTCCCACACAATACTCTATGGAGAAGGTAATTGGCAGACCTTGTTTCCTTACTTCTAAATATTTATGTCAGAATCATTGGATCACTGGTTTCATATTGTACCAGAGTTCAAGAGAAATATAAAATGTTTGTATCAACCAAATACATTAGATCAAGATCATTGAAATTATTTAAAGAATCTGTGGCAGAAGCTTACATGTCACATCCCAGCTGCAGCCACCACATTAAAGAGATCAACTATAAGGCTCCTCAGCAGACCAAAGTCCACACCTATCCCTGCACTCCCCCTATCCTCCATCCCAACACCCTGAGCCTCTGCACCTCCACTTTCTCTAACCCCCCACCCCCACATCAAAGGCCATCAATCTCCCACAGTACAGGGGGAAAGGCAAATATTTAGAGAAGGACTGAGCCCCCATAAATCTGTAGTAGGAGAGAGAGGGAGAACATGATACCCGCCCTGTTTCTTCAAAACTTCACCCCCACTACCATCGTCAAAGTCCCTCAGCAGTCCTTCGTGTTGATGGCTGGAGGAAGCGCTGGGAGGCCACAGGAACCAGGGAGGAAAAGAGGAGATGGTCTGTGGCAACACCAGCAAGGAAGATGATAGAGATTT
>JBAMHV010000015.1:16428213-16450552 GCA_037177535.1 Pseudomugil gertrudae | reverse complement strand
GGGGTTGATGTGGTGTGCTGCCATTGGTCCGGAAAACAGCGAATGAGGGCAGATGAAGGTAGGATGAGGTGGAGCCAATCCCAGCCAGGTGCAAGTGGTTTCCATGCTGATGGAGGTAATCAAGCAGATCAATTGACGGCAGCCGTAACACATCTCTTTTAAACTATTATATTTACCATCCATTCATTATTGGTACCACTTACTCAAACGGCTACTGGTTGCTGAAGCCCATCCTACTAACCATCAGATGACAGGTAGGGTACACCAGACAGGTCCCCTGTGCAGCGCTCTGTCAGGGATAGCACGGAGAGACAAACAACCAGACATACAACCAGCCCCACACACATCTTAAGGACATTTTAAATGAACAATAAACCTAACATGTATATCTTTAGACAGTCAGAGAAAGTCAGGGTACCCAGAGAGAACCCACACTAACTCAGGAAGGACATACTAAATCTGACCAGTGGCCTTCTCACTTTGAAGCTGCGGTGCAAACTGACCCATTACTGTGCAGATTGTGCATCCCCCATTATATTAACATTTCCTCAAAATTATGAGTAAGTACTCTAATCACTTGTTTGGATTCATTAAGCATTGTATTCATTTAACTGACATATCATTTTGTAACCCCATATTTCAACCTTATGAACCACAATCATGGTACTGACTTGTTAAATTAGACAATATCAAAAATGTACACATGCATTAGCTTTCATTTCATTAGTTGTTGGGAAATTATGTGAAAAAGTGGCCAGCTTTTATTGAAGTGACACTGGCTTGTAAAAACTATTTAGGTTTAGCTTTTAAATGGCTATATAGTATATATTGCTCTTGAATAATCAAATATTGGGATTTGAATGGAATGCAAACTAAGTCTAGTTTGATTAAACAAGTTAGAATAAAGCAGGGCCCTGTAGAACATCTGGAACCTGCAGAACCCCATAATAAAATGTATATATTATACATACACTTTCGAAAACACTTCTTCACTTTATTGTAAAAAATTGCTTTAAATTCCTTTAACACAAGCTGATACTTGTGTTCTGCCCCTAACACATACAAGGAAGAAACTCACATTTTAATAATGTTGACAACATTATTAAATACAGCAATACAAAGTAAATATATTAAGAAATATATTTTAAATAATTTTGTTTACTTAAAGGGCCTAATAAAAATGTAATTTTAAAACTGGACTTTTCTTATCATTTTTAGTAGAACAAGACCTGAAGACTTCATGCTTTGGATTTGAGATAGATTGATAAATGTGAATGACTCACTGACTGGACTGATGAGCACTGCTAATGTTGGTTTATACGAGTGAGAACATCTGAATCAGGAGCTTGTTTACTGCAACCACCTCATTATTTGTCTAACATCCTGCTTTACATCTTGTTATTACCAATATTAGTGGTGAATTGGTTATAGGTTACTAAGATTTTCTTTTCAGTCATGCAACAAAAAAAAAGAATCCAAGAGTCCGTGGTTTCATTGAAAATGATCTGATGACAAAATGTTACACAAAATTGACTCATGAGAAACCAAAACCTTTGTAGTTTACTATAGTTCACAGAGTGAGATGATCGTGAAACATTTTTTAGCCTTTTTTGGTGTTGTTTCTGAACCAGAAATGTCTTGCACACAACACGGCAGAGCACCACCACAGATTTATTATTTCCCTGGCAGACTCAGGATTTCATAGGATACGTATGAGTATCAATACATCATTTTTTGTAAGAAATTTGTGAGATCATCTTGTTATATTAGTACTGCATTCCAAGAGGTGACAGGTACCCATTGCACCTCAATGTTAAAGAACACTGAATCTTAGTCTGCTCAGTCCAATGCAGAGCTTATAAAGTTTATTATATTGTCAGTACTTGATTTAGCTGAATTTTCAAAAACTCACATGCATGTTAACTTTGCATTTTAGAAAAACAAAAAAGAAATGTAGACAGTAATAAAGACCAATGAATACATTAAATTAAATTAAAACAATCAAGTACTTTCCTCCAAAGACATGTAGCAGTTGTTTTGCTGACTCCACAGAGTCTCCATAACTCACCACAACTGACTGACCAGTCATGCGTGTGTATTCCAAACATAGCTTTGACCTTTACCTTCCCACCACAAATACTGCCCCTTCATTATATAATGAAGACTTCGGCTAAGGAGTTTAAAACTAAACAAAAAAACAAATCCCAGCATGCCATGTGAAAACAAAAAGCGGTGGAAAGGGCCGAGAGAGTGGGAGAAAAAGAAAACACAGAATGTGTTGTAAGCAGTAGTTCAAGCAGAGCGAGTACTTGTCTACAGTACGAACATTCATAAATCGGCCTGCTATGCATGAACCAACACACAGATCTCCACAAAACATAAATTCAACATAAAATTGTGGAAGTATAAACAGAGGCAGACAAACGAACAGCACGATAAAATATTCTGTTTGGAAAAGAGTTTTGCTGCTTTAACCTTCATTACTTGTTGGTTTTTACAGCTCTTACTGGCCCCCTGACTTGAGTACCAGTGTGTATTATTCTGACCAGAGGACAGGACAAAGCAGTTACATGATGAAGTCAGTGGGAAACAGTTTACAAATTCACCCCCAGGCCCTGAGGTCAGCACACGGGTGCCTGAATGACAGGAAAGAGATGCACTTATATTATGACAAACTCCTCTTTGTTGTTGTTTTGTTTTTATAGTCTGCATTTTCTTTACTCTGTCTCTCCATCTCTAGGTTCCTACTTTGCTTCATTTTAGTAACTGTAATTCCATTTGTACTTACACAGTAGAATCATTTAAAACAGGGACCTTTATGGTCATTGCAAGCCACCATGTTATCAGAAGACAAAATTGGAGGTTTGTACGTTAATGAGCTTCATAAATGGAACCATGATATGCTCATAATTTAGCATAAACATGAACATATGTGTTAACATATTAATGTATCATTGATGTGTTGTAGATCATTTTAATAAAACCATAACAGGTGTTTATGTTCGTTGAATATTTTGCCTTAGTAATCAACACTACTACAGACCCAAATTAAATTCTAGTCTGTGATATTTAATTAATCTATTAACTGGGCTGCACGGTGGAACAGTTGGTTAGCACTGTGGTCTCACAGCAAGAAGGTTGCTGGTTCGAGCCTCGGCTGAACAATGACCTTTCTGTGTGAAGTTTGCATGTTCTCCCTGTGTTAGTGTGGGTTCTCTCTGGGTTCTCTGGCTTCAGTCCAAAGACATGCACCTTGGGGATAGGCTGATGGAAGACGCAAAATTGACCATAGGGGTGAGTGTGAGTGTGCATGGTTGTTTGTCTATGTGTGTTGGCCCTGTGATGGACTGGCGACCTGTCCAGGATGTACCCCCTTCTCGCCCAATGTCAGCTGGGATTGGCTCCAGCCCCCCGCGACCCCGTTCAGGGAATAAGTGGTAAATAAAGGTAAATAATTTGTCTCTATTATTAATGTAAAAAATTACTCAAATCACATCTATTATATGCCTGCAAGAAACATAGCAGGAGATGGGTGGGTGGGGATAACTTGTTGGAACTAAATTGCCCAAAGTTCTTTTTTTTTTAAAGAAGGATGTTTATTTAACAATAAGCTCAAATGATCCCAGAATGAAACATTCCTTAATTACTTAAACGTTCAAAGATCCAGAGATCCATTAAGTACAAGTACACTCAAATGTACTGGGAAGTCTGGGCTTCCCTCCTTAGGCTGCTGCCCCCGCGATCCGACCTCGGATAAGCGGCAGAAAATGGATGGATGGATGGACACTCAAATGTAGTTTGATGTCAAACTGAAGTAAGAAGCTAAACTTATTGATAGGAACCTGTTGCTTGGGTCATTGTAGAGCTAAATTGTCTGTGTGAAAAGCACTTCAAGACAGGGGTGTGATGATTTGGAGAGCTGTTACATGGGATATACAGTAGGAAAAATTCAGAAGAAGCAGTAAGCAAAAATGTAAAACACTTCAAATTGTGAGGACTGAGTGTTCAGTCCTGTTTGAAGACAAGTTCACACAAGATTTTCCATCCTTTTTCATGATCCATGCTAATTTTTGAGGTCAAAGACTAATGGTCCAAATCTGAGGTAAATTGGAAGCTTGATGGGCAGATATTTATTGCCATGCACGAATGAGACAAAGATATGATTTGTGAGGCTCACACAGACATCCTGGCATGTTAGATGACAGATACTGAAAGAAAAGAATTGCTTCAAGGCATCAATGAGGAGCCACAGCTAAGAAGAGTCTGGGAAATGGAGTGAGAGGATGAATTAAGATGAAATTCACAAAATTAAAGCAAAACATATGAGGAAGGAAACCACAGTCTGCTCGGCAAATTGAGCAGAATTTGTTCAAAATGGGCAAAAACAACCATGGCTTGCTGACATTTCCAGCAGGCGTTACCATGACAGACTTGCACGGGCAGATTTAATCATTTTGGGACCGCAGACAAATACTGCCATGTCCTCTAAATTTTCATACTTTTCATCATTTTTCAGCCATTGATTATCTTCTTTCGGTTGGTTGCACATCCTTTTAAGTTACCTTCACACAAGAAGACTCAAAGTTTTTGTTTTATACAAAGTTTTTTGCTACAATATATAAGAATAAGGACAACTAGTGATGCACAGTTTCATTAACCCCATTGCGATTTTTTCTAAAGATCACTAAGTTTGTGGTCCACTTGACTGATGTATCAACCTGTATATCTTTGTAACATCAATGACAGATTTTGCCAGTGACATGTTCTTGTCGTAATATTTTAGGAAAGCTTTCATGCTGTCTGAAGTGGTCTAATTTTTTCTAACAAGCTGAACCTAACTCCTTTGAGCTTCAGGCCGAGGCAGTTGCTAATCATTGCCCATTGGACTGAATCAATCTGAATAACTTGGAACTTTTATCATGAATATAAAGAGACTTGTCTGCACGACACCTGAAACTGCTTGACAAAATCAGCCGAACAATTTGAGGATTAAATCTGGGGAAAATAAATTGAGGTGTAATTACCCTCTGCCATATTATCCATGCAGTGTTACTTCAACGCTCCCAGTCACAAGAGAAGGATGCCTTGTAAATAATAAAACAATTCAGTGGGATTGAAAAATGTATATTCTGGACTGTTCTTTGGAAAGGTTTCTTCTTGGAATGTCTGTTATTCAGACATTTACACCAGGATGTAAACAATTACAGGCCAGCACTGTTGTTGTTCTTATTTAGCTTTTAATTCAAGAATAATTCCTGAAATCTCACTTTTTGGACACTTTTTGGAGCATTTGTTTGGTTCATTCTAAACAACTTAATTCAGTGTAATAGGAAGCCTTCCTAGCAATACTATAGCAAGTTCTCTTATACCAAGTTTCTGCCTCCCTGTTACTATCACTTCTCACATCCTGCTGTCAGAGATAAGTAACTCTATCTATGCTGTTTTCTGTGACCAGATGTTCAACTCTGAATAACCCATCACTGGCTAATCCAGGCAGATCATAACCGTAGTGCCACTTTAGCTCTCAATGACATCATCGCCTTTCCATTTAGACCAGTTTTAAATAATGATCTTGAATTTTTATTCAAGTTTGTTTTATTTTGTCTAGAAATTCCTGGAGCAGCATCAAGGCTAAATGTATAAATAAGCTTGCCCATCTTTTGCAATACAATTAGAGAATTTTGTTTGCAATGCCGATACCTCTGCGACGTCCCCTCGTTTGTTCATTGGCTCATTTGCAGCTTCAGTGACTCATTGATTAAAGTGATTAAACACAAATAGCTATTTACCTTTGTTCATATATTTTTCACAATACCACAATCATACCCACAGAGAAAACTGGATTTTTGCACTATTTTATACAATTTGCTGGTTTCAATCAGCGCACTAACATTACTTCATGCACTATGTTTAAGTGTGTTTACATTGACATTTAAGCACTACATTCTAGTGCACTACAGTATTGAGACACAGCCAAAATCTTGTGTGTTTAGTGCAGGGCTATTTAGCTGGGTCCCATGAAGGCCATGGCCCTGCAAGTCCCTGCTGTAAAGAGACCGCCGGTTATGTTCCTAAGTGTTTCCACATATTTGCCAAAACATTTTGAAAAGAACTAGTTTTATGGCGGGCTGTGCGATAGTGCAGTGGTTAGCGCCATGGCCTCACAGCGAGAAGGTCACTGGTTTTAATGTTGGTTCAGGCAGTGGCCTTTCTGTGGAGTTTATATGTTCTCTCCGTGTGTACCCTTAGTGTGTGTTGTGGTTCCCTCCTGGTACTCCAGCTTCCTCCTGCCTTCCAAAAACTTGCATGTTAGGTTGATTGGTCATTTGAAATTATCCTTAGGAATCTGTGTGTTTGTGACTGGTTTTTCATCTCTGTGTTGGCCCTGTAATGAACTGGTGACCTCTCCTGAGTAGAACCTAGTATACTCGCCCGATGATTGCTGAGATAGGCTTCAGCTACCCTAATTCAGTTGAAGTGGTATGGAAAATGGATGGATGCATGGAAGTTTTATGGCTATCTTAATCAGCTGAGAGTCTATTTGTTCAATTAATAAAAGCAAAGTTATTATTATGATTAACCAATACTGATTGAAACATATAAATATAACATTTAATAACAAATAACATTTAATTGTGGTAAAACACCAGGCCACCAACTGGATAACTTTGTGAGTACCTTCCACTGGTAGAGATGCAGAACCCAGAATGATGACCAGGCAACCTTTAGTCGGAAGTCCCTGTCTTCTAAAATACTGTTGTGAGCATAGAGGTCACTGGCCTAGTCAGCAAACCTCTGAACTGTATTGCACAATGACAGAGGAAGTTATTTGTTAGTACAGTGCAAGGGGATAAAACTCTTCAATGTCCCTCCTTTTTTTCTTTTTTTTTCTTTCTTTGACCTTTGAGAACTGCTGTCTCTAATTTGTGTTGGTGAAGGCGCGGTGGGACTGGAGTGTTTGTGTAAGCCTAAATAGGTTTGAGGAAAAGGTGGAGGATCAATCCACATTGCTCAAAAGCACTTGTGTGTGTCCTTCCCTAATGGTTTATTATGATAAATGATCACCCATAAACAAACAAGCTGCTCATCTGTCCACACAAATAAACAAACAAACATGTAGCAGAGACAGAAAAACAAGCCGCCAGCTAGACTGATGGTTGAGTTTTCGATGATCAACTACATCCGACTAGCTGAGATCAGTAGGAGTTTAGCTGATTATGATTAGCTAGAGGTGTGGATCAATACATAAGTTCTTGTGTGGATCATATCTGCAAACCTGTGTCCATGTGAGCACATGTTTCTGGCATGAATTTATGGGTCTGTGCTTTTGCCACTCATGAGTGTGTGTTTCTGAGAGAGCAAGTGTGTGGGATGTAACCCAAGCTAGAGCAGCACAACATGGCAGCCTGTTCAAAGGCCTGTTTGTATTATTACAGCTTGTCCAGCTGCTCAGGACAGACAAACAAGACGTGGAGCTCTGAGCTACAAAACACAGACCTCCCACCCCATCACAGAAACCCCTGTGGTCCAGCCCAGCCCAGCACTGTGGCTCAAAAATGGACAAACAGACGCCTACAAATAGACAAACTGCCAAGCATGAGGGGAAGTTTTGTCAGAAAGCCGTGAGGAATGAATGCAAATTCAAAGAAACATCAAAAAGGAGTCTGTTTTCTTGGTTTGTGCTCACAGAATTGGTGAAAAAAATTGGCCATCTGGGATGTTTCTACCAAATTCCTACAAAATTCAATGTCACATTTCACAACCAGTTTCCTTAGCACATAATGCATATTTACCCATAATATTTCTAATATGCGGAGCTTTGTTTCTTAAACTAATAATGTTTATTTATTTAAAGTGGATACAGTACACCTATGTCAACATTTGCACAGTGAGGGCCAGTAGCCCTATCCCTGCCCCGTTCAGTGTGGAAGGTGCCTTAAAGATTCTAAAGCATAATGAGTAATATTACCTCCTGTCAAAATATTAAGCATCCATTTCACATTTGTTTTTTAAATCTCATACTTCTCTGAGCAATCACCCTAAAAACAAAAAATTGGTTTATATACACAGTGATTGACTTAGAGAACTGATGAAAATTAATGCCTGTGTTTTTTAGTGCAGACATTTTGCAAGACAATATTTCTTCTCAGTTGTATACTCAGTGTGCACTCGACTGCCCTCTGAACAGTTCTCTCCTCTAGAGATCTCCACAAATGGGTCTGATGGAGGTGATTAAGATCAGAGTAAGCTAACACTTTCACTCTTTCCCCTATTCTGCTCCTCCATACTCTGCTGCTCGCCATATCCCATGCCCATGTTTTCTCCCCCTGCACCCACTGTCCTCATCATTGGACATTCATCCTCCATCCTCCTCCATTCTTCATCTCTTCCACTCCTCTTCTATTCCTCCTCCTTTCTTTTAATGCTCCTGCTCCCTCTCTGACTCAGGGTCCCTGTGTGCCTGTATGTAACATCAGTAAAGCTGTCAGGCAGCCAGGCCAAGGTAAACAGCCCAGTGCTGGGTTCAGGGGTGATGGGGGCCAAGATGTTTTTCCTCAGGAACCCAGGGACCCCTGGAGGCTTCTGGCTGGGGCCAGGGAGGGGCCAAGGGGGGAAGACGATCCCTTAAGTTGCCCCCCACAAGAACACACACTGCCCTGTCTATCTTTTTCCCTTTTTGCTTCAACATCTTTTTTCTCATGTCTTTTTTCTCCTCATTATTCAGTTTTCTGTGTTTTTGTATCTTTCTACAATTTTCATGCTGCTCGTCAACAGCATCCTCTTCACACATCATCTTTCATCAGCACTTTCACACATTCTTATGCTCACACTCTCTTAAATCATTCCTTTGTTGGCACAAGTGAGACATGCACATGTGCATAATTTCAAGTAAATCTGATACATGAAGTTAGCAGTGTATGGGAGTTTTTATAAACATAAATTATATAGATTTAAGATAAACTTAGGTAGGGATTTAATCTAGATGTGCTTCTATTCAGCAAATTCATTAAGTTACTCAAAGCAGAAAAAAGGAGGAGGTAGAAGAGGAGAACGAGAAGATGAAAATGAGAGTAGAAGGAAAAGAAAAAGCTTTAGTAAAGACAGAAGTGTGAAAAAGGCAAGGGTGTATAAGGAAGAAGATAGGTGTGAAGTGATATCCCTCACCCAGGCATGACCCTTCTCAGCCTCGGTGAGGTTTCCCCTCTGAGAGAGGTAGATGGCCCAGTGGAAGGAGAGAAAGGTGGGGAAGATCCAGAGGAGTAACACTAAAGGCAACTTGGAAAAGGAAAGCCAAAAACTGGGAAAGAGAAGAAACAGAATGCTGAAGAAGTATGTGAGGAAAAGTAGCAAAACTGTTTTTTCAAGAAGAAAAAAGGTCTTAGAGTGAGAAAATCTGAGCAGAAACATGCAGTGAGAAAGATTGCTTAATGAAAACGGCAGCTGATCAAGCCAAGAAAAGCATGCAGAATTGAATTAGGGGATGGAGAACAACAAAGCATAGAAAGGTAAGGGTGCAAAAAGAAAGAGGAGGACCATTACCCTTTGTACATCAGCCGTTACATCCCTTGGCAGTTGTCAGGCATGAGATAGAAACATCAGAGACCACAGAGAGAATAAAATAATCACAGATTAGAATGAGAAACTATATTCTGTGGAACCAAAAGTTTAGAAAATATTTTTTTGTGAATATTGATTTTTTTTTCTTAAAGCAGCAGGTGATTGCTACCATGAGACCTTCTCACAGGTAACAGGGCTTTGTATGATTTTAGGAGGCTGTAGCTGCAAGAAATCAGTCAAATTCTGGGAGGTTTTTCATGCTGAAATGTTTAGAAAGTTTATTTTGTGGTCAAAATTGTAACAATAAATGTTCTTATGACATTGTAAAGTTTTATTTTTATATAGTCTGAAAGGGTTTGTTTTTACAAATTGCTTGAAGACTTGTCATTGTCATTGTCAGACAACAGCAACAGCTTTTCTACCAATATGGATCACAATGGGTATTTAAAAAAGTTTGTTTTCACATTGAATTGAAAGATATTTCATTATGCAAACAGATGATTGAGAATTTGAGCCCTAAAGCCCAACAATAATGTAATTTTGTGAACTTATCACCAACAATCATGTCGTGTCACAAATGTTTGTTTTCTCACATTACTTTCTGAACTGTGGTTAGCATTCAACTTAACTTTCTTTACAACATTATCAGGGTGTTATGCCTCCATGTCCTAACTTTCAGTTTTTCCTCTCCTCTTTGCCTTCCACTTTTCGTTTGCACTATTTCCTGTTCCTGTTTCCTAGCAGTCCTTAGTCTTTCTGTTGCTGCTCCCCATCAATCCAATGCTGCCACAATGACCTGTGACAGCACACTGACAGGCTTGTGACAAGCCTGCCACCCGGGCAGTCTGTCCCAGCCAAGTCAGCCAAGCAGCCCACAATATGAGCAAAAACAAACAGACATGAACACTGACAACTCACTTCCCTCCTCCTCAAACCTTTTTGGCGCCTAGCTGTGTGGTCTGCCACCCTCTATACCTTTGCAGCCTCATTTCTAAACCACAGCTACTATCTGCATATACCTACATTGTGGACTGGATCACATCCTCTCTATCATACAGTAAAATTAATATAATGTAGCTCCAAAGATGCATATATGCCAATATGTTGGACAGTGTACCAGTCCAGGCTGGCATTATTTTTTTGGGACTTCAGATGGTACAAAAGTGTTGGAAGAATTGTGACTGTACTTAAACAAAAGGCCCAAATAGATGTACTCCAATAGTATTAAAGTCTAGTATCCTCCCCGCTGGGGGTGCTGCCTTCTTGGTCTGGGTTGGTGCCATAGTGATTGACACCACCTGACACTGGGGTCCTAAACTACAGCCTTATGACGGCAGGATGAACCCCGGCCTGCCTCGACCTGGTGCTGGCTGGTTGCCGTGGAAGCAGCCTTGATGGACATGATGGCTCGTATCCATCCCAATGATAATATTTTTTCCTTACATCAACATCAGTACCAAGCCAGATGTTTTTAACTTCTCTTTTCTTTTTTTTTTTTTTTTTATTTTATTTACTAATATATAACTAGTTTCAGAAGGTAGAGAGTCATATTAAGGGGGGGAGTGTAAAATGGGGGTGTGATGGTGGTATTGTCGGAGTAGCACTGCTAAATGTTGCTTCCAAATGGTGGCACTAAATTAGTTTTAAGATAATGTGTGTGATGTCAATTTTTGTTTTAAGGTAGTGTATTTACAGATTGCACATCAAATAAATTAATCACGTAGCCGAATAATTTCAACACTGAAACTAAAGATAAACTGCAAAGAATGCTAAAAGAGTAGCCGTAGTCAGCTAAGCTTTAATATAGGCCATGTATGAAGCTAGCAATTCAATTCAACTTTATCAGTATAGCACCACTTCATGACAGTGTCATCTCAGGGTGCTTCATCAAAAATAGCCTAGCTAAGGGAAACCAAAAGATTGCATTGGATCTTGACTACAATCCAATCCCCAGCCTGAGCAAGCATGAGGCAACACTGTAAAGAAGACTCCTTTATAACAAGAAGGCAACATCTCCAGCAGAACCTGGCTCAGGGAGGGTAGTCATCTGCCTAGACTGGCTGGAGTGGAGAGGACAGGAAAGACAGATTAACATTGCAATGTACGGCATCAACACTGCAGCTTTTATCCAGCAAGACCTGCAAAAAAGGAGAAATAGGTTAATGATGTCATATATTAATATATATAATAATACTAATATATATATATATATAATAGTATAAATATATGACACCATGGATGGCTAAACTGTTCCTAACTGTAAGATTTGTTAAAAAGGTAGGTCTTAAGCTTAATTTAGGGTGTCTGCCTCCCGTACCCATGGGATCAATGCTGGCAAATTATTTTAAAGTAGACTACAGCATGGAAATTTAATATATCCTATTACCAATCATACTTTATAAGATAGTTATAGAGGGTGCCAGCAATCTAGCAGAGTTTATAATGCAAAGATATTTTATTTCTCAAGTCTGCCAACCAGTTTTAACAGCAGTGTGTGCAAGTGTGTGTGTCTCTCTGTGTGTGTTATAAAGGAATATATTTAATTTCCTTCTTTCAATAAACCTTTGTTTCTAACAAGAAATGACAGCATCCCTATTGTTCTTACTGTGATGAACCACCATGAGCCACCATAAGAAGAAAGAGAAGCACAAGAAGAGCAAAAACATGAAGCTTTGCTGTCAAATACAAAGTGCAGAATCTGTGACAAATGCAATATTCAGAATATAATTATCTGTTGGTGGCACTTTTTGAAATATAGTTTGTGATCATCAGACTGTCTATTTCTGCTTTTCCCCAGTTTTTGCTCTCTCTCTCTCTCTAATACACACACACATTCACCTACTCTTGATCTACTTAGATCTGCAACATCTAACTGCCACTTAACCTCACTTTCTCTACTTACCCATCTGTTCGCCCCTTCAGCTTCCAATCCATCTTCCAGCCTTGCCTCTAGCCCTGTGAAATGACTCTACTAGTCATGGACATCATTAACCTCCCCCTATCCAAATGTGCATGCACACACATATGCACACACATGTGATCAGATGCCCCTTTACCTCTCTACTTAGAGTGCAATCTTAAGCTACTCCACCCATGCATCAGCCGCTTGCTGTGCAGACTGTTGTTTCTCCGCTCTGCTTGCCTTCTTTATGTGTGACATTTCTCCTTCGTGAGGGGCCTCAGAGTGGCCTTATCATCTTTTTGCCTTTTCATTTGGCTCTCCTTTGAACCTGGGCTTTCTCTGAACTCTTGCAATCACACACTGCACTCACAGATGTAATAATACACCCCATTTATGATACATCACTGCTAATTGAATTTTAGCTTTCCAGCTTCGGTGGAAAGAACACACACACACTGTGAAGGTGACACAATATCTTTATCATATTATTTTTTAATACATAAAAAGATCAAATGAAAGAGAAACACAGGAAAAGTTTTTCCGAAGCTTTACTGAGCCAGTTTGATAAAGATAAAGAGTTACATTTGTTGCTGTTTATGTTAAGGAGCCACATTATTGAGATGAACAGTATGCTTCACTATCTGAGTTGCTGCTGATTCTATAATGTTGCTGCTCCTCAGGACATTGACAAGGAGGGGTAAAAAGTATATGGAGGACTTAAGTATGATTCTTCCAGTTAATCTCTTTCTTTTATAGAACTTCCTGTAATGTAAATGGGAGAAAAATAGGCTAAATAAAATGTGAGTTTGAGAATTGTTAATTGTTAAAAGGATGTATTAGCTTTTTTGACATAATTTATCATAGAGCACGCTTCAAAAACAGTTTCATCCCCTCAGCCATAACTGCCCTGAACCAGACATGAACACACAGTATGAAGACCTGCTGCTTTTTGTTGTTGTTGTTCTTATATGTCAAAACATGTCTGTAAACTTTTAAAAGCGCAATTCAACTATACATTTATCTGTGAAAACAAATTTCCCATAAAGGGACAATAGAGTAACTAACTAACTCACTAAATAACTAACTATATTCATAACCACTATCTAACAGGGACAGTTTTTGGTCTAAAGTTTATTCTACTACCAGACAGACATTCCCTTAAATTGTGAATACAGCATTAGGATGCTAATTGAATGACAAAACAAAACTTAAATGTATGAGAACAATGGTATAAGTTATAAGTTACAGTTATGAGATGAAAATTATTAATAATGGCCATATTTTAGAGGTATCATCAGTTCACTAAAGTGAAACTTTCAAACTTTCATGCTGTTGGAGTAACCTAACTATCAGTTCATTCAAACTTTACAGCTATAAACACTTTATTCTACAGTGCATCTACGCAAAAAGCAAAGTTCCCCTGCAACTGAGACTTACATGTTGTTGCCTCTAAACGCTTTTCATCTGGAGACACTGTGTGCACAATGCGCATGCTCAAGAACTGCACCGTTCTCCGCAATCTGTCTGCTTCTCAGATCAGCGCTGGTTTGTGGTGGAGTTGTGCTGTCAAAGGAGCTGAAAGTTTAAGGTGAGGGAAGCTGTAAGAGAGGTGTGACGGTGGAGGATGGGACAGGGTCACAGAGGAACGATGGTAACGATAGAAATGAACGACACGGACATGATGTCTAATAGCGGTTCCAGCTGAAAAAACAAAAAAAAACACCCAAGGAACACTAAAACCTGAGGGGTGAAACATATGCCGGGTCTGGCGAGAGGTCAACTTCCTCACCATATCTAATTCAATTTTACAAACTGTAAGAAAACACGCTGCTGCTCTCTGCACGATGGAAATGCAGCGCAAAATATTTCAGTTTTTACACCTAATTATTTTCTTTTTCTTCTCTAACTGTTAGTGAGTGGATAGTTTTGCATCTTCGGTTGACTTTTTGTAGTCTACATTATATTTTAAATGCTTATTAGACCTTAAATATGAATAGCCACATCTTTAAAATCAAATTTAGTATTATCAGATATAAGGGTAATAAATACTCGTGCTCAACAATTATTAGTCCACTTTGTTGGATTACTTTTATTCTTAAGAGCTAAACGATCACTGTGTCTTTTGGATGTAATCTGTTTGATAAAGTCTACAAGAGGATTCAGTCTAAAGCCCACAGAGCTGCTGCTGGTGGTCCAGTCCGACCTGGTAAAGACATTAGTGCAGCATTCTGGGAGAACTGGGAGTCCCATAGACAGCGCTCACTTCTCTAAATAAACATTAGTCTTAAAAAGTTTGGCCCCACGACCTCGGCGTGATCGCATTTCACTCTGGATAGTAAACTTCAACTTTATCGCAAGGCTTGCCTATACTTTTAGAAAATACACTTCACGTTAAACAAGATTAGATGTCTGCTTAAACAAAGTTTCATTTTCACCTTTCAGAGGAGACTGGTTTTTATGTGTTCTTATGCCCCTGGTGTTTCTTCCCCTTGCTTAGCTGACTTTTGTTTAACTTTGCTGATTTACATCCGCTTTTGAAGTATAATCATTATCTTACTCACTTAAAAACCATTAAACAGATCCCAAAGCCGTGATGTTTAAAAATGATCAATTGAAATAGTTTCACCGCCTGGTCTCAAAATATTTGCATGTGTGCCAAATGTGTCCTCAGATTTTAATTCTCAACTGTTTTTCAAATAAGAAAGATGAGAGATGGTAGCTATGCATTACTAATGAATTCAATTACTCACATTTCTGTTAAAGCTCAGCATCACAAAGTATTTTAATCCCATCAATATAGTGATTGATGGTTGTGCCCCTTATATTGGGCTCATGGGGCAGAGTGTTTATCTGCAAAATGCGCGGAAAGAAAGACACCGGACGAAATCAACACCAATAACCTAATTATGGGGTTTAATAGATGAGTGTAAGCGCTGCCATTAAACGCAGAAAGATCCCAGTTTCTGGCATCAAAGGTCAAAGGGAAGTAGGTAGTAAAACGCACCCGCATGGCACCGCTGCTGGTGTGTGAGAGCGGTCGGTAGCAGCTGCGCCTCTCTGTCAAAGCAATAGAAGAAAGTGCTCCTCTAGCCTCACTGCGCCGAAACCAACCGAGGAGACGAATTGATAGAAGTGGCCAATAGAGTCTGATGACCGATCAGGGCGGGAGGGGCTAAAGGGTGGGTACAGGACACGCAGTGGGTGCTCGTTCAATAGCTCTTTTTAATTAGATAATAGCAGAGTAAGTAAATGCCTAATGTTTTTGGATGTATGATGTCAGCAGCTCTGCTGACACCTGGGCTGTGAAGGCTGCACAGAGCTCATGTGTGCAGCTCTAAAAATCCTGATTTTAACAGCATGCACAAAACTTATGAAATTGGTTGAATGTTTTACAGACAAAAAAACTTGAGAAAGAGTTATTTTTACTTATGCAAACAGAAGAAATAACCAAGGGTTGTGTGGCTCATGTAGACCCAAATTGTTTAATTGTGTTATTGATTAATAAAATGACAATTTATTTGCTAATGGACGTCTGAAAACGATTGATGGTAATGTTCTTTTGATTAATAATAATAATAATTGATTGAGCTGAAAAACAAGTTGATATCTCCCGCCCCATGGGAAGTTTCTATCAGCCTGAACGTATTGAAAGCAATTATTAAAAAATTAACACAACAAAAAATGCAAACACTTTATTCAGGTTAAAACCTACTTTAAACAGGTGAATGACTGATATAATTTTCCGGTCATCATCGCAAGCAGTCATTGATACCCCTGACCGAGTACAGCTTGTTTGTGTGTGTGCATGAGCCATGCATGCTCTCGTCTTTATTTTCTGCAGCAGGTGTTCCTTCAGTGTGTGTGAGATTTGGCGGGGCGAAGATCTTCCAAAGTTAATATTGTGTTTCCAGAGATGATGGGGAGTTCACTGTCCTTGCTTTATTTACACATTCTAAATTAATTAAGCCCAGGATTCCTCTGCCTGTTGCAAAAACACGGAGGCTACAGGGAGACCGGGAGCAGCTAGGGGAGGCTGCGATGATTAATAGCGGCAGCGCACATACAGAGCTGCGCAGCTTGCCTCTCCTCCAGGCTGGGGGAGGCCAGAGACTGTGCCAACATTCCTCCTCGGGCGCGAGGAAAGAGACTTGTCCAGCGCGTGCACGCGCGAGGTTGTGGGGAAAATGGCTTGAAAAAAATCTTAAAGAAGTGGAAGGTGTGCACAATAAACATAAAGTTTAGTTTGGCTTTATGTCCAGCAGTTTAGCGTAAAAACGTGTAAAGGTTTGTCAGATAACATGAATGTAACAGTGATGTTTTATTTATTTTCACAGACGTTATCCAAAGAAACAGCTTTCTCTGATTTATTTAAAATAATGAGATATATCATTTCGTTTTAAATCAGTTTATCTAGTAGAACAAAGCTCATTATAATTTTTTTATTATTATTATTGTTATTATTATTATCTCATTTTGGTAAATCTCAAGTTCTTGAGTTTTTGCTTAATCAACAAAAACATAACATGCATGAAATCCTAAAGCTCAATGTAATTCTGAAGTGAACTTTCTGAAAGAATACGGATTATATATATATATATATATATATATATTATATTTAATGTTCTTTGATAATCTGAACTGAAACGTTACTTTTAATCACCTTTTTGTCACCCGATGCACACACACCTTGTAAAACAAAACGGGCGCGAGCCCTCTGTCATCGCACACATTCCGTCCTCGTTTTCTTCAAGGTGAGAAGAGATGCATCGATCAGTATTTATTGGCACAATTTAATTCAACCCTTTGTTGTCATTCACTGACAGAGTGAAGTCAGACAGAGTGAGTATTTATGATAAAATAATATTAATAATAATAATAATAATATTAAAATAAAAATAATACATTTAAACTGACAACAAAACCCTTCAAATAACAATCTAAATCAGAGCTGACACGTAAAGTCTATAAATAAATTACAAATACACACAGCGTGGGTTTAACGCTCAAATCATGCATATGGGAGCAGTTAGAAAAAGATGGGAATTGCCTTGAATTTTATAAACGTGTTTATGGTGACTGTTGAGTCATTTGGCTGCCACTTCAAATAATGCTCAGACCTTATTTCGTTCGGGAAAACGTGTCGAAAAATGACTGATGTCTTTGTGCCTAAATGGCCATACTTTGGTGCTAATACTGCGGGTGGTCCCAAAGCCACAACCGCACAAAAAAACAGGGTTTCTATTAAGAAACAACTTGTCAATTTGTTCACTTTTTTTTCTTCTTTTAGTTTTTTCCTTTTTCTAATTTAATGAGAATATTTTAAATATTTTTAAAATGAGAATATTAATGAGAATATTTAAAAAAGAGGAAGTTTCACTGCAATCTTAAAGCGAGAAACTGCGAGTGTCTGTGCGCATTGAGCAGAAAATGTTCAGGCTACAAGTGATTTCACTCTCAAATCGTCCATTTTCAAAGTGCCTCACAGGCTAAACATCCCTCCAGCCGTTCCAGTGTGTCTTATGGTGTGCCTCGTGATTTTTATTGGCTTAGTTTCGTTCATGTCATTCCTTAAATGTTTTTAACCAGCACTGCAAAGATTTGATGTGGATTTTAATGGTCTGATGCGGTGCGTAATGACTCCCTGTTACGGCTGTGCAGAGAAAACTTCAATAGTCCGCTAATGTTTTTTCCAGATCATTTACTCTGCAAATTATACGTGGAGGATATCCATTAACATCGTGGATACAGAGGAGGAGGCGCTAATCAAAATTATTTCCCAAATCCGTGCGCGACTTTTATCAGTTGTCTCATTTCCACTAACAAGCGGAGAGAAGAAAGGAAATAAAGGCTTGTTCTGGTGAAAGAAAGTAGTCATCTGTTGGTTTTCGTTTCAAAGACATTCAGTGAGCTGTGCTGAGGGAAAACAGAGTCACCCCTCTTCCTCCCCCCTCTTCATCCTCAATAATCATCTGTCAAAACACCCACAAACTAATTTAACCATTTGCACACAGATCTGGTAAATAAATGAGCCTTCTGTGTGGAAACATGTGCTCCAACAACTCTGAAAAAGACCAATGGGCCTGTTTTCTGTAGCCGGACGAATCCTACTGCTTCCTTTATATGTATCCCGACACAACACGGATGACATGAAAGCGGAGCAAACCGGGAGCCTTTTGAGAAGATTGCTTTTCAAGGTCTAAATGTGTGTGGCTGGTCTCGCGGGGGACCGCTTGCTGTGCGCACATTCACTTCCTTAGGCCAGGGGTCCACACTGACAACATCAACAAATGACCAAAAAGCCGCATTATGCTGGATTAGAACCCTGATGAAAAATGCTGCTACAAATTAGCAACGAAAGCCCCCAAAGACCGTGGGTTTATCCTTGTTCACTTTCAATTACAGACCGCCGAGGCACGCTAACGTGCCCATTCATTTAGCGCCTTTGTGACTCGGTAGAAAATGGTCCTTTATAAACGAGCGAGAGCCACACAAGAGGAATACTTCCCCACTGTTGCGTGATATTCATCATTGTTATATAGGCTACATGAAGTTGTGTTTGAGACATTAAAAGAAGTTTTTTTTTCATTCCTCACACCTTAAATGAGCCTTGATGTATTGTGAACCCCAGAAGCTGATCAGGTTTAATTGGTCAAATGCAAACCAGAATAATATCTATTCATATATTGGTTCACTTTTTGTGCAACCGGATAAATAAAATTAATTTTCTCCTTTCTCTCCCTGCAATATTATAAATGTCTTAACTGTATGGACCCCAGTTTTTGTTGTTAATAAGGGGAAAAGTTCCAAAAACAGCACAGAATTCAACTTATGCGCTGCCGTTTATTCTACGTGATTAATTTAATTTTAGGAGGAACTTTACATACAACAAAAATGTAACGATTGCTCTTTTTTAATCCACAAACATTTATTATTTTCATCATTACAACAAAAATGACCTATGAACATTTAGGCGTTTATCTACTGGCAATACAAGACATGTGTTTCACAGAATAAATTGTGAATATGCAGGAACGAACATTTACAAGAGTGAGAGAGGTATTACGCTCCGTAATCTCAAAATCATACAACCTACATGCCCAATGACCACAAAAAGCGTATTGTCACAAGTTTACCTTGTAAAGGAGATTCTGCGATGTTTCAATCTTTTTATAATGTTTTTTAAAATCTCAGACACTCCTCCTGTCTCCATGTCCTCTCTAAGTTAAACCTGAGTTTGCCGTCTCTTGTCAGCCTACGTCAACAACAACAAAGTTACTTCCTTACGACGCACATAATAGACACAAAATAAATCATAATAAAAATTCTCAATTATATTCTTAAAGATGGAAATGATCCCCATAGTCACTGGTGATGATTTTAACTTGTGTTAAAACAATCAGAATTTGCTTTACTACCCCACAAAACACAGAAAAGACCAGCAGTGTTTTTAAAGATCTTTCTCTGAGTTTCTTCTTCATCTTTCTGTCACTATTATACACATATTTACATGCCATAAATAAGCTTCTCTCCTGTTACATTGCTAAGAAACTGAGAGTAAAAAACTCTTCAGTAAAAACGTTCACCCTACCTTCACACAGGACGACGTCACAATTTAGTCTTAGGCTATTTTCTTTTGTTTTAATTAGTCTTTCTCTTTAAAAGGGACAAGTGTTCATATTTGGGGTTTTGTTGGGAAATGTCTGACTCTGTGCTGCTGGCTGTAATATACTCTCCTGTGATAAGTTCAAGTGAGTTGAAGCGGAGGCCAGTGCTGGGGTGAACATGGCCAGGATCTGAGCCTGGCTGCCAGCCTGTGTGCTGTAGGAGGAGGTGGTGGAGTTAGCCGCCCCTATGATATTGTCAATGGAGAATGAAGGCCGACTTGGAGTGCTGGAATCCGTCTTGGCTGGTGGGAGTGACGGGCTTAGTTGAGGATAAAAAGGCTTTCTTAAATCGGCCCCCAAAAGCGAGGGAAGGTGATGTGGTGCTGTGAATATTGAGGCTGATGAGGGCAAGGTGCAAGGGGTGTTTGTAAATGGAAATGAACTACTTGAGTGGTGTTGGTGGTAAGGGTTGTGGTGGGCTGCGTGAAAGTTTTGCAGCTGAAGTCCGTAGTTGTATCCGTATGGCCCGTATCCAAATCCTGGCAAAAAACCGCCGGAGTCCCTGAGGATTTCGTTACTTTGGTGCCTCTTGAAGCGCTTCCTCCTCCGCAAGAAACTCCCGTTGTCGAACATGTCTGCAGAGTCAGGGTCCAGGGTCCAATAGTTGCCCTTTCCGGGGTTCCCGGGCTCCCGTGGGATCTTCACAAAGCAGTCATTTAGAGAGAGGTTGTGGCGAATAGAGTTCTGCCACGCAGGGAATTTTTCTCGGTAATATGGGAATCTGTTGCTGATGAACTCGCAGATCTCGCTGAGAGTGAGACGTTTCTTGGGGCTCTGCAGGATGGCCATAGTGATCAAGGCAATGTAAGAATAGGGTGGCTTTACAAGTGCACTTTTTCTGGGTTTGTCTCCAATCACAGTCCCCGTCTCCGCGCTAGATCCCAGTTGGTCTGATGTGCAATCGGAACTGCTCAGACCGGGAGAGGAAACCCTCTCAGCCGCGTTCTGGGAGTAATTATCGTCCGAGTCATTGTCCAAGTTGAACTCATGGTGGATATACTTTCCGTCTTTTCCGACGGATATGTCACCACCAACCACATCGATGTCCACATCTTCAGACAATGCAGAACTGTCGGACATATCCGTCCCTAAAGTCATCCTTGGAGACACCGCGTCTCTTCCTCCTGTCTCACAGATTTTTGCCTTCTCTCGTCTGGTCAGACGAGAGCGCGCGCACACACTCCCTCTCTCTTACAACCAAACCAGGCTTTTGTAACAACTTTATCTCCAGTTGCTGAATGCAAACATGGCAATAATCTATGGGTAAAAAACGAAAAACTATTTGACCTGTTAAAGAGGAGACTCCTTGACATCCGAGGCTGGTCAGGCAGTATCTAGTGTGGGTTCTCATAGAGAAAACTTATTGTCCGGCGTAAAAGACGGTCACAAAATGAAGTTGGTAATTGCAGCGATATCAAATGGAGATTTCTTAAGATGCAATGGTTTCCCGTGATCACTTGACTCTGGCTACTATCCAAAATGCTACTTTTGGATATCCAAATGTCTTTCCAAAATAGCTTTACGCACGGATTGGGTAGATATCCAGCCGCACTGTCACACTATCAGCCTTAGCTCTCAGAAGGTATTTATAGGACTACGCTGATCACGTGACGCTTGAGTCATCATTACCAGGAACTAGGCAAAATGTCTGCAAAAGATTATACTGTAATTTTCTTGAAATTAGTTTTAATCTAAAATTTTTAATATTACCCTTTAAAAAAATCAATATAAAAAACATGGATTACAAATAGTAATTTTTCCGGTTTTCCCCACGTATCGGGCTGTGTGAACTTAAAACTGTCATGTTTAAATTAAAGGTTTAGAGGTGGAGCTCTACTTTATTCACTGCTTTATATATTTAAGTGACGCATGTATCTCACAATATATAACTGCAATGGAAACAAGGGACCCTGCCCCACCATTATTCCTAAAAATATTTGTTTGTGTCTTTATTGTGTGAGCATAGCCTATACCATACGAAAAAGACACAAACAGACCTCAAGAAAACTAAGATTTTAAACAAATTCAAGGCTGATATAAAGTTAGATAAAACATTACACATAAAGCTGCGATTAAAACAGGGGATAGTGTCCCACCGTTATTCCAGAGAATATATTTTTGTAGACTATAAAGACAGGAAAATCTATCTATCTATCTATCTATCTATCTATCTATCTATCTATCTATCTATCTATCTATCTATCTATCTATCTAT